>JASDDO010000267.1:0-500000 GCA_030015575.1 Agapanthus africanus | reverse complement strand
CAGCAGTCATCTTAAGGGCTAAAGCCCTACTTATAGGCACAGGAAGACGGTTAAACTTCTAAGCAGATCAAACGGTGCAAATGGTGTCACCGCTGCACTCACGTGTGAGCCACGTGAGCGCAACGGTGGCATTTGTTTCCCCCTAATAAAAGAGCAAAGCTCTATTCAAAATTTAAGAGGCAGCGCCTCACGTGCCTTCCACGAGGGCGCCCGCGCCAAAATTAAAAACTCTTATATTGGCACCGTACATGCTCCTCACATGGGCGCCAATGTGCAAAGCACATAAAAATCTTAAGTAGCGCCCACGTGCACAACACGTGAGCATCGGCGCCTAGTAGAATTAAATTCTACTCTCTGTTAAACAGAGCCGTTGGATCAAAGATCCAACGGAGATGATAAATCATCAGGATGCATAATTAAATTCTATTTAGAGGAAACATTCCTTAAATCTTTCTAAACAAGAAAGATTGCACTCTATAAAACTACCGTTGGATTAAAAATCCAATGGTGATTAAAGAATCACCAATCTACAAAATAAATTCTGTATGGGAAAATATTTTCCTAATCTTGTTAAAAACAAGAAAATACTTTCTGTAAAACAGAAGTTCTTGGATCAAAAATCCAACGGTGGATAAAATCCCCAAATCAATTGGGATCTCTTAACGAGAGATTTCTTCAGAGCTAATCAACAAACTTCCCCTACTATATAAAGGGCTCAAGACTTCAAGTCTGATATAAAGGAACCCTCCCTAAGCTTCTAAAAACAAAGCAAAAAGCTTCAAAAAGGATGAAAGAAGAAGATCTCCCTTCTCAGAAGAAAAAACCTAGGTAAATAAAAAGAAGAGAGATCAAGTATCTCATTTACCTATTGAAGGGTTTAACCCTTTCAAAAGAACTTAGTTCTTTCTTTGAATCTGAGATCCACAAGACAAGTTTCTCATAAGTTGAGAATTTAATTTTCATTGGGAAGAAATTGTTCTTGAGGATCAAAGACTCAGAAAAGAATTAGGAAATCGAATTCCTCAAAATAAAGCATATAAAGAAAAAGCTAGCGCCCAGCGCTTCACGTGCCCCTCACGTGGGCGCCACAGAATAAAAAGAACTCAGAGAGTGGCGATCAGCGCCCAGCGCCCCACGTTCCTCTCACGTGGGCGCTACGAAAGAACTCAGGAGTGCTTAGCACTCAGTAGGAGACGCTCAGCGCCCAGCGCCCCACGTGTCTCTCACATGGGTGCTACAAAAGAAAGGAGTGCTTAGCACTCAGTGGGTGACGCTCAGCACCCAGCACCCCACGTGTCTCTCACATGGGCACTACAAAAGAAAGGAGTGCTTAGCACTCAGTGGGTGACGCTCAGCGCCCAGTGCCTCACGTGGGCGCCACAGAATAAAAAAGTGCTTTGCACTCACTAGGCAGCGCCTAGCGCCTAGCTCCTCATGTGCTTCGCACGTGGGCGCCATAAAAAGTGTTTAGCACTCCATATAAAGACAAAAGGGGTAAAGTGTTTAACACTTATTGGGCAATTCTCATGACTGAAAACCCCATATGATTATATGTGAGCGTCAGACTTACATAAGTGCTCAGCACTTTTTGCACAAAAAAAGGGACTGAGCCCAAACAAGTGCTTAGCACTCTTTTTCAAATAAAAAGAAAACTGAGTAGACCAACCCCAAGTTGGTTAGGTCCCTTGAGAGTAGAAACTCCCTAATTCAGATCAACCGAGCCCATGTGCTCACTACTTCCCAAACTGATCTTATTCCAAAATACGACTATCGATCTTCCAACTGATGATATCCCAAAATGATATTCGTCCCACATTCCCCTGAGGAAATCTTAGTCTCAAAATACAACTAATGATTCCTGGGTTTACCATTAATCCCTTTTCCCTCAATTACGGGAATTGGTTCAAGGGTACATCTCTCTACACCTCTAATACATGACGTTGTAATTCCTCAACGTCTTCAGAGAGGTGGTGGGTCCCGACAACCAACTGCTTTTCGGTGCACTTCCCAAACTGACGTGCACATCCCAAATCAAACCATATCCCAAACTGGATGCATCCCATATCATCGTTGCTCATCCCGTCACGTAACAAATACATGTGCACGCAAGATGGATAATGGACCAAAACGTTCTTAAACTAACAACGGACCATAACGTTCTTAAACTAAAACTCTCACATCCAAAATGGTGATCAACGGACCGAAACGTTCTCAAACTAAAATCTCACCTCCAAAATGGTGATCAACAGACCAAGAGGTCCTCAAACTAAAATCTCACCTCCAAAATGGTGATCAACGGACCGAGACGTTCTCAAACTAAACTCTCACGTCCAAAATAGTGATCAACGGACTGAGACGTCTTTAAACTAATAATTCGCCTTAAAAATAGCGATAATGGACTGAGATGTCCCTAAAACTAAGACAACAGAGCATAAATGCTCTCTTGTTGGATCTAAAATAAAAATGATCCTAAGACCTTGTTAAGTAGATCTTAGTCTCAAATTAGACTAACGTATTCTTAACAAAAGACCAACCGAGTCTCAACTGCTCATATACATTTAAGTTGATCTTAATCTCAAATCAGATTAACGATCCTTAAATAAAAAACCCCAAATCTCAAATATACGGATTTAGACTAAATCATGCCCTACGGGAGACGACATAAATTAGTCTCCATATATGATCCATGGGCAACCCAAACAAATAAAAACACACACGACACGAAGTGAACTTCCGGAGCATGAGAAAGTGGTTATCGCGATGTGGTAACGTAATTAACTGCAGGGGCTTGCGCCTGCAGGGAAGAGCGTCCCTACAATCAAAAACTCCTCACAAACGAGGGGGAATCTGATGAAGTCTGCTACAACGGCCGCATCCGTCCAAACCTCCGATATACGGTGTCATAAATCAACATGGTATCTTCGGAAAGGTGGACGGATAAATCCAAATAGCATCTACCCCTAAAATTTAGGCCAGACGTCCCAACATCCCGGTGGCATCTTTCAGCAGAGAGCAATCGTTAGACAGACATGCCCGGTGACAATATCGGCTTGTGTTTGTAAGCCCCTCTCTTTCTCTTCTCCTTCTTACTCTCTTTATCTTGTTTCCTCCTTCGTCTAGATTTGCATGATTAATAGTAACCTTTGTTTGATTTTTAATAAAAGAAATTAGCTATGAAAAATATGCGTATAAATAATTGTCTATGTATTCTACATGTTATGCTTAGATGCTTGTGGTATTTATGCGTAGTCTATAGTAATTGTCTCATGCTAACAACATTCCTTTAAATGAAAGTAATGTTATAAGTAGTATCTCATTAGAATTTAAAAATGATATATATGAAAGGATTTTATGATAGTTTCATGAAAATCTGTATTTATTTCTTTTATAACTCGATCGTGTGATTAAAATATCGATGATCTACTGCAATTCGTGACATGATTTTTATAGAATCATTGGTGTATTTTCTCATGTATATTCTCAATTAGAATGTTAGAAAGTATAAAGAAAATAAGATTGCAGATTAATACCATGGTTTTATCGTTTTTAAATACCATCCCAAATACCTTTATCTTTAAAATAATTTTTAAAAATTAAATTCCGTCTCTGGAGATCCTAGGAAAATTAGGGTAAATATTAGATAGAATTTTAGATTTACAGTAAAAATTTTAAATTGGATCGAATAATGGTTTAGGAGTTACGTAGTTTTTGTTCACTGTTGTTTTAAAACCAGAAAACTAGATTTAAGGGTTTTCTTCGAGAAGCCATAACTCTATCATTGGTGATCCAAATTAAGTGTTTTCAGATATTTTGGATATCTAGATAGAAATATATAGATTTTATTAGTTGTATGGTTTTCCTGAAAATTGACATAAAATATAGAAAACTGCGTTACAATATTTAGTGACGAATCTGGACAGAATCTGTCCTGATTCGCACACTGTTTTTAAATTGGACATAACTCGAACACCCGATGTCCGTTCGTAACAAACTTTATATGTGTAGATGCACTACTGATAGAAATATAATTTCCGATATACTAGATTACTTAGAAATGCATGAAACAATCTGATATAGGCTTTGCAATACAATATATAGTCGCTGTCCAGAAATCAGAATTTCTGTGTTAAATACTGATGTTAAAAAATCGTAACTAAAGCTTCAAGAGTTCAAATTGCGCGAACCTTAGTTGATAAAATATGTACATTGAAAGACCTACAAGTTTGATTTCGTTGAAATTGTTCGTTTGAAAATTTCTCGTAACCTGAAATCTGATGAAAATTGACCCAAACTGTATTTTAAAAATATGTGATGGTGCTGAATGGATTCTGATCTGTTTTGCGTGACGATACGTAAACGGGTATATCTCCCAAACCGGTATACATATTTAGGCACGACTGGAACTATCGCGTGCATAACACATAGGGCTATATTTTTCATTTATAGACTTAAGTAATGAATCATACATAACACTTCTTTATAGCAATGTTTCTGGTCATTACTTGAACATTATACTTGTATTATCTCATGCTATGTACCGCTTGCTTAATATATCCACATGATTTACATGAATAAATTTATTGTATACTTGGCTCGAACTATGAATACATAATGGCTAGACATGAACACTTGACATGAATACATAAACACTTGACTTGAATACTTAAACTCGACTCGATACTTGAATTGCACTCTCTTATGTATTCATGGATTCGGGTAAGACTTATAATTTTAATTATAGAATATTATACGCAGGTTGTTGGGGTAGTTTAAGTATAAATCCAACGGAATCTCATGAGTCCCAATATTATAAATAACGTTGATGTGGTACCGGGCTGAAACGGTACAAATAACATTGTTGTGGTACCAGGCTGAAACGGTACATCACAAATTCATGAATGAGAACCCATGTTTCCAAGCCCCTGGATGATAGCCTATTGGGTTTGGAATACTTCAATCACAATTGAAGTCCTGCTATTTTGGGCCCGTGATTCTTTACCCCTGAAGGATAGGCTTAGGTTCGAGAATACTCTTAAAATTGGTTGATATTCACATTTGAATTGACGCTGTGATAGATTACCTTGTAGAGACCTATTAGGACACTGACATTCACTTCATGTTCACTATACCTAAACTATATAGCCATACTATACTGCTCATGTTATATTGTCATGCTTACATAGTTGCCATTAATATTACCATGTTATACTTGTTCATGTTTCATTTCTATTCATACTATATCACATGTTATCTTGCATATTCATTTATATACATTTACATCCCACCTTTCTTGGGGACTTACCGAGCGCAAGTTCGCTAATGAGTATTCCACCCATCATTTGTTTCTTTGGAATGTTTGCCAAATGATCTAGAGACTGAGAAACTGGAACCTACTGCTGAGGATTACGACCAATTTGCATCACAAGCCGATCTTTAGTTTCTTTCAGCTTTTATTTTCAGTATGCCATCTGTTTAGGCACTTCTATTTTATGTTTCTTGTTCAGACATCATGTATCAGTTTCAATTTATAAAGTTTGGAATGTAAATATATAAAGTTGGATTTCATTCTTTTGTTTATTCTTGTTACTTTATATTGCTTATAGACACTTAGCGTATCTATCACGAGAAATGACCTTCTCGGAATAAATACGTCGCGGGCTTCATCACGTGCTGTTACCGCTCTTTTGGGAAGTGGGGCATGACAGTTTTCGTATGCCTTCTGTTCAAATCCAATAATCATTAACTGCTTATTCGCTTGATGACTATTTTTTTAAGTAGCACTTTTGCGATATTGAATTTGTAATAAATAGATGTTAGATTTGAAATTATGTGATTTAGATTTCTTTTATGATGATATGTATATACTGCTTGTACAAACACTTAATGTATTCATATCGGGAAGAAGTGCTTCCGATGTGAATACATTGCGGGCCTCGTCCGCACCCGCTCTCCGTCTTTTGGAAAACGGTGTGTGACAACTACATCAGTGGAGTACTGAGTTTATGCACACTAGGATGTGCGCATTGGATTGATCAGTTTGAAAACTGAACTCAAGCCACGAGTATCAATTTGAGCAGTTTATGAAAGTGTGCTAGAAGATAGAATCGTCGGAAGGATGATAATCCAATGCATTGAGACACAACAATGTTGCAGACAAATGAAATAAGATACTTAAGTATGGCAAGCAACATGTTGGTGCAAAGCATTCTTCCTATATCGTTTTGGGAAGATATGCTCTAGAGAGCTGCTCAT
This sequence comes from Agapanthus africanus, assembly GCA_030015575.1. NCBI lineage: Eukaryota > Viridiplantae > Streptophyta > Magnoliopsida > Asparagales > Amaryllidaceae > Agapanthus > Agapanthus africanus. Next base: position 493,748 of record JASDDO010000267.1, on the reverse strand, counting down.
ATTTCTCAACTGTGTATCTTCACAAATTTAATACTGTCAGCACCTATTAGATGTGGAGGAGCAAGAGACCAAGAGGTTCACTTGCGTCCATATTACATAGTGTCTTAATATATTTACCACTTCATATTCATATGAGAAATTGGGTCCTTGAGATGACTCGAAGGGACATGTATTTGTAGGCTAGTATATTCAGACGGTGACCGTAATAGGTCGTGCGAAGCTGAGTTTCTCAGAAAGAACCGCCGCAAACGGCGAAAGGAGGTCGAGATTTAGATTTTTATGAGGCATATAGACTTCCTAGCTTATCGGCATAGGATGATTGTGTTTTCTTCCAACGGCTGCGAACAGTGAGAGCCCTATTAGTCAACTAACGTGGGAGAAATGGTTTTCTCTGATGATTGGAGACTTGTAGGAACTTTCTTTGTTTCATAGCGTAGAAGAAATTAGTATTCTTTGGTAATTAGAGACGATGAGAGCCTTTGTCGGTGAGCACAAAAGAAATCAGTTTTTCTCTAGCAGCTAAGAACTATAGTGGAGAGATTCTTGGTGATACCTTTAAGCCAATCATAGAAACTCGAAACCTCGTAATGTATGTGGAATAGTATCTCATAGATATTCTAATGTCAAAGAGGAAGCATTCATGAAGACATCGCATGTATTGCGGAACCCAAGTCAAGTAAAAACGCTACTTTAGGGCCTACTGCTAAGGAAGTGAATAATAGCGATGGATAGGTGAAAGAATTAGTGTAGAGAATCAAGTATGGGACTTAATCAACTTTCCTGTCAGACGCAAGATTTTGTCGAAAATTAGTTTTTTCGAAGTCACGCGAAAGAAGGATGTTGTCAAAATATACAAGACATGTTTTGTAGTGAAAGGTGTTGGGGTCAAAAATTACACCCCATTTCCAAAATCAAAAATCCAAATTAAAAGTCAAAAGTCAAAATCAAAGGGTCAAAATCAATGCCCAAGTAGACCCGAGTCTGACTAATCCGGGTCTGACCCCCAAGCAGCTGAGCCCACGCTCAAATCGTCTCAAGCCGAAAAGAATCCGGCCGACCATCGAAGAAGACAGAAAAATAAATAGCTTTATATGCAAATAAATGTTGAATTTTAAATTTAATGGGAAAAAACCAAAATTATGTAAAACCCATGGCTCATGTGCAAAAATAAATAAATACATGGGCATGGGATGGACAAATGAGCCATTTTATAAAGCGCAAAGGGCTATGTGAAAAATGTAAGCTCTATATAAGGCAGCATTATGAAGAAATGAAACATAATCATTCTCCCTCATAAATTTCTAGGGTTTTGTGTCTTCTTCTTCTAAGGTTTCAAACCTTCTTCTTTCTCTTTTTGAATTAAATTAAGAGTTTAACTATTTCTTTTTCAAAAAGAAATAGTTTTCCACCATAAAATCATCGAAGGGGAGTTCAAATCTCTCATCAAATTTCTAAAAGGGAAAATTTTGAATCTCATCATCCTTCTTCTCCAACATCCAAGAAAAAAGAGAGAATGAAGAAGGAGACTCATCTCCAAAAATCTCATTTTGGGAGGATCCAATGCTCAAAAGAGGAGAAAGTGGTCCCCTTTTATCATCCAAGACATAGATCTTAAAGTTTCAAGCAACCCCTTTTGGTTATCTAAATAAAAATATTTTTTAGGGGAGTTTTAACTCCAAATTCAAAATAAAATTTTTAGGAGTTTAACTTCTCCAAATCCAAAAATAAATGTTTTGGGTGTTTAACTCTTCCGAATCCAAAATAAAATCTTTGGGAGTTTAACTCCAAATAAAATTGTTTTAGGAGTTTAACCCCATATAAAATCTTTTGGGAGTTTAACTTCAAATAAAATTGTTTTGGGAGTTTAACTCCAAATAAACCTTTGAGCAGTTTAACTCCAAAAATAATAATTTCTTAGGAGTTTAACACCAAATCATCCTCTAGAGGGGCCTCGCCCCAATCCCCCCCCCTCACACAAGGGGTGATTTTGTTCCCCTACTCCACGTGGATAGGGGGTTGCTCCCGCCTCCCCGCTCACGTAAAGGGGATTCACCCCCCTCCCCCCACGTCGTTCCTCTCACATGGGGGATGCTCCTGCCTCCCCCCTCTCACATGAAGGGGATTTGTTTCCCCCCACGTTAGGGGGGTTGCTCTCCACCCCCTCTCATATGAGGGGGTGCCTCTTAAAAATAAAAATAAAAGAAAAAAATGTTTATTTTAATGAAAGAAATCTGTTTGTCAAAAATAGAATAAAAAAATAAAATGAAATGAACACGTCTCTATACATTATTTTTAAGCTGCAACATATCACAATTGAGTTCGCACGGTCTGTTTGACCTGTTAATCGGAGGTTTACTCGCTCCAAAAGTGATGAATAATTAACGGCAGCTTAGTCTGCGGTTGCCGAAGATTTGGATCCTCACGATCAATAAACTCTAGCCTCTCCCAGGCAAGGGGAATTTATATACACCTAACAAGCGCACGCATTCCTATCTCAATAGGGTGACGAAAAACACTCTACAAAAGGTTCTGTCCAACAGTGGGCATACTAGGAGTAGACATTCTTGCTTGAGGAGATGACTATGCCTATCTTACTTTCCCAATGAATCGTTACATTTAAGAATCTTGAACCGTTCTAAGTGAATTTTGACTGTATTTCTTATAGGAAACTTAGATAAGGAGATCTATGAGATCTACCTGCTGCTGTTTGAAACCAATTTATGACTTGAAACAACTATCCGAGTGGTTGAATGTTCAATATTGTCTATCTGTATATATAATTATGGATTAACGATATTGAATGTGACAACTGTAAGTTCTGAGATCTTATCATGTTAACGATGTTGTAATGACCAAAATTGACTTAGACATAATACCACTTTGAAAAGTGGTTGTCCTCCACAGTTGTGTTTGAGGACATGTGAGATGTTAGATCGTGTTTGGAAATCTAGCTTTCCAACGAACAACTTAAGAACATTTGATATTTGGCTTAGTAGACTTACTTTAATGTGTCTTAGAACAATTTAACCTACACGATCACTCTCTGATTCATGTCTCAGTAGTAAATGGTCATATTTATAAACTTGATCTTTCCTCTAATGATTCATGCTCAATAGAGACAAATATTGTTAGTTTCGTTTTGTGTGATCGGTTGTCTTGTGTGTTTAGTATATACTTGACACGACACGTCCTTTGTCATAGGACTTAATATCCATAATATACTTGTCTGGTTAGAATGAAGTGAAGGGATCTTACGGTACGTGGGATGACCCACAAGACATTGTACTATAAATAATCAAATTTCCGTTCGCAATAGTTCTTGAATGCCATATGGATTGGCGATCGAGAAAGACGGGTGTCTTTTAGGACATGCTTTCTTGCTCCGTGGCATGACCATTATGTTGAGCAATGAAAGTAAGACTGTATAGCCAATTTCTCCATGGTGGATGAAACTTGTGGCTTCCTCAAAAACGGTCAAGAAGACTGTTATAGCTGAGAAGATCCAATAGGAATGTGGGCGTGATCTGCACGAAAGAGAAAATGTTTTTATCTATTGCGAAAGTAGGTCAGCGATAGCATATTCAAACCATCCCATATATTATAGGAGGATAGTCGCATATGAAGATCTATTACCATTTCATCGAGAAACAATAGAGGACAGAAAATCGATGTAGGGTGTCTCTCTGAGAGTCGGGCGATTTAGGATGCGTTGTGTAACGATTCTAAAATCACTGTACAAAATATTTCTTTTTAATGTACAGAAGAGAGTATAACAGCCTGAGTTTGAGTTATAAGTTACTTTTGCTAAATAAAAGCAAGAAGCAACTTGTAGCTCACTGGTAAAGCCCTTGCACTGCTGTGACGTAACCCTGTATTCGATTCCCATCAGCCATAATTATTTTTTCCGATTTTTCTTTTTAACTTTTTAGAAGCCCAAAAGTTTACACGTGCAATACACAGAAAAATAAAAAGTCAGAAAAATCAAACATGTGGAAAATGGAGTAAACCCTGATTCAATTTCGTGGCACGAATCCCAAAGCCATACGTCACCAATCGACCGGACAAATGCCCATAATGGTCGGCACCGACGGTTGATCCGAGCCCAAAGAGCCTCGGGCTTTGCACACACAATCCTTCACCTACCCCTAACTCTCCTGCACTGTTTGATTTCCCTGCAATCAAATAGAGACTCTTTATTTCACAATTAAACCGCATTTTAATGCTTTTTAATCCACATTTTCAATTCCAAAACCCTAATTATCCACTATAAATACTACCCCATGCCCTGGCCCTTCACCATTCTAAAAATTCTAGCCAAAACTCTTAAAAATTTCCTAAGTACAAGTAGAGTAAAGAGGAGTTAGCAAGCGATCAACTTTCGGCGAAAATTGAAGTAACATCCGGAGCTCCCGCGACACCCCAAAGCTTTCATACTCTTCCTCCCCCTCTTCTTAGCATAACCAAATAGTAAGTCCCTCTCAAACCCACTTTCTCTTCTTTGAAATTCTTTTTAATCAAAATCAGTATAAGTAGAGTTAATACCGATATCTATTTTCTAAACCCTAGAAACTCCCATTTTTCTTATATATTGTTCATCCAAATTCTTGCACAATACTTGTAATTATAATACCAATGTTTAGAATAAATTTTAAACCAAGAAGATCGTGTAAAGCAACTTTAATTTAACATTTTCATTTAAATACCATGAACTTTAATATCATCTTTTTTAGTTTTTTTTAAAACAATATCTTTAGAAAAACTTCATGGGGTAATGACCTACCCCACACGCACATATGGTTCCATAGCACGATATCTCTTTTATGTGAATTTTTGTTACGAAAACATTATTACAAGAAAATACCACTTACTATAAAAACCGGATTTCTTTTAAACGGTGTTTAAATTCCTTTGCGATTATATCTCTACAACCCTTGTTAGGGGACCCGCTAATGGATAATATGGATTATCGCACATTCTTGGGCTAGTAGAGCGAGATGCAGAGCTCCTCACAGAGTATTCGGTCTCGAAAGATTTTAAATACGGTTTTTAAGAAAAACGCATTTTTCTAATTAAATAAAATTTAATTTTTAATAATTATATAAAAATTAAAAATCAATATATTTTCAAAATATAATAAACTTACATTTTTTTAATTGAAAGATTTACAAGTTTCACTAAAATACCATCATACCAATAAAAGACACGTTTTACAATAAAATACCATGAACTTTCCAAGCTAAACAATTATCACTAAAATACCTCAAATCCTTAAAATTCATATCCATGAAAACCCTAAATAATATAAATAAATTCTTGAGCTTTATTTTGAAATTTTATTAAAAATATTTTTCATAAAACCCTCTCGAGTTATATAAAACAATATTTAATAACTTTAGTAAATATAGGTTTAAGCGGGATCAATTCTCTTGAGTCCTGGGGAGTCGGAGAAAGTGAGTGCTTGCCTATTTAAGGTAGACAACATAACGGAGTTATCAATGGTAATTGTCTTGAAAAAAGACATAAATCCTGCCGTCCATGTGCAGCAGTTACCGATGACTCCGAACCTAACTCAAGATCTAAATCAGTTTATAAGTGTCTGACTCAGTCAGAGCCCAATTCAAATCTGAATCTAATTCAAACCTGGATCCAATTCAAAACTGAATCCAATTCAAACCTGAATCTAAAGTCAAACATGAATACTTGAACATGAACATGAACACTCAAATTCAAACCATCAATATCAAACATGTATACTTGATTTAATCAAACCCTGATTATAATTGGACATGAACCTAACATGAATACCAGAACACAATGGTTGCTATTTAAACTGACTTGACTCGAACCATGAATACAACTTGATATGAATACAAGAATACTTGACATGAATACTTAATATCGACATGAACTCAATCTTGCCACTTGATGTATTCATGGATTCGAGCAAGGCATGTAAATTTATCGGTAATGTAGAATACACGGGGTGTTGGGGTAGTTCATGCGTGAATCCAACGAAATCTCAAGAGTCCCACTAGATCATGAATCCATGTCTACTAACACAAGGAAGCTATCATGAGGGCCCGTGTTTGCTTGCTCCTGGATTACAGCCTGTTGAGTTTGGAATAGTTCAACACTAGGTTGAAATTCCGTTACTAACACTTAATTCGGGCCCGTGGTTTCTTACCCTTGAATTACAGCCTGTTAGGTTCGAGAACACTCTTGAGATTGGTTGACATTCACCCTTGAACTTACGTTAAATTAGAATACCCAAGTAGAGACATGTTAAGACACTTACAATCACTTCATGTTCATTATACCTACACTACACGGCCATGTTATACTCTGCTCATGTTAGTTACCATGATATATAGAACTGCATGCTAAATAAACTTGTCATGTTTACATTAAATGACATGCTGGCACACCATACTTCATAATCAATTGTTCGTGATATACATTTTTCTTTATCATTACACTTTATACTTCACTTCATTTCTTGGGGACTTACCGAGCGAAAGTTCGCTGACGGGCATTCCACTCTTCTTTTTTTTCTTGGAATGCTTATCAGATATCGTGGAGACTGAGGAGGTGGACATTACCGAGAAAGAGCACGAACAGATCGCGACCCAGGTCTAGACTAGTTATCTTTTTCTCAGTTTATGTATGCCACCTGTTTAGGCATTTCCATTCTTGTATTTTCTTTCAGTTGAACTCATGTATTGTAAATGAATCAAGTTGAATGTAAATAAAGTTGTTGAAGTTAAATCTCATGTTTATTTCTTGTCATTTTATATTGCTTATTTTACGCTTAGCGTATTTATTTTGGGAAATGACCTTCTCGAAATAAATACGTCACGGCCTCGTCACGTACCTGCTTCCGTCTACTGGGAAGCGGGGCGTAACAGGTTTTTTTGGTGGCCCATGCAAGTCCGTTCTGTATGAAGTCATAAGCAATATATAACAAGAAATATGAGATTCAACAACTTTACATTCCTTGCAATTCAATTTCCGTTGAATCTACCCTAATCTTTCTGCTCTGTCTAAGGTAATGGATTCTCCCAGCAACCCTAGCATCAACGATGGAAGTACACCATCACAACCTATCATTACCGTTCTACCACCTCCACCTACCGTAGCCGCTCCACTCACAGAACAGACGATATTTCTGGAGGCTATCAAAAGCCTACTTGAAGGTCAGCGGGCTCAAAGCACGATTTTGCAGGAGCAGACTGCTCTCCTTCAACAGAGTTTTGTCCGCTCTGAAGCAGAAGCACCGGGAGTGAAGCAATTTCAAGAGTTACACCCGAAGAACTTTTTAGGGAAAGACAAACCGCTTGAGGCCGAGAAATGGGCTTAAAGTATAGAAGATAATCTAGCCGCAGCCCAAGTTCTAGAAGTGGCTTGGGTCAGAATAGCCAAACTCCAGCTTATCGATAATGCCAGAGTCTGGTGGAAGGCCAGGGAGAGCCTTCTTGAGCAGCCAATCGAGTGGAAGACTTTCCGTGATCTCTTTGACGTCAAGTATTTTCCAGAAACCGCACACTTCAAGATGGAACAGAAGTTCATTCATCTAAAATAAGGATCTATGTGGGATAAGTCAGTGGACGAGTACGATGCCGAATTCACCATGCTCGGCAGATTCGCCGCCCATCTAATTCCTACTACAGAAATCAGAGCCAGACACTTTCAGCAAGGATTAGATCCTGAGATCCAGGCTACCCTAGCAACGGGAGAATATCTAACACATGAAGCAGCTTTGAAGTCAGCCTGTCGCTATGAAGCTGTCATTAAGAAGAAGGGAAGGCCACAAAAGGTCGGTATGAAAGTCTCACCAACCAGATTACTGGAGGAGCTTCTTCTAGGCCAACTATCCCAGCGCCAACTATGAGGCCAGGAGGATCATTTTCCGAGACTGAACCGAACTTCTGCATCTATTGTAAGAGGACCGGACACCAAGTCAAGGATTGCCATCGAGCGAATGGTCTTTGTCTAATATGTGGATCATCCTCACACACTATAGGAATTTGCCCACACAACCGAACTGGCCCAATCCCCGCAGCTAGACCAGCTATTCAAGCTCCACCTACTCGGTTAGCTCTTCCTGCACCACCTCCATGCAGACCACCTTTACCTCATCAGCCATCGATGTACCAGCATGTATAGAGAAATGTGCAGAGACTTCAGGCTTTCACTTTAGAGGTCGTAGAAGCCGAAACTATAGGTCAAGGTAACACTGGTAAATCCCCTCCCATCTTTTTCAGCCATTTCAAATTCTTGCATCCTTTTGTTCTTTCAGCTACCTAAACATTTTCATGCACTTTCGGTACAATATCAGTAGTTCTTTCACCACTGCTGTAATCAAATTTTTCTTAAATCTGTTACAACTTCCTTGTATAAATTTGAAGGACAAAATTTTTATAAGGAGGGTAGAATGTAACGACTCTAAAATCACTGTAAAAAAAATTTCTTTTTAATATACAGAAGAGAGTATAACAGCCTGAATTTGAGTTATAAGTTACTTTTGCTAAATAAAAGCAAGTAGCAAATTGTAGCTCACTGGTAAAGCAAGTTAGAGTGCTCCAACTGTCTGTTTCGAAAGACAGATTGTCTTCAGCTGATCGTGAAGTTACGTGGGTTAGAAATGATATCGATGATGAAATCCAAATAAATATGTCTAATGCGTCTACGAAACGAAAAAGGTTATCAGTAATGTTATATTATTACTTCACGTTTTTATGATATATACATATATAGCATGCATATGCAATGATTGTACTCTTGTCTAGATTTGACGACGACGACCGGAGCAGCAAGGGGCGGCAGGAGCACCAGCCGCGGAAGAGGCAGAGACAGAGCGGTTCTGCCGCCCGGAGAGCTGCGCAGGGAGCTTCAGAGGACCGGTCTTGCACCTCGATCGGAGACCCCTTCGGATGACTCCTTCCGTGTGGGCTTTGCCACACCTCCAGGTATATTGCACGCATATTCATTTTGAATGTAATATTATATATATACACGCATATTTTTTTCAAAATTGTTTATATAGTCAATATTTGATTGTCTAGCTGTTGGTGGTGCGTCCACATCAGAGGCAGAGCCCACTCCCGCACTTCCAGGTATGTTTATATATCATATAGTTCATACATATTGATTTAGAATGTTATATCATAAATATACACGCATTCTTTTTGCTCTTACTTAGATAATCATTTTTTTATTGTCTAGCTGTAGGCGCTCTACATCTCGGGTAGAGGCCACCACCGCACCTGTAGATATGTTTATATATCCTATAGTGCATGCATATTGATTTAGAATGTTATATTATTGATCTACATATTCTTCTTGCAATTACTTATATAATCTATTTTTATTTGTCTAATTATAGGTGGTGCGTCCAGATCTAGTGCAGGGGCCACTCTCGCCACTTCCGTACCCTCCGCTCAGTCTGCAGGTTAATATGAATAAATATAAAATATTTATTCATTTTACATATCCTCTAAGAATAAACATGAATTTCATGTAATTTTATCATCAATGTTTATTTTCTAGTTGGAGGGGATGCGTCCACGTCCGGGTCACTGGCTGTTCCTCACCAAAGGAACTATCGTCCCGCTCATGTTGCTGCCCGGGCCCACGCTCCTGCTGCTGTCTCCGGAGGTATATATCGCACTTCAATTTTCGTTAAACCTTAGATTTCTTAATACCATTTTGTCTTAATATTGATTGTCTTGATATTTCTTGTAGATGCAGGGTAACCCCATCCCGAGAGGAGAACTCAAGGCCCGAATCAGTCCCACAGGCTGAGGCCCAACAGAGGTAGGAGAGAGGCAGCATTCCCCCTCTTCTTTACCTCCGATTATCGTTATACCGGCGATTATGCCGAGAGATTCGGCCGGTATGTGGGGAATGAGAGCCGCCTCGTGAAGAAGTATCCACTTCACGTTGAGTGGGGCGATCAGCACCGGCGCTCATTTGCCCTCTTCTGGGATCAGGCTCGGGTATTAATATATATTTTCATTTGACTTATCCAATATATTTATTATTATTTAACACTTGCAATTTAAATACATTGTTTTTTTGTATTTACAGTTGGATTACGACTTTCAGCCTGTACCCGACCCTGATCATCCTGAGAGAGTGCCCGATCTTCACACTCTGTACAATGGCCTGATGAAGAATATACAATCAATGATCCGATACAATAGGAACGAGCTGAAGATCGACCGTTATTCCATGTGGATGCGACCCCCAAAGCAGAGAGAGCGGCTCTCCTACATATTCCGGCCTTTGCGAGAGTCGACGTAAATACATGGCCTCTCTTGTGCCAATATTTCGACTCTCAGCGCAAACAGGTTTGTAATTTAAATGTAATTCATTGTTTAGTATATAATTTATTTTTTGTGTTGCTTAATTAGAAAACTAAATCTGAATGTGTGGGGTAGAAACAGGCCGATCAAAATAAAGAGAATAGGAAGTCGGCGAAGAGGGGTCGCCCCACTTATACAGGTGGCTCGAGGAACATTACTCGTGTCATGGAAGCATCGGTAAATTACAATAGATCTATTTTGATATAATGTAATATTAAGAGTTATTTTATAATATATGTAAACTTTTTGCGAATTGCAGAAAGCTCAGACCCTGGTGTAGGGTGGTACACCGAGCATGCTTACTGCGTATCTTTCCGTCCACGGCACCTCGACAGATCCCGCCACGGGCGAGCTTCGATTCCCCGACACCGCTACCCAGGAGTATTGCGTAAGTGTTAATATTTATTCCAACAAGTTTGAAATTTTTATTTTCAAAAGTGTAACAACTCCAATTTTGTAAACCAAAAATTTGCTTTAAATATGATGTATACTTGGAGTATTAATGTTGCTGGAAACAATTTAAGTATCTATTTCCTTACAATAATTACAAGAAGGAGCTTGTAGCTCATTGGTAATACCTTGCACTGCTGAACCAAGCCACCAGAGTTCGAATCCCATGCCCCACATAATTTTTATATCATTTTGTTTTAAATTTTTTGGGAAGTCAAACGGTCAAACAGCCATAACTCACAATTTATTGCGAATTATAAAAAATAAACTATACCAAAATCTTCCCCAGACCAAGCCCCACCCATCGAGACCCGACTCGGCCCTGACTCGTCCGAATCGGCCGGCAACTCGGCCGAATCGGCCGGCGACGCCGGCCCGAATCGGCCGGTCGGCCGAGTCGTCAACACGAAAGAGTTTCGTGTTGACTTGGTCTTTTCCCCTGCATAGTCTAAATTCCCTGTACTGTTACAGATATTCCATTAATCCTCTTTTAAGACCAAATTTAATGAATTTTTAATGATTTTTGCATTTTTTAAATATTTTTTAATCCAAACACTAACCCTAGCCTAGCCCTATATAAAAACCCCTACCCTCTACCTTTTCACCTCACAACTCTAAATCCACTCTCCCAAATTCTTGAGAACTCGATGCAAAGAGCGAGAAGCGAAGCGCTGCCGAAACCGACGACGGATTCCGGCGACCGGATCAGAACCTTCGCGACGTTTTCGACGCATCGACAATCACCACCTTCTTTAGCCCCCTTAGCTTGTCCAAACCCGTAAGTCCCATCTCTTCTATCTCTCTTTTCCTTAATGTAAAAATACGACTTTTTGGAACCCGACGGAAATCGGAACAAAACGATTTCCGATTCGGTTTTTCTATAAATTTCCACTTGTCACCTAATACATAATATCTACCCATATTCATGTTGACTATTAATCACTCATAAACCAATTTAATCAAACTTTTTCACATGAAATGATAGCTTCTTTGCAAAACCGTATTCTTATCATAAAAATACCATGAAGTTCATTTTTCTTAGTTTAATCAATTACCTCACTCCTAAATAGGTTTATCTTGATCACTAAACTTGTAGAAACCAATTTGAATGAATTTTCACACATGAAATGATAACGTTTTCGAATACCGTATTCTTGCACTTTAATACCTTCAAGTTTAACATAACATGTGTTACCTTTAAAACTTCATCAAAACTTAAAATAAGTCACGAGGTAATGACCTACCTCTACACACACTCAAATATAACCCTAATTGATATATGTCAAAACATAGAATACGACATTACAGGACTTTTCACTAAAATACCATAATCTTTATAACCTTTATTGAAAGCTTTAAGTGTAAACATTTCTAAATAAAATCTTTTAATAAAATGAAAACACGATTGGTCATGGACATCGATCGTTTATCTAAACTGTCTTGTGGTGTCTAGGCAAGTGTGTCTAAGGCTAGTGGTTTTTAATTAGGCCCACGACTGTGGTTCCTTCCCACTTACCTGGCACTTACCTGGCCGCAATTGACGGTGAAGAGGCGATTTGAGGCTTCTAATGACTCATCGTTTAGACCTTAGAAATAGGCTAGTTGGCTTAGGAAACCCTAACAACTAAAATACGGAAAACTATACTCTTTTGCAAATAAATACCCTATATTTATAAAACTGTTTTCCTAAATGAAAAGTATTTATAAAACCTAAGTAAAGTGCCGCTACAACCCATCTTTGAGGAACCTGTTAGGGATAGTACGGTTCATCGTGCACCCGCAGGCTAGTAGTGCGAGATTCAGACCTCCGCAAGGAGCATTCAGTCTCGAAAGGTTTAAAATACGATATTTAAGGAAAATGAGATTTTTGAAAATAAAATATTCATTTAAAAATTATTTATGTGTTTATAGATATATAATTATCATTTAAACACCTATTTTATCATAAGATAAAGTTTCCACCTTTTTTCTAAAATTAAAAGATTAAAAGTTACATTAAAATACCATGAATTTCAGATAAACAATTAATACTTTTATTAGGATATATTCACTAGAATAACACAAATAAAATTCACATTCATTATTACAATAAAGACGATTATTAAATACTTGAGGTGTATTTTGAAAACTATACAAAAGTACTTTTTATATAAAACCCCCTCAATTTTCACAAATTACAATAAGGCCCCTAACTAATATTGAACTTCAAATTATCTTTTTTAGTCTGACTCAGGTTAGAGTCTGACTATTTCTGACTTGAATATGATTCAAGTCAATCTATATTCTTTTATATTCCAACACAATTTGAATACATGAATCCCTGAATCCAGTTAACAAAATATTCATTTTGACTGAATCAAACCATGGATATTCATCCATTATCCTGATATTCCATTTACCTGATTATACAGTTACAACATGTTACTGATATCATGGTTTTGGTCAGTCACCCAACTTATATATTCCAATACAACAATACTGTTAAAACACAACGGGGTTTAAAGGGGTAGATGGTACGGAAGGTGTTAAAGGTGGCACGAGGTGGTCAGATTAAGACACCTAACCTGAATCCTATTGCTGTTGTACCGTGGCATAACGGTTCCTTGTACTTTCCTTTTGCCCTGATCTCTAGCATATAGAGATCCCCCTCGTATACACTGGCATCCTTCTGTACCAAGCTACAAACAACAGCGTTAAACAATGTTTCATAATATTCAACAATATAATACTTTAGAAAATAATGTTACTCTGTCATTCTCATTCTTCTTATTCTTTGAGACTTACCGAGCGACCTGTTCGCTGACGACATTCTATTTCTTTCTTCTTTGAATGTCGTCAGGTGCGTTGGACCAAGCTGAGATCGAGCCCACCGGTGAAGTTTTGGAGCAGTTCCAAGAAGACCCAGAGCTCTAGATAATTGTACCTTGTTCTTTCCAGTATTTTCATTTTCTGTTATGCCACTGTTTAGGCATTGCTTTTCATTTCAGTTGTATTTTCCTTCCATGCATTGTACAAAGAATGTTATTAATAAAAGTTGCTGTTATTTCTACATTATTTGTCTCTTGAGATTTACTTTATATTGCTTAGCTACGCTTAGCGTATGTACTTCTGAGTACATACGTAGCGGACCTTGTCGCGTCCACTCTGCCGTACACTGGGAAGCGGGGCGTGACAAAAAGTACAAATTTAAATGATATACTTATATTTTAATGGTTAATGTGGGTATAGGAGCGGGTGGTGGAGCAGGCGGAGGCATCGGGGATCAATTTTACTGGACAGACCGATCCGATGCTGCTGACCCCAATCCTAGACGCTGCACACGGAGGGCACCACGGAGGTTGGGAGAGAGGCCGGGGACTGGGTCCTAGCAGGGCCCATATGAGGTTGGACTTCACTCCGGCGGTTACTTCCCCGACCCCCCGTGAGCGACGTCTTGAGCATGATGTTTCCGTCTTGAAAACTACCGTCGAGGAGTTGAAGGAGATGGTACGTATACTATTTAATAGTAAAATATTATATCACATTATAGATAGTAACATATGCAATATTAGTAGCCTGAACTTATTTGGTTGTAGACTTAGTTTTAATTAATCATACTTACATAAAACTATCTAATTAAAATAAACTACGGCTTTCCAAACTAAACATCCAAACGAGGCCTAAATCCCTAAGTATTCTTAGATTTGGGTTTCGCAATAACCTGATAATGATGCGAACTCGACTAAAATCTAATACACCGTTCTTACTCGTTTACACACAAAATTTAACAGGTGCGACAGGTTACTTCGGCTGCGGCTCTACATGCATCTCCTTCGGTTGCGGCTCGGCAAGCCACTATCTCGGCTGTGGTTGTGCAGACCACTCCTGCAGCTCTACGGCCTGCTCAGACTCCCGCACAGTCCGCTCCTTCATTAGTCGATTTTTTGATGACTCAAGGCTGCACCGAGGAGCAGATACGCCAGATTACGGCGATTATCAGAGGTGGAGGAGCTGGACCGAGTTAGGGTAGCTTTATTTATATTTTTTAGGATGTATGTATTTATCTGATACATATTGTATAAATTTTGGACGATATTTGTGGTTATTTGCTTGTTCACGATGATTTAGTTTGATATCGTATTCTGTTTGTTTATTTCTTTTATATATTATGCATGAGATGTTGATTATAAATATTTCTGTATTTGGTTATATGATGTAAATATTATTGTGCACATGGCGGGGAAAAAACAGAAAGCCCTTTTTTCTTAAAAAAAAAACTAATATTTTGTCCCTACGGATTAATCCGTAGGGCCATATGTTGCACCTACGGATTAATCCGTAGGTCCAATATTTGCCCCTACACAGTTAGTCGTAGGGACAAAATATCAGGATACCTGATATTTTGTCCCTACGGACTCAGTAAAACTTACCTCTATGAATTAATCCGTAGGGGCATTTATCTGGACCTACGGATGTATTCGTAGGAGCACCAATCAGGCCCTACGGATGCATTAAATTATTTCATACACCAATAAATTAAAATATTTATCAGGCCCTACGGATTACTCTGTAGGGATAAGTGTCCCTACGGATTAAGGCGTAGGGACAATTATTACTCCGTAGGAGCATGTTCAGAACGAAAACTTGCACCTACGGGGTATTTTTTTTTGCTCCTGCGAATAAATCCATAGGGGCAACCCCTTATTGTAGTAATGCCCCCCTAGTTGGTAATTTTGTTCAATTTTGCTAAGTGATAACAAAATATAAATAATTTTTTTGAGTAAAAGGAAGCAGAAGACATGAAACTAACCTGAAATGTCAATATCATAACCAAAAATGAGGCCACCTGAAGCTGCCATGATGCAAGTGATGAGAACCGAGATATAGTTGGCTTTCCGTCATAATCCCTTGCAATATGATCATTCACAATGCTCCCTTCACCTGCCATGTTCCTCTTTCTTGCAACCCCTGTGAAGTGAAATTGAGTTCCACTCACTTTGAGGATATATAACCAACTGTCATATCTCTATTTGGCAAAAGATAAAAAAAACCTTTATACCTCTACACTTTATTTGCTAGTATTTTACAGATGCTATGCACCTATTTGTGATATTAGACTTTTTAAAAAGAGAAAGAGAAAGAGAAAGGGGTTATAGGAGAAGTTTGGATTCAATTTGATAGTGGGGTTAGATACGGTTATGAAATTTGATTTAATCTTTTAGAGTTTTTTAGTTGATTTCTCTTGCAAATGGGAATGGCACATCACCAAATTGATTTCAAAATTAGAGACCCTTCCTTTAACATTATAATAGTAGAGACTAGTATATTCGCACATAATTAAGTATAATTATAAAAAGATTGTATGAATATTAAGTCTAATTAAAAAAGATTGGAGTGAGTTAGTCACTGAGTGAGGTTTGAGGAGTTAGTTATTGGAAGAGATGTATGAAGATAGTTATGGTTATAAATTGATATTCGATTTTTTTATATTTTTTATGGAATTTCTCTTCCAAATTAGATAGCCAGAGCTCCAAATCAATTTTAAAATTGAAGATCCCATGCAAGGGGTTGCACCATGCAACTCACTTACAAGCCGTTGAATGGTTTTGGGTTTTGGGCAAGAGAAGTCATTCAAGAGCTTGCAAGTGGCTTGCACCATACATGCCCTTGCATATAAATTTTTTACTTAAAAATAATATTCCGTATGTTTCTTTTCAGTAGTCCCTGTTTATTTTAAGTATGCTGGAATCTACAACATCATAGATGAAAAATCCTAATAACTCTATAATAGTGTTCATTTATTCTTCAAATTACAGATAAATTAATATATTACAAGCAAGTATACAGATATTTCAGCCAAGAGGATTTTAACTGCGGAAAACTTTGCCGAGAGCGGTTTTGACGAGATTTTTTGGACTAGGGTATTTTAACTGCGGAAATTTTTTCCAGGATTTTGATAATTTTTTCTATTTTTTAATAAAATCAGTTGCATCCACTTCCCAAAACATCAATTATTTATCAGTATAGCTTAGAACCCTCGAAAAAAGAGAAATTTTCTTAATCCTATACGAGTGGTTAACATCATCAAAACTTTTGTCTCTTTCCTCTAATCCTACACAAGTGGAGTATATCTTTTGTATCTATCTTATTATAATCCTTTTTCCCTTGAAATTTAAAAATGCTAGTGCATATTTCTTCTTCTTTTTTCCCCCTTCTTTCTTGTTAATTATTTCCTTAAAAAACATACAGTTGAAAATAAAGACTGGTTGTTGGGATTGGAATAATTGAGCATGTAACAATTCTTTGTTTTGTTTTTTATTTTTTAATCTGAGAAGGATAATAATATATTGGAGGCATCATTATTAATTTGGGTATACAAACTTTTTTCCACAAGGGAAAACATTATTGATAACTAAATTACAAAGGATATTAATTTGAACCAGTCCAAATATGTGGCTCTTCTCCAATTTCCATAGGCTTGATGTTGATTTTTGAAACAAATATTCGTTCTACGCTGCCATTCTTTAATCTAAAATATAAAATGTTACATATTTTTTTATTGGAGTGGATGAGACTTGTATTGAAATGTTTTTCTATTCATTTTCTCATGCAGCAAAATAAATCCATGCCTCCATAAATGCGACAACCCTGTAACTGCTCAGAATGTTGGAAAATTATTATCTATATTAATTAATGGATTATTTACTAAAAGCTCTAACATGATTGGACTATTTTAACAAAAATACTATTACTTTTGAAACTATCAAAAGACTATCGAAATAACGGTGCCGTGTCAGCATCAACTGTGCCACGTCACTTAAGTTGTCACGTCATCAATTTTTTTTAAAACCCCAAATTACCTCTGTGCTAACCCAAACTCTAATTTCAATAAAAACAATACACAGATATAAAAGAAAAAAACCATCTGCTCGAGCTTCCTAGCCCGACGGTGATGGCGCGTCGCAGTCACTACCACCACCATCAACAACGCCACTACCTCCTTCTTCCTCTTCCCACTGCCGCCGCCATCATCATCAACAACGCCGTCGCAGCTACTACCACCACCATCTACACTGCTACTACCGCCTTCTTTCTCTTCCCACTGCCGCCGCCATCATCACCACCATCGTCAACAACAACACCATCATTATCAACACCATCATCACCGTCTTCCTCCTTCTCTTCTTCAACCCACCACCACCATCACCACCACCACCACCACCATCTTCTTCTTCCTCCTCCTCATCTTATTCACATCACCACCATCATCATATCCCTCGCCGGCATCCTCCCCCTTCCTCCCCTCCCCGTCCTTCCCTTCAGCCCTTCCTCTACCCACCGCCAAAAATCTCCACTCCCTCCAACCCCCAATCTCTGATCCTTTCCCCGGCCCCCAAACAAAAACACCTAATCTATTTAATTAATAATTATATAAAAAATATTATTAATATAGCTAATAATTAATTATTTGTTTTATAGGAAGGGCAAATCGGTATTTTACTATGAAATTTAACACTGTAAACTTAAACCGTTAACTCATGATAGTTTGTTGATAGTTTTAAAGATAATGTTTTTGTTAAAATAGCTCAAACCCGTTGAGAGTTTTTAGTAAATAAGCAAAATATTATTATCAAATCGAAATGTACGTGTGATCACACACATTGTCCTTAAAATCAGATTCTGCCCCTTAGAGGTTCAACCTCGGCGTCTAGGTGATGGCACCCTGATCTTCAGGTGATGGCAGCCAGATCTGCAGGATACAATTTGGGTCCTTGCCGTTGGTGTACACTCGACGACGACGGCTCGAGGAGGTCATCGCCGTCGGTGTACACTCAACGACAGTGGCTAGAGGAACTTGCTTTGGCTTGAGAAATCTTTTCTTTATCAATGAGGAACAAAGAAAGATCGGAAATGGAAAAACGAGGAACAAGACCTTTTGAGGAGATGGCTTTATTTCTTATTGAAGGATAGAAATTGTTTGTATACAGGGAGAGTTGGATATTTTTAGAATCAACTTTGCAATGTACCGAACCGGATTTGGATCCACTCCATTACTGCTGTGTCAATAGAGAGTCAAGATGAAATTTTGAGTCATTGATTTTCACGGTTTGGTTGCTTGAAAAAGAGTTTGTAATTTAAGGAAATGATTTTCAACACTTCTTATCAAAGTCAAATTCTTTGTTTGTTTGTTTATAATGAAATATCATGTTTTTGATGAGTTGCAAACATAGTTTTGTGTTTTCCTTGCTCCTTTGAGATGATAACATTTGAGAAATAAAAGATAAATCCTTATCCTTTATTATTTCTATGCATTGAAATCAGCGAAAAGTCTTATGATGTCAATCAAGTGGGACCTGATATATTATATTTTATTTACAAAACGTCCATTTGCAACCCATTTCACAACTTTTGGTCAGGAAATGCATTTCCTAGTTTTGATCATAGTCACATAATTCGCGAATTATTCGCCGAATTCGCGAATAATTCGCGAATTTTTGATCAAACGAATTATTCGCCGAATTATTCGTCATTGCCGAACTGGCCGAATAATTCGCGAATTATTCGCGAATAATTCGCGAATTATTCCCGAATTATGTGAAAAAACAGCGAATAATTCAAAAAACTGCAAATAATTCACAAAATCAAAACCTAGCGTCTCATATATTAATTTATTGCTCGAAATCCTTCCCGAACATTTCCCGAACACTTACCGAATCTTTCCCGAATACCTGCCGATTTTTTCCGAATAGTTCTCCGAATCCGAATTTTCGACCTCGCCGAATTATTCCCGAACGGCGAATTTGTGACTATGGTTTTGATGATGCGGCGTGACCTTCCGGGTGATTTCTTGGTTTCTAAATTTTGAAACAGACAAGAAAATGGTGTGAAGGAAATGAAAAGTGTACTTTGGGCCCACAAAAGTTTTCCAAATCCTCCATTTTCCTTGAAATAAACAATCCTGATGGCTGAGATGCATTCAATAGAAAATAACGGTGGGCCGGAATTGATAACATGATCCGCTGATCCTTGATCCACCCCAACCTTTCATTCTTCCTCCTTCTTTCTTCATTTATCTCTAGCTTTAATCATAGTCTCTCTCTGACACACACACAAAATTATCATCGCCATCAAATTCTTCTTTACCATGAACATGAACATTTAAACCCATCTGGTCTTTTTTCTTTTCTTTTTTTATTAAAAAAATATATATATCAAAGTTTGAATTAAATTCAATATAGGAAGTCTAAAGCAAAGAGATTATCCATGCTTTTTAACTAGAGAATCGGCCTCTTTGACAGTACAAGATTTAAAGTCCTAATACAAAATTTGATGCATAAATTTACAAATCTAATGGGGGTCCTTTTCGGATCTCCGTCAGATGTTGTCTTCCGTTGATTTTCCGGTGGACTTTGTTAATTATCTCTTGTTGCGTGTGGGTCTCAATGGATTTTGGAGGAAGAAGTGGAATGAGGAGTTTGGTGCCGAGTACCTGTAAAGAAGTCCCGGGGTGGTTTGGTACCACCAAGGACCCTCCGACGATCAAGTTAGTGATGAGATCCGAGCAGAGTAACGGCTTAGAAGAGTAAAAAATGGCTTACTTGACCCCTCTGTGATGGGGGGTTTATATAGCGGTGGTGGCACGCAGCAGCAGGTGCGAGAATCTCGCCGGCAGTTACGCCCCCGACGTCACGCCCGCGTAGAAAGCGGATCGCCCATTAATGGGGATTGATGGCGTGGAACGTGGGATGTTGCTGGCGTAGAATCTGCGCATGGCGAGATTCGCGGAGCGGCGGTTACGCCTGTAAGCGGTGACCTTGGTCGGAGGGCCGAGGAAGACGGCCTCGGCCTGGAGCTCGGGACGAGCGAGGAGGCCGAGAAGTCCAGGTCTTATGGCAGCTCGGCGCGAGCTACGGGGCCGAGGAAGCCAATTTGTAGGGGGCCCTGAGGGAGGCCAGCTTGCGTTTGCAGGTCAGGTACGGGGTGGCCTGGTCGGCCCCTGTGGGCCCTTTCTTTTGAGTTCCGGGACACGTCACCTGCCACGTGTCATGATCTTGGGGATCGCCAATATCGCGCACCATCATTAGCCCCCCACTCTTGTCCCGACCAGCTAGCGGGTCGGGTCAGGAGTGGACTGCCGGGCCTTCCGAGGTGAGCTCCTTTCTAGGGTCTTGTCGGGCGAGTCCTCGGGCCGTCGGTTGTCTTTTCCGCCAGCGAATTAAGGCAAGATCTCCGCATCTAAGAAGGTGCGCTGGATCGTGCACTCTGCGACTTAAGCGACGGTCCACGTGTCAAGTGTCGATTGATTGATACGACGTATGCAGCGATAAAACAGGGGTGGGGCCTGCCCCAGGGCCCCCAATCTTTCATTCTTCCTCTTTCCTTTAGTCGTTGCTGCTCGGCGTTCCTCTTCCTTTTGAATACATGGTTCGCTCTCACTCTTCGGGCCGCCCAAGCCAGAAGGAGGCTAGTGGCGTGGCCGAACCCCCGGCTAGCTCATGCCCCCCGCCGGATTCTCTGCCGACGGCATATGGTGGTTTCTCCGGCAGCAGCCAGAGTCGTCCACGGTTACCCGAGATCCAGACGGGGGACAGAGGGAAGGGCGAGGGTAGGCCCCCTCTCAAGAGGAAGAGGACGGTTTCTCGCACGCCGTCGTCGAGGGTCCCTGAGGGAATTTCCGTGCAGGAGGGGGGCACCGTCTTCACGGTTCCGTCTGGACTTTCCGTTGCCGCTGGCCTGCTCGCCGGGATGGAGGAGTCGGCTGGGGGAAAGCTTCCGCACGGCTCCTTGAGGGATCATTTGGAGGCCATGGCCCAACGGGCAGTCCAGGTACGAATCCTTTTATGTGCATTTGTCTTGGTTTACCTTTCCTTGGCTCAGGGGCCCCCTGGTTTCTCATCGGCTTTCCTTTAGGTTCTTCAACACTGCGTCCTTGCCACTCGCATGGAGGCCGAGGGGGCGTTCCACGCTCCGAGGCCAGTGGAAGCGTTCCCTTCGGAGGTCGAGATTTTGCAACGTGATCTGCGTCTGGAGAGGGCGAGGTCTGACGTTTTGGCGGGCCGGGCGGAGGCTGCGGAACTTGCCAACTCAGCGACTCGGGGTGCCCTTCGTCGTCTGAATGCGTCTCTTCGGGTTTCCGATAGGAAGCTGGTAGATCTGGCCGAACGCTTCACGGCCGTGGAAAAAGAGAGGGACGCCAGCAGAAGAGATGCTGAGGCGACACTTATGGAGGCCCGGGTTGCCGAGGTTCAGACTAAGAAAGCTGTGGCCGATTATAAGACGTCAGAGCGGTTTTACGCCGAGCTCGGGGAGTATTCAGTCATCGCATGGAACAAGGCCCTGGACGCCGTGAAGGAACGGCTTCCTGAGTTTGATGATGGTGAGCTCCACGCTCGGGCTCCGCTTCCGGCGGCGAGGCCTCTAATGAGAGATGGCGGGGGGAGCAGGGCGCGCCCCTGATGGCAAAATCTCCGGCGGTAGAGCCCCCGGTGGGCCGTGATGCCAGCGATGAAAGGACCGAAATAAGCCTCCGGGCAGTTTGTAGGGCTGAGGAGGCCCAAAATACCCTTTGTAAAAACTTTGCTTTTGGTGATAAAAGAAAATCCTTATTTCGTCGGTTTGCATTTCATCTTTTGTGTGTGAAGGATGTTCGTAGGATATCTTTACTTGTACCGTTGTGTTTTCATGTCAGCTTGGCCATCTGTTCTGGCGATCTCCCGTCGAGTTGACTTCAATAACTAGCCAACGAGTATGTCAAGCGTTGCCGAGGAGGTATCCACATGGGCCCCGGAGTCGATGGGAGATCGTTTAGACTGGAAAAACCTGACGTCTGGCATCGGGGGTAGGCAACTACCAGCCTGGGATGGACGAGGGGGGTAGCCCCTCTGGTGCCTCTTCCGAGGGCATTCTGATCCCTGGCATTGTGGATAGGGAGCTAACAGCTGGAGTTGACCGGGAAGGGTGGCTGCTCGGTTACCTCTTGCGAGGGCTTTGATTCCTGTCGGTTGTGGTAGGAAGCTACCATACGGGGATAGCCGAGCAAGGACTCGACCATCTCTGGGAGGACTTTGGTCCTTAGCGCGGGAGGGGCTGTAGAAGCCCACTAAGGATGACCGTGCAGTGAGGCTGCACGGTTGCCTCTTGGCGAGGGCTTTGACCTCTGGCATCGTGGGTAGGCAACTACCAGCCTGGGATGAATGAGCGGGGTAACCGCTCTGGTGCCTCTTGTGAGGGCTTTTGATCCCTGGCGTCGAGGGTAGGGAGTTACCAGCCGGAGTTGACCGAGCAGGGTAGCTTCTCGGTTGCCTTTTGCGAGGGTTTTGATCCTTCAGGACGGGGACCGAGCAGGGTTACTGCCCAGTGCCTCTTGGCGAGGACTTTGATCCCTGTCGGTTGTGGTAGGAATCTACCAGCCGGGGATAGCCGAGCAAGGACTCGACTGCCTCTGGGAGGACTTTGGTCCTTGGCACGGGAAGGGCTGTAGAAGCCTACCAAAGACCCTTGGCCGGGCAGGGTTACTTCCCGGTGCCTCTTGGCGAGGGCTTTTGTCCTGAAGGATAGCCCAGCGAGGTAACCTCTGGCTCGACTGCCTCTGGGAGGGCTTTTTGATCCCCGGCGTTGCGGCAGGGAAGCTGCCCGCAGGGGATAGCCGAGCGAGGGATCCTTGGGCTCGACCGCCTCTAGGAGGGCTTTTTGATCCGGGCAGTGGCGTGCACGGTCACACCGTGGCGAGGGCTCGTGGGTTGCTCGGCCGATCTGTGGTGAGGGCCTTTTCGTTGTAAAGGAGGAACGCTACTAGGGAGAAAAGATTCGACGTTTCTTTATTCGTATGGACAGGAATTTCAGAGAACTCTTTACACCATCTTTGTGAAAGGGAAATCTCGAGGGGGGGTGCAACACTTCGCTGGCTTTGACCTCATTGGTATAGCTTGAGTTTTTCGGCGTTGTAAGGCCGCGGGAGCTTCCGTTCGTCCATGTCTTGTAGGCAGTAGGCTCCGCCGGGGAGCGCTTCAGAGACGAGGAAAGGATCCTCCCACTTCGGGGAGAACTTGTGAAGCCTGCCTTGGTCGATGAATTCGTTCCGCCGCAGGACCAGGTCCCCAGTCTTGAAGGAGCGGTGTTTTACCCGAGCGTTGTAGTATCGAGCCGTCTGCTGTTGATAGGCGGCGGCTCTGATCTGGGCCCGATCCCTTTTCTCCAACAGTATGTCGAGGTTGGTCCGTAGCGCCATTGTGTTTGCGTCATCGTCGAAATGCTCGACCCGGTGACTGGGTAGCCCGATCTCCGCTGGGACCATCGCTTCAGTCCCGTAGCAGAGGCTGAAAGGGGTCTCCCCGGTGGGAGTCTTTTTTGACGTGCGCAGGGCCCATAAGACCCGGGGTAGCTCTTCAACCTAACTGCCTTGTCTCCCTTCTAGGCGGGTTCGGAGACCCCGGAGGACGTCTCAGTTGGTGACCTCGGCCTGCCCGTTTGGGGATGCGCGACCGCGGCGAATTTCATGAGGATATGGTACTCTTTGCAGAAGTCCTTCACTTTCTCGTTCTCGAAGTTCGTCCCGTGGTCGGTGATGATGCACCTCGGGATGCCAAACCGGAGTATCAGGTTGTTTTGCAGGAACTTGATGGTTGTGGCGGCGTCCGGTTTCCTGATGGGGACGGCCTCGATCCACTTGGTGAAGTAGTCCACTGCGACGAGGATGTATTTGTGCCCGCCAGTTCCGGTAGAGAACCGGCCGATCATATCCAATCCCCACTGGGCGAACGGCCATGGGGATGTCAGGGCAGTTAGCTCGGTAGCCGGGAGGCGGGGAATACTGCCGTGGAGTTGGCAGCTTTTGTACCTCCTGACCAGCTTCAGGGCGTCCTCGTGCATGGTGGGCCAGTAGTACCCTTAGAGTAACGCCTTTTGGATCAAGGTTCGAGCCCCCTGGTGTGCGCCGCCCACCCCTTCATGGATTTCCCGAAGGACGTAGTCGGCTTCGTGGGGGTCAACGCACCGGAGCAGGGGCTGGGCGCAGGCCTTCTTATAGAGGTTCCCGTTGCTCCAGACGAAGTAGGTGGCTTTGGCCTGGAGGCGGCGAGCGGCCGCCCTGTCCTCCGGGAGCGTGCCGTCCTTCAGGAATTCCACAAGAGGCTTCCTCCAATCCCGGTCGCTCTCATGCGCCGTGTACACATGGAGTGCCGTCGCCTCGTCTCCCACGCTGGGCCGGGTCAAGGTTTCGAAGAGTATTGACCGCCTATTGTTGGCCAAGTACGACGAAGCCAGCTTGCTCAGGGTGTCTGCTTGAGCATTCAGTTGCCTGGGTATTTGTTTTACCTGGACTTCGTCGAAGTTTTTTCGGAGCTTTCTCACTTCGTCCAGGTATTTCATCATTAAAGGCTCTCGAGCTTCGAAACCGCCGGTCACCTGGCCGATAACAAGGGCCGAGTCGCTGCGGATTCGAATTATCTTCAGCCCCAGCCCGACGGCCATGCGCAGTCCGGCCAGGCGGGCCTCATATTCTGTCGTGTTGTTCGACGCTTTGAAACCGAGCCTCAAGGAATACTCCATCTCAGCTTCGTTTGGGCCCCGGATGATGAGGCCGGCACCGCAGCCTTCCTCGGTAGAAGACCCGTCGACGTAGATGATCCACTCCGGAGCTGAGCTAGGGTCTTCCGGGACGGGATACTGGGTTGTGAGGGGCGGCGCGGACTCCGGCTTCCTGCTAGGGATGGTGCATTCAACGATGAAATCGGCCAGGGCCTGCGCCTTGATGGCTTGCCTCGGGCAATACCTTATGTCGAATTGAGATAGCTCCCATCTCCATTTCTCTAGGCGGCCTGAGGATTCCGGTGATGCCAGGATAGCTCCCAACGGGCGCTCGATGAGGACGATGATGGTGTGTGCTTGGAAGCAGTGCCGCAGTTTCCGCGAGGTTACCACGAGGGCCAGGACAATCTTCTCTATGGCGGAGTACCTCGTTTCTACATCCTTAAACACGTGGCTCACATAGTACGCTGGTTTTTGCGCTCCCTCGGCCTCTCGGATGAGCACTGAGCCTGCTGCTTGGTCGGATACTGCCAGATACAGCGACAACTCGCCCCCTTCCACTGGCCGGGTGAGCAGCGGCGGTGTTGCGAGGTGCTTCTTCAATTGGTCGAAGGCGGCTTAGCATTCCTCCGACCACTCCATCCTCTGAATTTTCCTCAGCGCTTTGAAGAACGGAAGGCCCTTCTCCCCGACCTGGACATGAAACGGCTCAGAGCGGCGACCCGCCCCGTGAGCCGCATGATCTCGACGTTGGTCTTGCGTGCGGCCATGCTCAGGATAGCGTCGATCTTCTCCGGGTTAGCTTCGATTCCGCGGTGAGTGACCATGAACCCGAGGAATTTCCTTCTGGTGACTTCGAATGCGCACTTGGCGGGGTTTAGCTTCATGTTGAATTTGCGGAGCACTCCGAATGCCTTGCCCAGGTCCTTGGCATGGTCGGTCGACGAGATGGACTTGACGAGCATGTCATCAACATAGACTTCCATGTTCCTGCCGATCTGTGGCTTGAACATGCGATTGACCAGCCTCTGGTACGTGTCCCCGGCATTCTTGAGACCGAAGGGCATCACCCTGTAGCAGTACACTCCTCGGTCCGTTGTGAATGCGGTCATATCTTCGTCTTCAGGATTCATACGGATTTGGTTGTAGCCGGAGAAAGCGTCCATGAAGCTCAGCAGCTCGTGACCGGCCGAGCTGTCGACGAGCTGGTCTATACGGGGAGCGAGAAGTTGTCCTTGGGGCAGGCCTTGTTGAGGTCGGTGAAGTCGACGCACATACGCCACTTCCCGCTCGAGTTCTTGACCAGAACCATGTTTGCCAGCCACTCCGAGTAGGGCACATTCCTGATGAAGTTGGCGGCGAGGAGCCGGTCAACCTCCTCTTCGATAGCCTTCTGTTTGACCGGGGCGAAGCTTCTTTTCTTCTGTCTGACGAGTCGGGCCGTAGGATCAACTCCGAGCTTGTGGGAGATGATTTTGGGGTCGATCCCAGGCATGTCAACTGGTGCCCAGGCGAAGACGTCGGAGTTGCTTCTGAGAAACTCGATCAGGTCATCCCGCTGAGTTCCCGTCAGGAGCGACCCGACCTGGACGGTCTTTCCTTGGTCTCCTTCTGCTAAGGGCACCACGGTCAGAGGTTCGACCGGCGCTCCACGGGCCTCCTTCCGCTTGTCCCGGGTGTCCAGGGACCCTTTGATGTCGCCGCATGCATCGGCGCTATCAGCGTGCTGCTCGGGTGAAGACACCTCTGTCAGGCCTATCTCCGCGACTCGCTGAATCCCATATGCCCGACCTATCCCGCCCTGATCGAGGGGGAATTTTATCGCCAGGTGGTATGTGTAAGTGCACGGCGGCGCCCCGGCCGTCAATCCGACGCCGGAATGCGGAAGCGGTGATAAACTTTAATTTTTGCGGACTTTGCAAACCGGCACCCCCGCGCACTAAACCCGGATCGAACCATTAACTAGTCTAAGCTATCTACAAGAATGGGAATAGAGAGATATACCGACGATCCATGTCCTCCGGTCTTCTCGTCATGGTCCCGATCTCCTGCGGAAAATCCTGCCTCCTCCTCGTCGCCGGAAGTGCACCACATCGCCTACTTTGTTTACGGGCTCCCACCTCAATGCCGAGGCAACTCGGGCACGAAGCTGGCTAATCGACGTGCCCAAGGTTTGCTGTAGAATGTAGTATACAAGTCTCATTTGGGGTTGGAGGAGTTGCCATGATGGAGGAATTTGTGCATAAGGAAAAATCCATGGTGGCTTGCTGGAAGAATTGGAGCAAGCTCAATCTTGAGCTCGGCCAGAAGACTCAGCCCCTGCACACTATAAAAGCTCAATGTAATAAATTAATATTAATTAATTTATCAACCCACCAATTTGTGCTCACTGCCTCCTAATAAATTAATCCCTCAACCTTTTTCTCCTGCACACTCATGTGCCCCATTTAAACCCTTAGGAAATTAACCCATCATGTTACACTCCAGCACAAGCAAGGGGAGGGGGGGCCCACGAAATTCAAGAAGAGAAAGCAACAGCCACTATACAAATTAAAGAATCTCAAGCAAATATAACTCCAACAGTGGCCGGCCCATACCTCTTCAAATCAATATGAAAAGTTTACACAAAAACCAAGAAGCATGTCCCCTTTCTAATAATTAACCCACTCTCCTCAAGAATCTTCAAAAGTGGCCGGCCATACCTCATTAAAATATTAATTGCAAACTTGCAATTAACCCCTCTCCATCAAAAAGTCCGGCCGGGAAAGAACAAAGGAAAACCGGCCGGAACGGAATGCAAACTGGCAACTCCAGAAAACTGGTCCCGTAATAAATTACAGGAAAACCCCGATACTGTGCATACACACCCGCATTTGTATTTCGGCCGAAATACAAATACAATGAGACAAAATCTATACTGTACTATACTAGGATCCGGCTTAAACCAAAACCGGCTAGTAATATCCGTCCGATCCTGATCCGTGCAATACCGCACGTATCTGATCGAACCCTGCCATATAACTATACGGCCTCTAGTACTAACTGTCCGATCCTGATCCGTGCAATACCGCACGTATCTGATCGGACCCTGCCATATCTCCATATGGCCTCTACAGCTTTTCGCCCGAAAGCTTGAGTAACTGAAAGTGTGGTGGACTCTAAAGACTCGTCAATACAATGGCTGTGGATTTAACCACTAGCACGTCAGAGGTATAAGCCAATACGTAACGGGCCACCAGCTATTGACCAAAATGGACGTCGATGAGGAAGCTCACCCCGACACCCAACTGAGCCTGTCAGTGACAATATCCGTGCAGTCCGGTCCGTTCGTCTATGAGTATCGCATGGCGGGCCTAGGGGGTTGGTAAAAGTCAGACCCCCAAAAGCGGTACAAGTCGTGTCGGAGTGTAGCCCAGAACACCCTGAGATACTACTGGAATACCTACCAGTAAATCTCCTTGCCTTGGCCAAGGACTTTGTGTAATGGCTCTCCTAGACACAGCACGACCTCACCCCCAATACCGGGAGAGACGAACCCCTGAAGATACGCTCACTGCCTCCATGTGGCTCGGGACTGTACCCAACTAAAACCTGTTTGCACGACTCCTTTGAGCCGTGGTAGGGTAGTAATCAAAGTACAGTGGGAACTCACACGAGACAAATGACGATCCCCAGGTCGATGAACTAACCTGCACACATGTCACCAGGGAACTGCCATCTGACGTCTGGTATATGACCAACTAGCATGTTCCCGGCGAGTCCTGTCCGGTGTACTCATAACCCAATGAGCACCTGTATACATCTTAGGTGATCCAACTGACACCAGTGGCTTGTGAGACCGGCCACCGCCCCTCGTCGGGGTCTCGACTGTATACACTAGTCTACTAATGGAGTATCGATGCCCGGTCTCGAAAACTCCCACGACTAGGGACCTTTTAAGGATATGCTTGTAGACCCCCAGCTCCCACTTATATGATCGCCCTCATACTGCTGGTGGTCAAGCAAGAATCCTAGGGGCTCTATCAACGTGTAATAGCGACGTGTCATGTCACCTAAAGCAGTACACGATGAGAAAGGTAAACCAGATAGCATACTATCATCTCGAGTAAGACTGTCCTACCGGGATAGGTCCTCCCTCAATCATTACAATCACGTACCTGTGACCTAATAATTGACTCTGAGGGCACTATCTCCAACAATCTCCCACTTGCACTCAAGGCTAATTATTGCGATGTCGCATACTCACAGCCCGTGTGATACCGAACATCCAACTCCTCTACTAGTCAGTCTCACAAAGCTCGTTTGCGGAACTATTGCGTTCGAGGAATAGCCTCAGTGAGTGGATCCGCTTAGTTGTTTCTTTCTATGTCTCTCTATATCTCAAGTTCGCGGAGAAAGCCATCTCCCGAAAAGAGCAATACCTGTCTTAGAATCTGTCTGGATGTCTGATGGGACATAGCTCATAAATGAACTCCAAATCCAAACTTCTTAGACTGTATCGTCAACTGAACTTAATCAGTATCCTGCGCGCCATGCCTCCCTCAGTATTGCCTTGGACCACCTGTCCAAAATACTGCCCCTCATCAGAAGGAAAAACTATAACTCTGACAACCTCCTTGTCGTCCATGTCACCTTGGAAGCCTGGAATGATAACTGTCTCCTGAATGAGGCTGTCGTTATCATCTCCCTAGAACATCCACTTATGTTCTAAAACTGGTTCCGACTGTTTCTCCAGGATTGGATTAATGTCAACTTATTGCATCTAGTGCAAGAACAACATCTGGTGTGGTACTTGACATCTCATGATTGACTCAATTGCCTAAGCAAGTGATCTGCCAATCATGCACATCCCTCTCTACTTTAGTCTATAAGACACCTTTAGAGAGGGTGACTCCATTACCTGCAGGTACACTACCATGCCAGGAGTCGTCCATTCTAAAAACTCTTAGAATGCTGTCAAAGTACCCAGATTGGGAAACCACCCAAATCTAGATCTAAAACCATAGATCTAGTAACCAGTATGTCTGATATAATGTCCAAGTCCCTTGTGGAGAAACCACTGTATGACGACCAAAATATAACCGATCGTAGTATAGGAATTTCCTTTCCTACTCTGTGTATGTCATCCAAATACCAGGATATCACACCCTACTACCTTCTCAACAGATCCATCCCTATTCTGATGACGTCAAACCCATGACTGTCACATCAGAAAATAGATGATCTATCTCCGCTACATCTGCTTTAGTCTATAAATAGACATAAGCCTGATGTCCACCAATGCTTCCGCTGCCCCCACTGATTACGACAACTCTCTGGCAGAGTCATATAGACGTGCACTTCTAAAGCTAGTTTAGAACGACGCTATACTCATCCTCCCACCGGGTCTCGCAGCCTGGAACAACAGCAATGGCAATTGTGGGTAAACAAGAACTTCCCTGTCACCGTTCTTGAGGCTACCGTAGTACCTCTCGGGTGCCTGAAGTTACCCACCTTATCTGCGGAGTGGCCAATGGAATGTCAAACCAGATTCAAATCAAGCAACTGTCTCCAGTGCATGTCAGCTAAATGGAAGGAGGCTGATCAGCGTTACTCAACTTAGGAATACTTCCAATTATGAAATAACCTGAAAGAGAAGCAAGTTCTCTTAATCATTACTATCAACTGAACACCATACACAAGTATCTACATCTTCGATCACTATGAAGAATCCCGATACTTGCAATACCTGGTTCTCTACTCTATTCAAATACCTATAACTTCTCAAAATTCGGACCCTGTGTTTCCACGAAACACCTGTCTAAAAACTAGAGAAGTCATAAGCAAACCGAATATAGTACGAGGACCAACCCCTTTGTCCTGATGGACCCTGGACAACATACAATACTTTGTATAAGTCCCTTGAGTCTGATAACTCATTCACTGTGTGTCGTAGGTTGAAAACTGTACTTATGATTAAGAAGAATTACACCGCTGTTTAATGCTCCTTACCTAACCATCCACTGATATAGGTAAATGTCATAGACATAATTTCATAAAGGTATATCTCACTCTATGAAAATAGACGTACAGATCTATCAATTTGAAATTGGTGCATAACAGCGGATATTCAAAACCAAATATTTGCCGTCCGGCAAACAACCCAGGTGACTTCCTCAAATATCACCGATTACAACGAATCCCGATATAATGAGGATAATCACCCAATTCCCAATAACTTACTCCCACTCATCATCTGTAAAACCATACAGATGTGAGAATCGTACCTGGTAAATACATACCCTGGAGTAAGTATCTAATCGGGAAATCAGTTTTCCTTTAACATTACACAGTGAAACTGAAACATTGAAATGTTCCGATGGGGTATTCTGGTATTCCTAGTAATGCCTCTTCCAGATTTACGACTGTAACCGTATAGTTCTTTGCCACCTCTCCAAATCCCTTCATATGTCTTTAGTCTTTACCTTCTGCACACCCTTTTAGGCCAACTGGTTTTCTTCCTTCCCTACCGTTCGGCACCAGCCTATGGTTTGGAAGAAGACTATCCAATAAGCATAATGGGTGTACTGTCCCAATCCTAGGAACACTCGCAATGAGAGAGGGTGAAGATAAAAGACAACCGAACAAACCTTATTCCTATTTCTCCTGAACCAGAATCCATCCCCGAACTGGAACAAGTTCCATTCGAGTTCGTATATAACCATACGATGGAGTATCCAATAAACTGTGGATCTTCGTAGTGATACGGAGTGTCCTGGAGAAATACAAAGGTGATTTAGGATTGGCGAAGAAATACTTGGTTTGGTCGTGAATATCAGTCGCAATTTACTTTGCCCTCTTACTAATCCCTTTCTTTGTCTTAACTCAATACCTTCTGTACACCGTTTAGGCTAATTAGTTTTCTTCATTCCCTACCGGTCGGCACCAGCCTATGGTTTGGAAGAAGACTATCCAATTTGCACAATAGGTGTACTACTCCTAAACCAAGGAGTACTCGCAACCTGAGAGAGGGTGAAAAGAAAAGACAACTGAATAATCCTATCCGTTTTCTCCAGAACCGGAAACCATCCTCGAATTCCTTCGAGTTCGTATCTAACCATACGATGGTTTTGTCCAATGGAAGTGGACATTCGTAGTAAAACGGGGTGTCCTGGAGAAAAGGGTAAAAGTAGGAGTGGCAATGAGGTTCGCAACTCTGACAATCCAAAAGCCAGTGTAAAGAAGGTTCGGTCAACTTGGTCACTGAGTCAAAGTCTTGGGGTTGGGTCAATGGTCGCTGCCAAAGAGAGAGAGAAAAGAAACACTCAGCGTGCACTCTAACCTAGATCAGAATGGTCACCAATTTATCTAATCTGGAAACCTCCCACTATACCTCAAATTCTCCTCCAAACCTTAAAGAAGAATTAGTCGGGGTCACCCGAGGAGTAAACCAACTCATCAGTGGGAATCGGGATCCAACTCTCATCGCATGACAACATGACGGAATCCGCTCACGGTATCACACTCCAGAAGGTATGCGCATATCTGGCAAGTTTCAGTACTTTTGAAACTCCCGATGTGATTTTTACCCCATGCTCTTATGACCTTGGCGTGAGGTCAAAATATCATAAGTCACATGTCAAGTTCTACCCATCATTATCCAGGTTAATTTGAACCCACCCGTACATACCCTTGACGTAGGCCAAAATAGTAGTACGACTGTCCCAAACCAACGCATCTATCTATGCTACAGATAAATACCCGGCAGCTACCAATCACTATGCCTTGGCGTGAGGTCAAAATACATAGCTTGAATACTACCGAATATTTAACTGAAATGATGGAGGGCTACGAATGGTTTCTGGCGAAAACCTTTAACGTAATGAACTTGATATCGTTGAAGGAACGGATAGCTTTTTAGAAAATATAGTGACGAAAACCTTTACTAAAGAGGTCACTCCCGGTGAAGGGATCTCGGCTCTTTCCCCGTAGAATGGGGTGCTGGATATTCATGACCGAATATCACTGTGCAAAGCAAAAGTAATCGGCTATAGTGAAGTTAATGCCCTGACGCAAACTTCTGTCCAAGGGGTCACTCCCGGTGAAGGGATCTCGGCCCTTGCCTCGTCGACTGAGGAGCAGGATATTCCAAATGAATACCACGATGCAAAACAAAAGTGAACGTCCTTGCAATAACAGCTTTTTGAAAAGTGTTCCAACAACATCAGAATAGGTTTGTTTCAACTTGCATTGATCCGAATCAATGCAGTCCCATCAATTGATCACACCACAAAGAACGAAAATATACTGACGTACGTATATGCCATCCGCATTCGCCACTGGGTCCCGTCATCACCCGTTAGGTTAGCTAACTAACGGCAGAGCGGGGACTGGACTAGCGCGGATGAAAAACATATACAACATCTACTAATATATATACCAATATATAGTATTTCGCTCAAGGCGTGAATAAAATGCAACATCACAGAAATGTACAGCATCACAGAAATAATACAGATATCTGGGATCCCCGGGTTTCACAGAGCCACTACTGAAACCCGACGTTCCCCTGGTCGTGTGGATAGCCTGTGCAATGAAATCCTATACCCCCTACGAGTGCGGCGAATAGCCAGCCAATCCTGGAGTGAAGCCCCCTCCGTCCCAATGCCATGAGATGCGGGCTTGTTGCCTTCTAGAACCCGGCTATCCGTGCACCCCTCCGCGGGGTAACCCTAGTACAGAAAGTAAAATATACATACACCGGGTACATCGACCGCAACCAGGTCGTGCCCCAAAAGAATAATACAATTAGGCAGTGACGGCAGTCCACATGTCGGACGCTCGCCCCGCAATATCAAATGTACATAATACAACAACACAGCTGTACTAGCATTGCATCCAGGCTATCCCCACGACCGATCCGCAACATCACAGCATAAACATAGAACATCAACGTGAAAGTCACGTTCGCAAATCCGTCTAACCGGGCTATAGCAGTTAGACCGGATTTACCGATCAAGTGACATTCACGGTCGCAGATATAATGTAAATACTGTGAAAAATGTGTTTAAAATATCCGATCAATCAAACAATTAACAAGTGGGCCCCCAAGAAAAACTGTAGCAGTTAAAGAAATTCTGGGCCCAATGTTAATGTTCCAGAAACCCTAAAATCTCCTCAGAATCCCACTGTAAAAACCCAACCCACTGATTCCTTCATGCTGCGGCGGAAGAGCGGCCACAAGTGGGTTTTGGCCGCGCTTCCGCGCTCTGGCTAGAAGGTCAGTGCCCCGAATTTGTACAGTAGTCTTATAATTTCTAGTACATCAATATTTTACAACCTGAAAAATTTTTCAAGACCAAAAATTTTCAACAGAAACTGATGCGAAGGCAATACGGGTTTTTGGAACTTTTGATCGATCGGAAATGCAAACACATTACACAAAGCTAGACTAAGTTAATGGCGAGGCTCTGATACCACTGTAAGTGCACGGCGGCGCCCCGGCCGTCAATCCGACGCCGGAATGCGGAAGCGGTGATAAACTTTAATTTTTGCGGACTTTGCAAACCGGCACCCCCGCGCACTAAACCCGGATCGAACCATTAACTAGTCTAAGCTATCTACAAGAATGGGAATAGAGAGATATACCGACGATCCATGTCCTCCGGTCTTCTCGTCATGGTCCCGATCTCCTGCGGAAAATCCTGCCTCCTCCTCGTCGCCGGAAGTGCACCACATCGCCTACTTTGTTTACGGGCTCCCACCTCAATGCCGAGGCAACTCGGGCACGAAGCTGGCTAATCGACGTGCCCAAGGTTTGCTGTAGAATGTAGTATACAAGTCTCATTTGGGGTTGGAGGAGTTGCCATGATGGAGGAATTTGTGCATAAGGAAAAATCCATGGTGGCTTGCTGGAAGAATTGGAGCAAGCTCAATCTTGAGCTCGGCCAGAAGACTCAGCCCCTGCACACTATAAAAGCTCAATGTAATAAATTAATATTAATTAATTTATCAACCCACCAATTTGTGCTCACTGCCTCCTAATAAATTAATCCCTCAACCTTTTTCTCCTGCACACTCATGTGCCCCATTTAAACCCTTAGGAAATTAACCCATCATGTTACACTCCAGCACAAGCAAGGGGAGGGGGGGCCCACGAAATTCAAGAAGA
Organism: Agapanthus africanus; assembly: GCA_030015575.1. Taxonomy (NCBI): domain Eukaryota; kingdom Viridiplantae; phylum Streptophyta; class Magnoliopsida; order Asparagales; family Amaryllidaceae; genus Agapanthus; species Agapanthus africanus. Next base: position 458,279 of record JASDDO010000267.1, on the reverse strand, counting down.
GAAAGCAACAGCCACTATACAAATTAAAGAATCTCAAGCAAATATAACTCCGACAGTGGCCGGCCCATACCTCTTCAAATCAATATGAAAAGTTTACACAAAAACCAAGAAGCATGTCCCCTTTCTAATAATTAACCCACTCTCCTCAAGAATCTTCAAAAGTGGCCGGCCATACCTCATTAAAATATTAATTGCAAACTTGCAATTAACCCCTCTCCATCAAAAAGTCCGGCCGGGAAAGAACAAAGGAAAACCGGCCGGAACGGAATGCAAACTGGCAACTCCAGAAAACTGGTCCCGTAATAAATTACAGGAAAACCCCGATACTGTGCATACACACCCGCATTTGTATTTCGGCCGAAATACAAATACAATGAGACAAAATCTATACTGTACTATACTAGGATCCGGCTTAAACCAAAACCGGCTAGTAATATCCGTCCGATCCTGATCCGTGCAATACCGCACGTATCTGATCGAACCCTGCCATATAACTATACGACCTCTAGTACTAACTGTCCGATCCTGATCCGTGCAATACCGCACGTATCTGATCGGACCCTGCCATATCTCCATATGGCCTCTACAGCTTTTCGCCCGAAAGCTTGAGTAACTGAAAGTGTGGTGGACTCTAAAGACTCGTCAATACAATGGCTGTGGATTTAACCACTAGCACGTCAGAGGTATAAGCCAATACGTAACGGGCCACCAGCTATTGACCAAAATGGACGTCGATGAGGAAGCTCACCCCGACACCCAACTGAGCCTGTCAGTGACAATATCCGTGCAGTCCGGTCCGTTCGTCTATGAGTATCGCATGGCGGGCCTAGGGGGTTGGTAAAAGTCAGACCCCCAAAAGCGGTACAAGTCGTGTCGGAGTGTAGCCCAGAACACCCTGAGATACTACTGGAATACCTACCAGTAAATCTCCTTGCCTTGGCCAAGGACTTTGTGTAATGGCTCTCCTAGACACAGCACGACCTCACCCCCAATACCGGGAGAGACGAACCCCTGAAGATACGCTCACTGCCTCCATGTGGCTCGGGACTGTACCCAACTAAAACCTGTTTGCACGACTCCTTTGAGCCGTGGTAGGGTAGTAATCAAAGTACAGTGGGAACTCACACGAGACAAATGACGATCCCCAGGTCGATGAACTAACCTGCACACATGTCACCAGGGAACTGCCATCTGACGTCTGGTATATGACCAACTAGCATGTTCCCGGCGAGTCCTGTCCGGTGTACTCATAACCCAATGAGCACCTGTATACATCTTAGGTGATCCAACTGACACCAGTGGCTTGTGAGACCGGCCACCGCCCCTCGTCGGGGTCTCGACTGTATACACTAGTCTACTAATGGAGTATCGATGCCCGGTCTCGAAAACTCCCACGACTAGGGACCTTTTAAGGATATGCTTGTAGACCCCCAGCTCCCACTTATATGATCGCCCTCATACTGCTGGTGGTCAAGCAAGAATCCTAAGGGCTCTATCAACGTGTAATAGCGACGTGTCATGTCACCTAAAGCAGTACACGATGAGAAAGGTAAACCAGATAGCATACTATCATCTCGAGTAAGACTGTCCTACCGGGATAGGTCCTCCCTCAATCATTACAATCACGTACCTGTGACCTAATAATTGACTCTGAGGGCACTATCTCCAACAGTATGTCGAGATCTGGGCTCGGAGGGAGTTTAGCGTCGGACGGCCGAGGAGGACGTTGTAGGCCGATGGAACCTTCGCCACGATGAAGTCCACAGGCAGTGTGCGCGTGTGGCCGGGCTCCCCGATCGTGAACTGCAGGGTGACCACCCCTTGTGCCGGGATGGAGTGGTTGGTGAACCCCGAGAGGACGTGGGAGGTCGGTCTCAAGTCTGCTGGGGCGAGCCCCATACGCAGAAAGCAGTCATGGAAGAGGATGTCCGCCGAGCTGCCCGAATCGATGAGTATCCGGCGGACCTCGTATCGGTGAATTTGTGCTATGATCACCAGCGGGTCGCTATGAGGCACAGATATACCGTGGAGATCCTCGTCGCCAAAGGTGATGGGCTCTCGGCCCCTAGCCCTTTTGCTCGGGTGGTCGCCGGAGCCTGTGAGACGGCAGCCAGTGGGGAGGCCGACGACCTTAGGTGAGGGTTCGTCCGCGTCTCCGCTGCGAAGGAGGCGACAGCGGGTGTTTGGATGTTTAGGGGAATCGGTTGTCATGTGGGCGGAGATCGGAATGCCAACTTTTGTTTTTGTGGAGTTTTGGTTCCCACAGACGGCGCCAACTGATGGAGGTCCTTTTCGGGTCTCCGTCAGATGTTGTCTTCCGTTGATCTCCCGGTGGACTTTGTTAATTATCTCTTGTTGCGTGTGGGTCTCAATGGGGTTTGGAAGAAGAAGTGGAATGAGGAGTTTGGTGCCGAGTACCTACAAAGAAGTCCCGGGGTGGTTTGGTACCACCAAGGACCCTCCGACGATCAAGTTAGTGATGAGATCCGAGCAAAGTAAGGGCTTAGAAGAGTAAAAAATGGCTTACTTGACCCCTCTGTGATGGGGGTTTATATAGCGGTGGTGGCACGTAGCAGCAGGCGCGAGAATCTCGCCGGCAGTTACGCCCTCGACGTCACGCCCGCGTAGAAAGCGGATCGCCCATTAATGGGGATTGATGGCGTGGAACGTGGGATGTTGCTGGCGTAGAATCTGCGCATGGGGAGATTCGCGGAGCGGCGGTTACGCCTGTGAGCGGTGGCCTTGGTCGGAGGGCCGAGGAAGACGGCCTCGACCTGGAGCTCAGGACGAGCGAGGAGGCCGAGGAGTTCAGGTCTTGTGGTAGCTCGGCGCGAGTTACGGGGCCGAGGAAGCCAATTTGCAGGGGGCCCTGAGGGGGTCAGCTTATGTTTGCAGGTCAGGTACGGGGTGGCCTGGTCAGCCCCTGTGGGCCCTTTCTTCTGAGTTCCGGGACACGCCACCTGCCACGTGTCATGATCTTGGGGATCGCCAATATCGAGCACCATCAAAATCAAATTGTCAAAATAAGATAATGTTGATAGATTGAGATTAACAGAAACCCTAGAAGGTGCAAGAGTTCCATTCTTGGAGGAGCCAACGATTAGAAATGATCGATTATTTGTATCATTTTTCTTTCAGGGCAAAAATTTTTATCTAGTATTTTTTGCCAAAGGACTTTCCATATGACAGAAGAAAATAGATGAAAAAGAGGTTAATGTGCGATGGGTGCAAGTCATCTCATTGGGACATTATTATTTTCCGGCATATCAACCATTGAAGGAAAATCAATAGCTCAAAATTTCAGCTTGACTCTCCATTGCCACATCAGCAGACTCTCCATTACCACATCAGCAATGGAGAGGATCCAAATCCGTATTGAACCATTGTTATTAGTATTACCAAATAAACAGTAAAGCATGTGTTAAAAATAGGATATAAACATCTGGCAAATTATATGTCCAAATGATTTAAAACAGTTTTAGATTAAAAAAATTTCTAAAGAGGCTTTGCCCCGCATCCCACGAGTATTCCCTGAGACGGCCGAAAAAACTATTCCTAGGGAAACTTAATTCCAACCGCAACAAATAAAGTTCTTGAAATTTTTTTTATATATATAACACATAATAAATTCATTGTTGAGCCTTTTCTATTCTTTTCCTTTTTTTTTTGGTGTCCTAGATGCTTCTTATTAGATTACCAATTACAAGATTAATACAAGACACGAGAACAATACATTTCTTTTTGTTTTCATTAATGCTCAAGGTGGGTTTGACCAGAAATTTTAAGGTGGGTGTAACATAATTGGCCATCAGTTCACTCTTAACCAGTCAATTTCCGTTTTTTTGTTCATATGCCTTTTAAGAAAATGTCTTTTTTTTTACCGGCCCTTAAGCCTAACCCATACACACATCACACACACAACCCAAGAGACCCACAGATTTACGGCAAGTGCGTTAAATAATGGGCCATTACCTTCCCATGATCGACTCTCCCTCCGCACTCTCACTAGGAGAAATGCTATGATCAATAAATATATGCTCATGGCCACAACAAGACAAATAACTCATGCGTTGCAGCTCCCCACAAAGTGAGGTCACCGGTTCAGTTCCGAAAAGATCACATCCAAAAAAGGAAAAATGATAAATCTATTATCACTCAAATTCTTACCAAATGGGACCAAAGCATCTTTGATATCCCTTCTGAAGCATGAAATAACGTATCTTCTTACAAACCAGTGAGGATTCATGAAACAAAATTCAACGTTTGATAATTCAATTATAGAGGTCTGATGTTTTAGATGGTTATGCCAATATTCACCTTGACCATCTTTTCAAAAAATTATAAATAAACAAAACATGATAATAACCCACACCCATTGAAAACTCTTCTAATGAATTCAGCTAAAAACATCGAGCCCTCTTTTTAAAAAAATGCTAAATGCTTACCAACTTCAATGTTGTAGCCTCTCTAGGTCAAACCCAGGCTCAAAACTTACCTTTCTAAACCAATACAATCACACACTGAAGACTTTTCATTTCATTACAAACACAACATCAGAAGTCTAAAATTTTTGTTCATAGTCAAATCTTCAGAACTTTAATATGCATACAGTTATCTGTTGCTGCTAATCTAATAAACTGTTCAATTCCAACAAGTTGAGAACTCTTATAATATGCATATAGTTATTTGTTGCTGCTAAACTAACAAACTATTCAATTCCAATACTCAACGGGAGATTACTAGAAATGAAAACAATTGAAGAAGCCCACCAATTGGAAAACACAGGCAGGCTTCAATACACAACATCCCAAGTGCATATCCCCGAGGCCTCAGAAAAAATAAAACACCCCGACTTCTTATTCTACTTCCTGTAAGCTATACATCAAATTTAAAACCTAGAAATTGTCATCACAAAATCAATAAGAAAAAGAAAAAAGAAACCTACTTTAATGATCTAGTCTTTCTGTAGCTCAACCCCAGCTTATAAAAACTCACCCGAGGAAGTACGAGCACATGTAAAGCCTAACACCTATCTCCAATGGGCCATTGTCTCCTCCAATTGCATGAAGGGCCACAGGAACATTGGACAAATTTCGTAATATTAAGGGGAATATAGCAGGATTAGCTTCAGTGTTTTCTTTTACGTCGAGGGATGTTTCAGATTCTTCTGTGTTTTCGGGTGGGTACACTATTAAAGCCGCTTCTTCAATTGGTCGTGATTTCTTCGAGTTGTATGCCCTTCGTGGAGTGTGATTTTTCCTAACTAAATCTAACACCAATGTGGAAGTCGTTGATAGCCATTCGACAGTTAATCCCTCAACTTCGTCGTAATTTATACGCCGCTCGATCTGTTTGAGTATAAATAGCATGAGTAAGAAAATGGGGAAAAATAAATAACCATACTGCTTAACTACAGCTGTTTTCCCCCCTGTAAACTACCTTAATTTTTTTATTAAACTAGTGTAATTCCCTTAAACTTTAGTTTTACGAGAGTGTTTAAAACTGAAATATGTTACGTGTAGCACTTAGAGAGTATATTTTTAACAAAAAAGCTTTAAGGTAGTTAGCCGAAAATTGCTCACAGTTAACAGTAGTTTAATGTAATTTAGCCTAAAATAACACTAATATGGGTGAGGTGGTATACTTACACCAAACTTGGGAATGTAAACTGACATGAATCTTGGCCCCAAATTCAGCACCCGCGCCTCACAAACTAGTATCTGCAGACAAACAAAGGAGAGTGAAGAAAGGATCAGACTCGGGTAACACTTTACAAAATACTATTCGCGCCCATATACAAGCATGCAAAACAGTCAGCTCACATGAGGAAAAGCATGCATAAATGAAGAAATCGATGGTATAAGAAACGAATACAGTCTAGCTATTTACACATCTGTAAAGGAAAGAATAAAGATAAATTGCAGACCCGCTTGCCTTCACTTTTGTATGTATGTAACTCGACGCCAGCCTCTCTTTTCAAAAGTTGTGCTTCCTTTCCTATTTATTTTTCTGTTTCTACAACTTCCACAACCATTCCCAAAATACTCCTAATTTTTTGCCCCTTATCCTCCGGCATTGCATTTTTAATAATTTCATTGAGGTTATTTGCAATAGGAAAGTCCCAAAGATAGAAATGAAAATGAAGTAATGAACAACTGTTAAAATGGGGAAAGGTACGGAATATAAACAGTGGGTTGTATGCTGTTAGAAGGGCAAAAGGAAGGGGATTTCCTGCAACTTATATGAAACATCACGCGCTGGTAGGTATTCTTTGAAACATATGACAGACAGATGAAGCTTGGCAGACCCATGGACCTCAGTGAGTTTTATGGTAGATAAACTAAATTCTGAAATTTGGAAGAAAAAGTATATATAACAATGTAACTAGAGACAGAGCAAGGAAAAAGCCAATAGCAACTAGCAGGGATACTGAACTGAAGTTATCAGGAAACAACTTGTGGTCATTTCATCATTGGCCATCATGGCGATGCACGGTAATATATTACAGCTATAATAGAAGGCAATTTCATGTGTATTTCATCCAACGGAAAAGATAGTATTGGTATGTCTACATTAAATAGAACTGAAGCGGTATGTATACTGTTACAGTATTTACTCCAAGTGGTAGACCTAGATATAGAGTACAGAGGTAATTTAGAAATCCAGTAAGGTTCTTGAATTTGGAAAAATATAGACCTCCAACAGGAATTTTATGATATGTTGAGAATCTCCCATGATAATTGCCGACAACTTATATAGTTGGACAAGCAGGTCCTGTGTTGCAGGTTAAATAACCCGAAATTCCTTGGAAATAATCATTGAATGATATGAAAGTGGCCTTCTTGTATAAGACTTCAACTCAAGATTCATTCACGTCAAAGAAATTTTTTGTTTTCTTCTAGATAATCGAGAATAACTAGATTCACCAGTTCGGAGATGCATCATATCCAATTTTTTTTACTAGAAGCGATTTAGGGGTGGGGTGGGTGGGGGTTTTTCCCCCTTTTTTTGAAAGGGGGGGGGGGTGATGCGCTGTAAATTTTCTATCTTGCTTGCTTAGACTTAAGATTGAAAATAATGTTACAGTGAGAAAATATCATCCTTTTCCAACCAGATGGGTCCAGCTATCAACCATGGCTCTGTTAAAGATTGGATGGAAAAAAAATAATACATAGGTGAAAAAATGGAATTTATCTTTGGCTGTGTGTAGAAGTGATCCACCAGTTTTTGTCTATCCTTCAACTCATATAATCTATAAATATGTCAGTTTCTAAGAAGACTTAATTGTATTATCTTATACAAATTACATTCTTCCAGCGAGAGAAAGCACACCATAACGATAGCACAAAAAGGGGAAAAGAGCTGGAGAAAATAGGCAGCATAATATCTCTTTGCCATACACGATCCATACTTTGTATCTGTCTTGAAAACAATCGTATATATCTAAACATCAGTTAATAAATAATGGTCCGTGCCCAGGAATGTTAACGAATAACAGATGATGGAAGCTATTAAGCTAATGATTAATGAGAAACAGATTGAGAAACAAATAGGGCATAGGTCAAGAATCTAATCCAAGCTAAGTTGGAAAAGCAATCTTGTCAACAGAATGCCCCATGAACATGAAGGTTGACATGGCTTACAAACTTCGAAGACAGATAACCTTTTCTAAATCCAGACTTTGGAAGACACGAAGAAATATAATTATGAAGAAATTACGAAGCCCAAGTTAGAGCATTCTGTACTTTGAAAGTTGAAAACATGCTCTGCTTAGTGCGTCCTAAGAAGACTCTTTATTGTCAATATGAACAGAAGTTATGTTGGGACAAACATGATCCCATCTTTCCACCATCATCTAGTTCTTATCGAGGCACAGAGCATGAGCACAATGTAGCATGCCAAACTGCCACTGACACATGCTTGAGTAAAAGTTATGATTTTAGAACACAGCAATAAAGAGATTAAATATTAGAAGCCTGCCCACTAATCAGCACACAGAATTCAACAATCTCCTCTAAATGCAACCAACGAGTGCCAAAAGGACTCTTCAAGGTCATAAACTAACACTCATAGGTGATTAAAGTCAAATTTACTCCTGTCTTTCACAAGCATCTAGCAAACACGTGTTTCAAACAATCATCTATCTACCAAGTATATGTTCACAAATAGGCAATTAAGCATGGCAAATTATAGAGAGCAGATGGCCTAACAAACTACCAAGCCAGATATCTAGTGATTTTCTCATCTAGATGCATCCAACAAGTGCTAAAATGCCTTTAGATAGTGCAACCTGAAGCTGAAACTTGATTACTCACGTCACGCCATTAAGGCAACCATGCATACAACTAACAGTAACCCCACGCTAATTGTGGGGGCGTCCTGCATACTCACTGATATTCACATGGCTAGTTTCGATTATGTCAAAAAGATATCTGCAACTTGACCAGACAGAATACAGTGAAGAAAGAATGGACGCAGCAGTGCACAAAATGATTTAGATTGATATCCAAGAAAACAGATGCATGTGCATGATGCAAAAACTGCAGCGTTAAAGCAAAGCTAAATAGAAAAGGAGTAGCATATAAAGCCAAAGAGCATGAGTAGAGCATGCTCTCTACTCACTCAGAAATAAGCTTCTCCATTAACCTAACCTTAGAGCAATCCAAGATTACAAGCTATCTATTTGTCAAGCCACAAATGTGGAGGCAAAAAATTACGGGAACAACAAAGGAAATGTTCACACAAGTAATCCTATTTCATTTACGGAAAGGAGGAACAATTTCCTCTTGAAGCAAGGTTCCTGTTTCAAAATATGTTTTTAAAATAAACGTATGTGGGGTAAACACCAGTATCTAATGTCTCGTCAAGATTTTTAATCGCATTATGAGAGAACTAGTTCATTTTCTTTTGCCTGTTAAATGTGAATGAGGATCTTGAATCTATATGTTCTGTGCTCCTGCATTTCTATAGCTAGACAATACTGGCTATTTCTATCCAGAAACTGACTACTTTCAAATTAATGTGATTTAACATTTTATGGGCAGTAAAGCATTTATTCTAAGGTCTCCGGCACCTAGCTGAACTAAAGCACAAGCGAAACTTTATGCATTTTCCTTCCAGTTTATTATCAAGGCTGCATGTAAATAAGAATACGGCAAGACATGAATTAGTGTTGCATCGCTCGACTATAAAGGAGAGGGCCTTAACTTAATAATAGAATTGCGTCTCTTGACTTTCAGAAAATACCTCTTTGTTCTTTAACATTGTCCAAAGACAGAGTTTGTCTCCAGCTTCTTCAGCATGCCTGCTAGCTAGTTTTCTGTCATTGCAATATGCAGCAGCTTCTGAAAGATCATCACATGCAGGAACTTTAAACTTGGATGCAGCAGCACTTAGAGCTTCTCTGCCTTGATCAGATTCAGCAGCAGCTTTATTGAAATAAAGACCAGTGAAACATCTATTTGCAATTTCGCTACCAGATGTTTCCTCTTTGTACTTCAAATACTCTTCCTCAGCATCAAGTGCTGCAGACAATGTCCTGTGCACAATTATATCTGGATACCTTCTAATTGGGGAGGTAAAATGAGTGTAACAGGGAACAGATTGTGCATAATGAGCCCAATCGTTTTCCCTACCACTTAATTCCCCAGTACAGAAGTATGCCGCTGGTTGCATCAGCTTCGAAGCATATGCTGTGACAATTTGAAAGAGCACGGGATCATCCTTAAGCTTTTCTTTTATTTTGGATAGTGATATGTGAAGTTGTCCAGAGGATAAAGTGTCCAAATCAAAACCAAGTTTGCTACAAAATGCTTCAAAGTCTCGGAGCTTTCTTAAACCTGGTTCAGGATGCCTACGCAGTAATGCACAATCAGGAAATGCCATAGATATAACTTCAGCAATCGACTTATTTGCCAAAAGCATGAATTCTTCGACAAGGAAGCATGAGTCTTTCCTCTCATGAATAAAACTATCATATGGGGTCCCACACTCATCAAACAAGAAACCAAGCTTGGAACCATCCAGCCAAAGAGCTCCACCTTCAAACCTATTTTTCCTCAGGCACATAGAGATCTCGTACAGGCTTCTGAGTGAGCTAATGATATCCTCCAGTTCAAAACTACCATGTAATTTTGGACATTGATCAGGCAAAAAGGATTGATCGATGATTTCCTGTACAAGATCATAAGATAGCTGGCAGCATGATTGGATAATAGATCGGCCAATCCAACGATCGACGATTTTCCCAGAACGAGTAACATCCCAGGTAATTGAGACGGCCAATCTATCGATGCCTGGCAAAAGTGAACACAGACCTTCAGAAAGTTGTGGAGGCAACATTGAAAGTCGATGTTGCCGTATATAAACACTCGTAGAACGAATCTTTGCTTCAGAATCCAGAGCTGTGTCCGGAAGAACAAAATACGAAACATCAGCAATATGAACCCCGATTCGCAATATATCATCCGATATTATTTCGACAGATAAAGCATCGTCAAGGTCAGTAGCAGTAGAAGAATCTATTGTAAATGTGCAGATATGTCTCAGGTCCTTTCTGGTTTTGAACTCACTTTCGGGGACCTCCCATGGTAACTCTGGAATACATTCTAATGATTCAGTGGGAAATTCTGAATCACAAATTGCATTTTCAAACAAAATGGCAGCAAACTGTGGTCTAAACTCTCCTCCCCTTCCTAAAATATGTATTACACGAGCCATTGGTATAGGGAATTCATCGCTCCACTCTTCAATTTCAGCACCAATTAATTCACTTTCCAAGCTCACATCGCCATTGATTAACCTTTCCTTGGCAAAGTCCGGAAGGCTGCTGACACTAACTACCATCTTAGGAAATTTCGTATCTGTAGGCAGCAGGTGTACATAATTAGATAGTGAGATCTGCCTGTTTTTCTTTGACCCGTGTTCTCCCTTAAGAGAAAGAAAACCGATGATTCTTCCACGACGAAGAGATTTGCTTAAAATAGCTACAACACTGCCAGTTGGACGTTTTGATGGGCAAGAGTTTAGCATGGCATGTATCCTCGCTGATGTCCTTGCAGCTTCATCCTGCTTTGGGGGACAACCCGCTTTTGAACTCTCTGTGCCCAAATAAGTAGTTTCAGATCTATTTTCTACATAATTATGAACAGTTTCACTATTTCTATTTTCATAGTATCCTCTTCCTATTGGGAGCAATCCCCCAGTGTCTGTTTGTTCTTGAGTAGCACAAGTTTTACCTTCTCTAGCTTCAGAAGAAAAACTGGGATCATCTGCCATCATAGACACATTTGAACCTCTCATCTTAACCCAATATGCAACATGATCCAATGTCACAGCAACAGTATCCCCTTCAATCTACAGGAGAAATATTCAACTCAGGATGATGAGTATTATTGATATAAGGAAAGACAGAAAAAAACACATGTTCAAATATGAAATCATGCTGCTACATTAAATTCTCAGAATTTGCATAACAGTCACAGAAGGTGTTTTTTCTGTTGTACCAACTCACAGAAGGCTCAACATGGTAAAGCAACTGAATATAATCAACGTTAGAAAGTGAAGATACAAGCATAACTTTCAATACCACACAATCTAGATCTTCCAAGCTAACAATACTATTCCATACGCAAAGTATTTCAAGCAAACCTCTTGATCACATGGAAGCATCGGCAGAGGAGGAAACAAATCAATGAAATGCAGTTAAACTTTTACAAATCAAAGACTAAAAACAGTATACTAAATGAACCTAAAACATATGACTGCTAGTACAACTAGTCCTGTCAACTGAATGTAACATTAAAAGTTATTGTGACTACAATTAGTTCTCCTTCAAATTGTACCTATACTTTTTCTTGAAGTCGGCGGTCTGAAATAAATAGTAAAAGAAGAGCATATAGTGCAGTCACCAAGTGAAGGAATGATCACACAACAAATTATGATATACTATTAATTTCCCTAACAATCTTCACAAACTTCACAAAGTAAATTCTTTGAAATATATAACAGCAGTTTGGTAAAAACCAGCTTCTGAATAGATACGAGAAAGAGGCTTCCAAATAGATACGAGAAACAGAAAATTACTTATTAACTCGCATGCCTGATATAAAGAACATTTAGCTTTGGGAAAAAACACTCACCGCTCTATTCTGAGCATCAACTCCATTGATGAGAAGATCCACTGGTACCCCATCTATAGTACAGTAAGCCTAGCAAACAATAGATAGCATATTAAATAAAGGACCATAAAAACAAGAGATGTTTACCAATCAAATGTGAAGTTCCTGCCCTCACCTCCTGGGGATTATAAGCATTCACACGAAATGTTGCTCGAAATGCATTTCCCTTCTGCATTTCATCAAGCAGAAACAAAAATCCATCAAAACTAAATGTTTCAACATTCTAGTTCTGTTGTTTTAAAAAGTTAAATCCGAACCTCAATAGCCTCTTCTACTGCCTGTTCCGGCCAATGAGGAGAAAAACACTTCCTCTTGGCCGGTTTCTGAAGAATACTACTGCCACTAGAAGTTGGTGGCTCCAATGGACAAATCAAAAATGGCAATGGGCAAGATCTCGAAAATGCCCCTCCAACCGCTCCAATCAAGGGATCGACACCACCAATGTGAAATGGAGGGAGGGAATTGAAAGCAGCGTCTAAAGTTTTCTCTGAACATTGTTGGGTATTCAGCAAGTTACTGCCTCCCCCTACATGAAATCAACCAAAATTCAGTTGCCAAAAGAAAAATCTTTTTCTTATGAGAAAGTAGATGAACTACGGTAACCTACAAAACTTCAGCTGAAAATCCATTCAAAAAGATATTTTCTCTCCCCTTTCTATGCCAAGAAATATCAGATCATTTGCATGCTATATGTGCAGTAAGAAAAAGAGCTTTTTTCTTTTAAGTAAATAGTCATATTTTCTGATATTCAGAGTAAGAAAAAAATATAAGAATCTTAAAACAAATGAAAATATATTGATCTTTCTTAATCAAGGAGGTCCCAGTAAATACAATAATTCAAATAAAAATCAAAAGCCACACCAATTAATTAAACCATAAATCCTATAGAGAGGAGGTATAAGTCTAAATAAAATAATTTACTTTGAAACTGAGTTTCCAACAATAATCAGTGAAAATTTAACTTAAAAGAAAATAACATTTCCCATCATTGAGAAATATTGCATTTATTGACAGACTATCCCAGAACCAACTAAAATTGTATAAGAAAATATGCCATCTTTCAAATCAGATACAACACCTTAACTAAGTCATTAACTCGGTCAGCAAGCAAGTGCGCGCACATTTACGCAACGCAAAGTAACACTCACCCAATAGGATATACAATTCCTTCGAATGCACCAGATTCATTCAAAAAAGAAACTGTAATTTCCATTCAGCATTACTCACCACTTTATATGTACAACCACTAAATGTATATAAAAAAGAGAACAATTTCCCATAAATAGTACATCATGGCTTACAGAAATAACATACCTTCCCCCTTCCCTTCCCCTTCCCCCCTTCCCTCCTTCCTTCCTTCCTTCCTTCTCTTTTTTCCATACTTATGCTTGTAAATAAAGATATACCTCAAGAAACCCAAAACAAACTAAAAACAATATAATCCATGGAAAAAATGTATGGAAGAACCCTTTCCAAATACAACGGTTGCATTTGTCCATTATCGTAATCGACTAACCATTCAGCAATATTCAGATAAGATCCACTAAAATCACAAAAAGGAAGAAGTAAGAGAACTAGAAGCATTTCCAAGTTAATGCTTCAAAATACCAAATTCTTTGGAAAAAATTATGTACATTTGAATAAGAGCAGCAACAAGAAGAAGCCCTTCAAAATCCATTAGATTTAAGAAAGAGTTGAAATGTTTTTTCATACTACAATTGCATTCATCCTTAATTAATCATAATCACTAATACTCAACAAATTACAAAAGAAACTAAAATCACAAAAACAGATAGGAAAGAAAAAAGAACACAATAACATGGATTTAATTAAAAGTTCTAATGTTTTTTCACATGCAACTTGCAATACATTCGTCCCTGATTATAGGGTGCCCTCAATCAACAGACCATCAAAAACAAGGTTATAATTTCAACAATAAACGAACTACTAAATCTACCTATTACATGGTTCTATCTCTTATTTCTAAGCTGATTCTGAAAGCTGGCTATCATGAGATCAAGGTGGTGAAAGTGGCATTCTATAAACATGACTTCATGACTCGTGAAGAACATTGTGAGTACTTAGTGATGCCCTGTGATTTACTAAGTCAAGTTTTGTATCCACGCCCACAAAAATTTGTGTATGCACGGAAATCTAGAAGCAACTGATACATTTAATAAAGGGGTTTTGAGAAATATCAGGTGAATGTGAATAAATATAAATGTAAACATGGCCAGGTGTCAAGTTTGGAGATACACATTGATTAATTATCAGGGACACGTGTGACTGGAAGGCATTGTTGTGGTTCCCAATATTGTACAGACAATTATTTCATACCAAAGTTGTATCTCTCAAGGACTTGAGAGGGATTTGGGGATTGCCCAACTATTACATAAAGTAACAAAAAGCTACAAACTCAAATCTGCCCTTCTCACCGAAGTTTTGACGAATGATCGGTTTGCATGGAGTCGTGGACTGACAGGGTTCATGGAGCTTTGAGCAATTGAAGGCTACTATTAATTTTCCTCTACTTCTAGATCTTCCAAATTTTTAGAACCAAACATACTTGAGGGTGATGCTTAAGGTGTTACTGGGTGCGGCCTTAGGCAGAAAAGAGGTCTATTGTTTCTTGGGCCAAACATTGAAGGGAGGATTCTAGCGATATCCACACATCAAAGTGAACTACTTGCTATCATCTAGTATCTTCGCACAAAATATTGAATATCACAGGGAAAGACTTCTATGATTTGGGCTAATCACCCGAGCTTGAGTTACTGGTTGGAGCAAAGGCTGCACTCTAGGGACAAATTACATGGTAGGAAAAGATTGCATTGTTTTAGTTATAAAGTTGAATTTATACCAAAGAGAGATAATATACTTAATGATGAGAGGTGCACAAGGGATCATGAGCAAGGATTTGTGTGGAGCTATCCACTAGAGAACTAATATTATTTCCTATGTCCGCGGTGTTGGGTATTCAGTGGATTAAATTCAAGAATCAGCATTAGGAAAGGCTTTACAAAGAGAGTCATTAGATGTCGTGAAGTACGTAAGAGTGAAGGGCAAAATTTTCAACAGGAACAAGTGAACGCTCACTCCTCAAAATGATGGCTTTAAGATGAAGGGTCATAATTTCATGACCCTTGCAATATCTATACAACCATCTAGAATCAATAGTCTTTCACCGTGTTGGTATAAAAAGGCTGTGCAAAGCCATGTCAGATGTTCTCATGCGTGCCAAACTAAGAAGGTTGAAAATATACCGGTATCTGGGTTGATGCAAGAACTACATGTTCCTAAGAAAGTGTGGGAGAAATTAGCTATGTATTTCATTTGTGGGTTACCAGCCTGGGATAAGAAAGTTACTTTAGTGGTGGTAGCAGTTATGCTGACTAAACTGCTTAGCATCCTTGAAAATATTGTTTGGTCTCTAGAAGAATACCTGAGACATTCTGTTGCCATAAAAAAAATGTATTTTGGTTAACATTGGTTGCGCATTGGTACGACATCATTTGGAATGTTTGAATTGAAGTCAATCTTTAACGAAGCACTCCATGGGAGGTTAATCCTTACTCTATTATCCTACAAAGCTACAAACCATGGTGTACTTGTTCTCAAGGAGGTAGCATAACGATTAAAAAAGATAATATTGATTTCTTCCAATGATAGGGTGAAAAAGATATGCTTGCCTGCACAAAACTGAGTGGCATGGATCATAGATTACAGCTATATAGATGACTCACAATAACATCTCATCGAACGCAGGATGTCTCACAAATTATATGGTCTCCATAGAGTGATTGAGAAAGATAGAAGTAGCCTATAGCATTGCCTGATGTCTTCCAAAATACACGGTCCTCCAATTCATAGCCTATTAGCATTGCCCATATTCATGTCTAAACAAGAACACACGATGTATTCCATATTACATGGTCCTCACTCATAGCGCGATTGAGAAGATAAGGAAAAGATTTTATAAGAGTTTCGTGTGCACAAATAGAGTGGATTAGGCTCACTCGCAAGTAGTTCCAGAGCTTTAAGGGTTTTGCATTGAACACGTCAGTGGTTAGATTTCGGCCATCCAGATAAAGACTGAGTTATGCTCTAGGGCTAATGTTATACAAGTTAATATCCTACAGGGATTAGTTCAAGGGAAATTAATTCAGGGTTGTTGTAGATGTCTATTGAGCACTGTTAAGATCCTAAACATGATACTAATAAAATTAACCTCAGCAATCATTGGGTTCATTCATTTCATGATTCTATATTTTCTTCGAGCAAAATTTTCTACTCTAGTAGCCGAAAAATGAGGGAAAATAGGTACCTTGTAGCTTGGCCAAGTTCTGATTGGATCTCCGATCTTTGGGCCGTTGCTGTTTCAGCTTCTTCTTGTTATCGGCATCCTCAATCGCGCAATCTCCCATCGTCTTCATCATCGAATACATAATTGTTGAAGAAACCAAAAGGAAAAACTAAACATAAGAAGAAATAAAGGAAAACCCTAACGCTAACGCTAACCCAAGATCTGAGAATTTTGATTCCGATGCCTTCAGACAAAAAGTTGAAGTATCGGAAGAGATGAAGAAAGGGATAGTTGACATTTTTTCCCCCAATTTAATTTTATTTTGTCTGCTTTAAACCAGTATTTAATTGCAGGACGTAAAGCTTTGGTCGGCAAGCGACTTTGCACCAACTTTTTGCCAAATTTTTATTAGCTATGTATTTTTAAGTGATTTAATTCACTTTAATATCTAGGGTAAATTATCAAAAAACCTCAAGCATTTTTTTCTGTTGTCAAAACCCCGGCCTCAGAAATTAAGTCAAACTGTCCCTAAAAAACTTTAGTTGTCAAGAAAACCCCCTTACCCGTAATATCTGGTAGTTGTCTGCTATATCTAGTTTCCTACGATATCTAAACAGTACCCAACGATATTTAAGCAGTTACATGTGGTATCTAAACCGTTTACTGTAATATTTCTTATATAGTATAAAAAACAGTTACATGTGATATTTAAATCGTTTACTGTGATATCTCTTATATAGTGCAAAAGGAATGGGGTCTCCAATTTTGAAATTGATTTGGAGCATTAGTTATCTAATTTGCAAGAGAAATATATTAAAAAATATAAAAAATCAAATCCCAAATTGTAACCGTAACTAACCCGGTACCTCTCTTTCAATAACAAACTCTACAAATCTCTCTCACTAACTAATTTGCAAGAGATAACGTGCATCACATGTGCAAAATACTAATCTAAATAATTTGTATGATTTGGTTAGATATAACAAGCTATTATGTAGATAACTCAAGCTCAGTGAAAAAACCGTTAACTCTCATCTAATATGGCCCAGTCCGTCGAAGTGATAATCCGCTCCATCCGCCTTGTTTTACAAAGGAAGCGATAAAGTGTTTAAAAATTAAAATTTGGTTGATTTGAAGCAGTCCGTTGTCTTGGATCAAATGATTTTAAAATGATGTATTTAAACAACATAAAATTTACATGGGTATGGCACGCTTGATCCAGCGTGCAGAAGGTTTAAAATCAACCGAATCTTCATACCAATGTTGAAAAAAATTTGCTGCTTAGCCCTTTATTTTGCGGTATGCAGTATGATTCAACTTATTTGCTAGAGAACCCGACAGAATAACTTACGCCGTGTTACGTATCGATTGCAATAGTATACCCCGTGTTTTTTTGTAAATAATATTTTATATAGGGATCTTGTTAGTAAACTCGATTTGAACTTTAAAGGTATCAAATGAATCTAATATTTATGTCACACATCTGCAGGTTTCAATTCTTCATAACCTAAAATTAAAAAAACAATAATTTTATCTCTTCACTTTGAATACGTGGAGACGGTTGTAAAATTGGAAATTAGGAATTTGTTACCTAAATTGCCAGTAGGTTTTTCATTATTTTCTTAATTTTTAAAAAAATGTAATATATTTTTAAGACTAATTTATTCATATTTGTCATTTAGCATGAATAAATATAATTATTAAAATTAATTTATAATAATCCATGTAACTTATGTTTTACACAACGTATTTTATGTTTCTTTGAGAAAGAAAGCTATGTTTTACTTTTTTTTCAACATTGCTTTGTATATATTGATCATTTCATGTATAGAACAAGATGGATGGTTCATGTGTAGAACAAGATGGATGATTCAGATCATCAATTCGACGATTGGATTGAGCCATTTTAGATGAGAGATGACGGTGTCTTCTATCAGTTCAAGCTGATAACCCGCTTCCCCCCTCCCATACACATAGATATTATCAAAATCAAAATCTAAAAATGAAGACCCCAAAGTTGTGGTTATAATAGCAGAGATGGTCTTCCTTTAGTATATATTGAGAAGTGGATGGGACTGGGGCTGGGGCTGGGGCTGGTGGGGCTGGGGGTTGTAATTTATAGCCAAAAAGATTGGTATGCACTTGGAACTGAAGCCTATTATCAAGGGGTGAGATGCATAAAACTGCTTATTATATTCTGTTCCGGAGTTTTGACATGAGCAGTACTTACGAAATTCTTCCACCATTACATAGAAGAATATAACAAAAACAAAAAGAATATACCCCCACATTGTATACTGCAGCATGTACCCCCTCCCCATACATTTATTTGGTATATATGCCCTTAATATTCATGAGCTTTGATTTCAAAACTATGCCTATCCTATAATCTTCATCTAAATATACAGGGTCCATGGAGACCTTACGGCTCCACAGAATCGCGATTGCTTCTTCTCTTGTAAATTCCCGTCTATTCGCTTTCTCGATGCAATTATATGATGAATGAACGAATAATAACCGTCAAGGATTTTGTTTAGAGCTGTTTTCTAAAGAAGGGCTTCTGACAAACGAGCAGCTTCTCGTCGCTGTTGCCATCGAGCCCCATCATGCGCACATCCCATTTCAGTCTTGTTGTTAGAGGCCGCAGTGATTCAATGAATGCAGTTGAATCACGGAGTATCACCCAACCCTGCATACAGTGGCAATTTTAAAAAGAAAGGTTTAATTCCACCAAACTATCATAAACTATACCCGCTTTTTCACTAAACTACCCAAAAGTTCATAAGTTACCGGTAACTGACAAAACAAAACTCTTATATTAACTATATTCGTTTTCCACTAAACTACCTTAAGAGCCTAAAAATTCCGTTGGCGCCATTATGTTAGTTAAGTAAATAGAAGTATGATTCACTTAGAAGTCGGTACTGTTATTATCAAAGTATTCGGTTGTGTTTTGTACTTAATAAAGTTTTTGGTAGTTTAGTGAAATTATGTTAGTTAAGTAAATAGAGCACATTCTGATCCAGAAGACTCAAAGTGCATCGATGCCAAGCTATAGACAAACTATGGAAGTCAAAATCGCAGACAGGAAGATGTACTTCGAGGTCATGTTGTATAACTCAATCCCCTAAGCAAAATTTTGTTGAAGGCAGGAGGAGGAGAGGTCCTCGATCGGTACAGAAACTAGATGCAACACATTTTTCCGAAACTGCTAATTCTGGTTTGATATCAATATAAAATTAAATTGTCGCTACTTGTGTGACCGATCAACAACATGATATCAAACTGACTCACAAGGCTTGCTGTCATTGGCCATTTCCTTTTTCAGTTTAATAAGTTCCTTATTGATTTTATAATGGTGCTTTTTGTCTCTTTGGATTTACATAACTTGATACAAAAAAATGTTAAATACAGAAAGAAGCATTGCAGTACCTCTGGCCGTAGAATGCGATCAATCTCCACAAATATATCGAGTGTAGAACACCTATGCTGATGATGAGACATAAGTGCTAGCAATCCTTCAGCATGCACCATATCATAAGTTCTTGGATATGTAGGAAACGCTTCGCACCTGATCAAATATAAAAGTTATTCTTCTGATTGATTTTTTAAGAAATAGAACTAGTGAGGAATATGCTAGATAAGAAAGTAAATATAATAATAAAAATAGCATTGAAAAGGTTAATATATATTCTGACATACTTTCTTTTTGGGAAAAAATAAAATTAAAAAACAGTAGTTTTGCGCAAAAGCCCAAGTTTTCGGCCTTTAAAAAGATCATTTAACTTGTGCAGGAGCGATAAAATATAAAAATATAGCTATCAACCCTCATCACAACTTTGGAGTTTTGAAGCACGCAGGTAATTAAGACCAAGAACTATATATGACAAAACAATGTCTGAAAGAGTTAAATAAACATACCAATCATGTTGGACGCCAATAAATCCCCTATCAAGGATTAAAGGGAGATAATTTGGACCGCTCGTGGGCACAACATTCATGACCCAAACGGATTTTCCTGCATCTAAAAGAGCACCATTGAAGCCACCGAACCGAGCGTTCATGTCAAGTACATTTCTGAGCATGTTAAAAGGTGGGGACGGATCTTCATCACCAGGCCTCTTTGGATGGTCCGAGAAAATCAGAGGCGAAAGAAGGGACCAATAGTTGTGAACTGCAGCATTCCAGTTTAATGCATCCTCAGCTAAGTCCTCTGAGTGCAAACCTGATGAAGGCCAAAATAAGGTGAATACTTATACAAATATGTGAAACGGTATATATATATGAATGGATATGAATGATTTGCAATAAAAACCTTTTAAAAATTGTCAGAATATATGTAAACTGTTATAGTAGCTCGATATACATTGTTATTCTACAACCAGATAGCTTTCGCTTTTGGGTGAAGTGGTTCTTGACTAGACATCATAGTGCACCAGGTCTAAAGAGGTCCTGGGGTTTACACATTATCATTATCGATTTATAAATATATTTATTTACACCATTTATTCAACCTTTTCAAGCAAGAGTTTCCGCCGGAGACCTTTCCACGTGGGCCAAAGGCCATGTAAGGGGAAGTGCTGAGTGTAATGTTAGCATGGTATACAGTGTTATCCCACAACCCAACAGCTTAATCTATAAGGTTAAGTCTCTGCTTAATCTACAAGGTTAAGTATCTTTGACGATAATAACCACAACTTTTGAGCCTTGATTCAGTGGCAAGGACTTTACGATGGTACCAGAGAAATGCCGGTTCACATCACACTAACCGCACCCTTTTAAGAAAAGGACAATTAAATTTATACCTTAGAAAAAGAGCGTTCAATCTACTGAGGTGTGTTACTTCGGACTTTTGGGTAGGGACTCTAAGAAGAGTATATAAATTTAGCGAAGGATGATAAAATTACCATGGATTGCAAGTTCAGTTGAGTTTTGATTAGCCCGAGAAGGCCAAGGTGTTCGATCTTCAATAGGAATCCATCTTGGGCTTCGAGTCCCAACTATGCATGGACTAAGCGGTTGATAATATGGAGATTCAGTGTCATGACTCTTACCACATATCTGGGGGCCAGATTTCCTACACAAAAACACTCACATACAAAAATATATATCATGAAAGAAAAGTAGAGCATTTGATTGTCTTAAAATGCATTTTAGACGAAATTTCATACCTAGAACTGTAGCACTTCTTTTTACTGGTTTTCTTCCAAATGATTGTTTCATCTTGTTGAGACAGCATATCCCAGCAGAGGTTCTCGGCGAAATCGCGAATTTGTGTCCACTTCTTTTGATTTTCTTTGTTGCGCAGAGATCTGTGAGTGTTGGTAATTGAAGTCCACACAAAGTAGCCTCCAGGTCTTAAAAGTCTGTCCACTTCGACCAAGAAGATACCATCTGCACAATTTATTCAAGTGTGGTAAGCAATTTGGAAGATGCCTGCCAGAAATATCTTTGACATTCTATTATGATTTCTAACTGAAAATAGAGTAAAGTAAAACTTTAAAAAAAATTGCAATTTAGTGTGATAGCTTCATAACAGTCTAGTAAAACTTCGAAACATATTCCAGGAATACATTGATATGATATATTATATCAACGTTTCATTTTAAAAGAATGTTCATTTACAAAAAAAAACTCAAATAATGTTAGGCCCCTTGATACTTGCTATCGCAAAAGCAACATTTTCTAATGAAAATCCTTGTACACAACATTTATCTTATCTTGGAATTCTCATTTAAACTAAGGGTATAGACGCTCTTGCCATGCATATGGTATAGACGAATACAATACATATGGATTTGCACAGGAAAATTTAATTCAGTTCGGGCACATTCAATTATACTGCTAGAGTAGTTATAACAAAATTAATTTGGATAAGAATTCCCAAGAAAGCACAACATTTTAATGTAAGATTGAACACGTGATATATCATTAGCGAATTCACTTGATCTGAGGTCAGTAACTAAAGCCAGAAGTTTTATCATGGCGACAAGTAATTTAGCATGTGAATATGTAATAAATATGCATGCATCATTAACTTGATAGCAAGTGGACGTCATGCTACGGAATCATGGTCAAAGAGGTCAGTTATGAACCATCCCTAGAACTACCTGAAATAACTTGCCATTGGTACAGTTTCATGAATTTGTCCTAAAAATGCCAAGCAACTTCGATGTTTTAACTAGCAGTTAGTAGTTGTAATTTTTTAAAGAAATGCAGCACCTGCGCACCAACTAATTATATTATATATTTGAAGTGAAAAACTCTCAATATATAGTCACAATAGTCTCATTTCTCAAAAATAATAAGTCGGTAAAGATTACAGATCAAATCAATTCAAATGCACTAACAAACCAGAAGATTAGATTATCTAGTTGTTTGGCATTCAATTATTGAATTGATAAGAGCGGTCATGAGCATATCTTTAGTTAACTACAAACTTTTGAAGGGTATAAAAGAATAGCAATGAAAATACACACCGTTTTTCTCCCAATCGATTCCACATCTTGCACAGTGTATCATATCAAAAGAGAGGTAAGGAAATGGCAACTGTTTTGATGCAAATGAACCAACCATCGCAGGGAGACCTCTCTCAAGAGTGAGTTGAACTTGACTGCCCGAGGGCTCATAGTTTGCAATGCACATTGTTAGAATCTGTTTGGGGAAAAGATGTGCTCCAAGGCTGCCAAAGCCACATCCTATATCTAAGACTGTTCTCACCTGCAACATTATGATGAAATTTTATCATGATTTTGTTTTTACAGATATAACAGCAACGAAACTGTGCACAATGATGGACGAATTAGCTATGTAACTATTTGACAGGTCATTTTCATTTTTGAATTTTGTTTTAAAAAGATGCCTCTTGAACATCTCTAACTTCTATTTTCTAAAGCTTTTATTTCATGATCTCAGTGAACTTAATTCAATTCCCTAAAAAATGACGCATTTAACAACTTCTTTACTTTTGTGTGTGGGAGTGATTTTTCTTTTTCTTCTTCTTCTTTTGGGGTGCTTTTGTGTGTGTGGGGGGGGGGGGGGGGCAGAACATAGCTATTACTACCCTTAATTCCACTTTTTACGAAACTACCTTATTATTATTTATTTTGTTTGTTTCACTCCCCTACAATTTACTTTTGACATTTTTTTTAAATACCCTTAAATGTAGAACTTAAGGGAGTGTACTGAAAGAAAAGAAACTTAACGGTAGGCAACTGAAATACAGCGATAATTATGGGTAATGTAGTGTGATTTAGCCAAAAATCAAATTGTGTCAGGCAAAATTGGGAATGCTTGAGCATTGTTTGGAAAAGGTAAGTACAATATATTTACTACACGAATATTCGAGTTTCAAATTTAGCTAAGTTGCTGAATAAAAAGATACACTCACCCCAGCCTCATTGAAGTTAGACTCATTTCTGAGCCCAACCATTTCTGCTATCTGATGCGAATAGTCTTCGACTCCATCGACCATAAGCGAATCCGACCGAAAAGAGATCTGTTCCTCTTCCACCATCATCCTATAATCAACAAAAAGAATCTTATAAACCCAAAAACTAAACAATATTTATAGGGTTAGTTGCATAAAATCCCCATATAGTTTACCATATATAGTAAAGTATATTCTCTGATGTGATTCTTCAAGACAATCACCCCCTCGGTTCATAACCCAAAACTCGGAAAAAAGCTCTCAAATTCTACTCTAAACAACACAAACAAGTTCTTAAAACTATATTAAACAATCATTTGAGTTGTTTAGAGTTAAATTTGAATATTTTTTAAGGGTTCTGCTCATATGAGCTGATAAATCACTTGAGGGGGTACAAGTGCTTGACAATTGAAACTAAAGGCGGATTTTGTGCAATTAATCCATATTAATATCACTCTTGCGACTCAAATAAACCAGCAAAACAGCTGCAAATTATACCTCTTTGTTAAACTCCCTGATGAAAATTCTTGCCCGGTGATCTTCACATTCTCCTTCCAAATAAAGTCTCTCCCCGTTGGCCACCTCAACGGAATCCTATACTTCTTCGGCGGCAAAACCAAACAGGTGGGCCCCTTGTCTTGTCCCCGAGCACATTGGCGCTCATATTCAACTATAACATCTGACTGCTCAACGGAATCCACATTCTCCGACACATTATAATAGCAAGGCACATAATTCTCATACTCCAACGGGCAAAAATCCAAATCTTTCAACTTTGATGTACCAAGTGAGATCTCTCCTATATCCGCAAGATCGGCCACGAGTTGCTCTTGAAGTTTTCGATAGCTTCGATGGATACTAACTTGGGAATTTGTTGAAATTGATATCGTAAAATAGAACGAGCACGATAGAGCGGCAAGGATAATGATAGCAAGGCCGAGTTTGAGCAGAGAAAGGGTGAGGCTTTGCTTGGTTTTATAAGGCGCCATCGGGCTCAATAGATCGTGCTCGAATCCATTTTTAGAGAAATCTTTTGCCTTGAGATCTTCATCGAACATCTCATGGGCGTTGAGATTAGTTATGCGGCCGCCGCCGCCAGAAAGCCCTCGGTATAGCGGCCTCGACATTTGAGATGCCCAAATCAAGACAATCCTATATTGAACTTGTACAATTTAGAAAAACCAATCAAAATTTTGCAACAATGAGCTCAACTCAATGTGGAATTTCCAGAGATAACCCAAATCAACAAAATCCTATAAAGAACTTGCACAGGTTCAAAAATTTCCACTCAAACGTGGAAATCAGTAGGAACCCAAATCGAAATTTAGTACAATGAGCTCAATTCAATGTAAAATTCAAGTGAATCCCAAATCAAGGATTTCCAAAAGGAACTTGATGGGAATCAAAGAAGGTCCAAATCTTCACCAAATTGGCAAGAATAAGGAATGGAGAAAAGGGTGCTCCTTTAATTGAGAATTAAAGAGAAACCCAATTCAAGAATTGCTAAATCTATGAACAAAAAGATTATAGCACAAGGAATGAGGAGATTAGCTATCATGATGAGAGAAAGGGGGAAGAAGAAGAAGAAACAGTTACATTTAATAGCTTCACAGTGGTCCCATCAAAAACCAAAAACTAGTAGAAAAAAGTGACACAAAATTAAAAGAAAAAAGCAAACTTTGTGTAAAGCAGAGGAGAATTTTTAAGCTGCCTCAGTTTACATACACAGTGAAAGCATTTTGGGGTTCAATGTTACTATAAATTCAACCATTTGCATGAACAAAGAATAACACAGAATCAAAAACTAAGACACGGGTTTTGATTAAAATTCAAGAAATTACCAGAAAAATCACAACTTGATTGCAAACAGAACCTCAGGAGCTCAATTATCCCTATATTTCTTTCTTTTATTATGGAATTTTTTTATATAAAAATGAGACCTTTCTTGCTCTTTTCTACTGGAGGAGCAAATGGCAGCCAAGAGCAGAAGAGAACAAAGAAGAGAACAAAAGAGGGGGTCTCTCACTCATTCACGAGTCTCACCTTTATATTACTAGTTCACTATCCAATAAAATCCAAGAAAAAAATAATAATTACTAAAATATTATAGGAATCATAGGAACAAATAAATATGTGATATGTTCATTAAGCTAGAGAATTGTATGATGAATTAAGAGATGCGAGTATTTTCTGGGGAGAGAAGCTTCACAACTCCCAAGTGTTTGAGATCTATAGAGCTGAAACGCATTCATATATATATAAATATTTGAAACTGTTATAGTGAAGATATTGGTAATTGTATTACTTTAGATGGAGAGAAGCTTAATCCAGGCACAGCGGAGAGCGACGATAACCAATCCCTGGATTTAAACCTAGATCTCTTTAAAATGAATAACAAAAATCGTACAAACGTAATAATATCACAAGAAGACATTTGGGGAGGAAAGAAAAGAACTTTATTAGAACTTTCGAGAAAAAGAAAATACCTTACAGAGAATTACTATAACCATCTTCTTATGATCTCCAACGAGATCGTTGTCACGACCCGAAATATTAGCTCGTGACCAGCACTTAAATTACGCAACGTCTAAAAGCGTAACGTAATCCAAATAAGCTGATACCCAGAAATCTAAACCTTTTTAAAGAAATAAAAGAGGTGAAGTTTGAAATAAGGTATAATGAAATAAAAGTGTTTTCTTAAATGCATAGAAAAGGGAACATGAAAAATGCAAGTTTATTCTACTTGTTGTAAAACGTGTGCGTCCTTTAAAAATTTGGGCAGCAGCTCCTTTGTATATTTTGATCCAAAACCACAAATACAAAATAATAATAAAGGCATCCCCAAGCGGGAGCTAGCTCTTTGCCAAACGGCGGATTCACAACCACGCAAGTAATAAAACAAGTATACGACGCCCAACGGCGAATATCAACACAAAAAATAATGAATAAAATAAGACATCAACCCAATAAGCGAACATAAAAACCATCGCTCAAATCTCACAACAAGAAGTCTTGCTAAGTCTCATTGCTTATATAAATACTAGTTTAATTGATGGAGTTGACTAGATACAATAGAAATAATAATACAATAGTGGCACGATCCAATGTCCCACCTACCAAAGCAAATCACCCAAATGTAGCTGTGTGCCAGCGATGACGCTACTGATCCAAGCGGTCAACCTGCAAGAACGGTGGCACAACGGGGATAAGTTGCCAACTCGTGAGTAGAAAATATCAACAGGTAGAAATCGAATAAACAACGATTCCTAGGTCAACTATAACATAAAGGAATACTATGACATCTAAGGTGACCGTATGTGTAAATATGTGCCAACAATTAATAAATGCAAGTATACAAGTGGATATCATCCAATAATATAATCAATGTCAATATACATGTGGATCTCGTCCACTCGAAATATCGTAATAACGTATGCATGTAAATATATGAGGATATCAAGAATGTGTGTGGTCATCAATGACATACCAACACATATAACCTGAGTGTCCAACACCGACACTCGAAATATCATGAAACCCGTGTCCAGTATCGACACGTAAATCCTCATATCTCAGGCTACGGCTATCCGGACTGGCCTATATTCATCTCATGACTCCGTTCGGTATCCTCCGGATAACCGCCAGGTCCAAAATACTATCACCGATAAGTACTGTTCCCCTGCCAGGCTCAACGCCATCATCAGCGACCATCTTGTCCCGGGGTACCTCACCGGGTCCACCATGCACCCGCAGACGGTTCCTCCTCCTCGAATCGGGTGTATGATATCGCTCAAGAGCCGAGAAAACTCATGGTGGACTATACAAATATCATATCAAGAAATACCGGGTTTTTAAAACAATACATACTTTCTTTTGAAAAAACCACGGTTCTCAAATTCAGAAATCTCATGAAAATAGCATATCTCAATGCGTATAATCATAAAGCGTGATGTATGCGACATATAATAGAATATAAGCATATCTGTATATAATGCAACATGGAACAGTAATATGCACATATCAAGGGAAAACCGCTCTTTTAAAATGAATCCGGTTTTAAAATATATCCTGCGGTTCCCAATTTCTCCAAGATCAAATGCAACATCGTATAAAAGTGTATATGCAACTATAGCAAGTAAATTACGCGCAGAGTCATATCATGATGCAACAATTCTACTGTGTAGTGACATGGCAATTATCGATGATGAAGTGTGTGAACCGGCAAATCTGTGTAAGTGTGACATACGCATCATCGATAATGGTGTAGGTGTACTAGCACAGGTATATGCAATGCAATGAGAATAACATGAATGTAGCATAAGGTAAATAATCAGCTAAATGAGATAAGCTCTATGTATCTAACATGACCGAGTCGGTGAATCTATCAATCTGCATCCTCTAATCAAGAGTATGGATCAATTATCTATTAAACTCGTCACGTACGGTAAATCGTCGTACGACATCATTAATCAATTTGGGATCCTAACAACCTATAAGACAAAGAGGGTACGGACCTAACATCTCGTACGACATAACTCCCAACATTCACAACATTATCCATATATATACACACACACACCTATCTCTCAGGTCCCGCCCGTATCAATCTCAGATTATGGGACCGGCAAAGATATCAATTATCACATATCGACTCGTATCCGTATACCAACATATCATCAAGTTATCATATCACATCGTATTTTCTTTTCATCACATTAAGTCAAATAATATATATACATTCTACTTTATTAATCTAGTTTCATGTTACGCTAAACTCAATACTTATTCTAGATTAATTACCTATCTATAAGTAGTAATTCGCATTCACTTTTCATATCCCTAAAATTTTCTCATATCTCAAAATATATATTCAATCACTAATATTATCACTAACTATTCTTTAAACTATATCCCTAGTTTCTTAATCTAGGTTTCTACGACTGTATCCTATAGATCGATTTCCATTTAATATTTGTGGGGGTGTTATACGCCATCTGTTCATATCAGAATTTTGCATTATTATATTCCCCATTCTTATTCATATTACAAATAAATAGGCGCTTTTGATCCATGTCTGCTAAATAGTTGCAGGTTACAGGTTCTCAGAACAATACAGTGAAATTCATGAAAAGACGTTACAAAAGTGAGACTACGACCAACAAAAGATGAATCCGTATGATGCCGCCTAACAGTTCAAGGAACAAATGAAAATCAGTAAACAGCTCCATGCACAAGACAGTTCAAGGGCAGCACTGGATTAAAGACTTCAACGCGAAGCTCACGGCAAAAAGTCCACAACATTCTGCACTGTAGAAATCTAGAAGAAAATAAAAGATATTCTGTGGAACCAAGTGAAGAAGACAGAAGTAAAAAGCAACATGAAGCAACTCTAGAAATTTGAGCCCAAGAACCCATCAAATGGCCGCGGAACCGCAGCCAAACTGGCCTTACTGCCGCGATTCCGCGGCCGTGCCATGCACGTGTCGGTGGATAAGTCGGTGCTTTGATTCAGTTTTTGGGGTTGTTTTGTAATTTCATGTATGGATCAGATGTAAACCCTAAGGTTTCACCTATCTATAAATAGGAGGGCTCAAAGCCAAATAAAATGTGCCTCTTCTAGGGTGTCTCTTTTGAGATGTCTCTTTTTAATTTCTAGATTAAATTTTAATTTCCTTGTAATCGTCAAGAGGTCATCAATAAAGGTATTTTTTTTATCGTGCATTCTTTTATCTGAATTTAATTCCTGAATTTTTATCTGTCTTTTATTATCTGCAACTTAGATAGTCTTTTAAAATTATAAAAATAAATCTTATCATAACTTTCCTAATGAGTGAGTAATTCCTCACTTGTTAGAGTTAGGATTGGGAAGGTTTGAGAGAAGTAAATCTCTCTCTCTCTCCTTTCTTTGCCCATATAATTTTTATAATAGGACTCTATTTAAATTAACCACATACCGCTCACTACGGCACCCTATCCTACAAGATAGCCCAAAAGGAAGAAACTAAGTTTCTTCCTAGTCGTGCTAATCCTCTTTGTTGACTATTACCCTAACACCTATATTCTTCACTAGGGCATTGAAAACAGTGGGTAGAATTCCTTTTCCAAACTAACCTAATTCTAGCCCCAGCAAGACTTTTAATCAATTTAATCTCATTTTTAGATCGTAAAACAAAACCCAACTTGATCGGATTGACTCGTTAGAACATAAAGAACATGAATCTATCTCCATGTGGACCGACCCGTACTCAACCGGCTAGCTATTAAGCGACACCGTTATTGATTGCGGTATATTCTTAATTTTGATTTTAAAAGCGCACGCATGCAAAAAATCCCTACAATCAAATGGCGCTGTTGCCGGGGAGACGGTAGTCTCTTTCTTTATGTAATTTCGGGTTAAAAAAATAATAAATAAAAAATTTAAAAATTATAAAAATTGAAAAATTTTAAAACAAAAAAAAATATAAAATAAAATAAAATAAAAAATTTATTTTGTTCTTTTTGAGAGGTATTGTGTGAATTGCGCAGGAAAAGAAAATGGACTGATTCAGATCTGGAAAAAGCCAGTGAACAAATCAACAAACAGAAAATCTGAACAGACAGAGGAGAATCACAACAGACAACAGAAAAATTTTGGAGATCCAAACCAACTTAACCACCGCGGAACCGCGACGGATTCAAGCGTTTGACCACGGAACCGCGGTCAACTGCTGACGTCAGCACCCCAAAATTTTCTGTAAGTATTTTTGTCCTCTCTCCTACCCTGAGCTCCACTGAAATTTTTTCCTGCAGGGTTCTTTGCGCAAAATTCTTCTCCCTCTCTAATAAATTGTTTTTGTGCAGGATTCTTTGCACTGCCAAATAAAAAAAAAAATTTGCAAGTGTTTTTTGTCTGTTTACTGCTTTGCATTTTTTAAAACGGACTTTTAAGGGGCTATAACACCAATCCAGATTGGGTGGGGATTTCATTATCCTTCCTAGGACCCCAGAAATCACAAAAAGCAGCATCAACCCTCGAGTTAATTAAAAAATATTTAGACTCAGCCAATAAGGACTGTCGCGCTCATTAGGACAAAGGAAGGTTGTGGGCAATCGGTCGTTTATCTAAACCTGACTTTGTGGTGCCAAGGCTAGACAAGTGAGAAAGGTAATTTTAAA
Source organism: Agapanthus africanus (assembly GCA_030015575.1). Lineage (NCBI taxonomy): Eukaryota > Viridiplantae > Streptophyta > Magnoliopsida > Asparagales > Amaryllidaceae > Agapanthus > Agapanthus africanus. The sequence continues at coordinate 427,213 of JASDDO010000267.1, read as the reverse complement.
AGGCCCGTCTCACGGTGATTTGTGAGCGGATCCCTCCTTTCTTTACTTGTGCTTACCTGGCCACAATTGGCGGCGAAGAGACGATTTGAGGGATATCTCACAACTTGTCCTTTGGATCAGTTAGGAGCAGTCTAGTTGACTTAGGAAACCCTAGCTCTAGGCTTGATTGTGCATGTTCAAATTGTGATTGTTTGAAATTGTGCCGTAGTTCCGTACAAATTTTTGCAAAACTCTTTCTTAAAAAAAACACTTTCAAAAATTTCAAAACTCCAAAAACAAACAATTTTTTTAAATAAAAAAAAAATAAAAAATCATCACATTCTTTTCCTTCTCTTTTCTCACATCATGGATACCCCACCTCGCAAAACTCTTGCCGAACTTTGATACCCTCAACCAGACATTACTTCCTACGCGCATTGTTTTGGTCGAATTTCGGACGACCCCTCCATGCCCAAAATTTCTTTGAAAGATCGAATGGACGCGTCTAGGAGAAACAGTTGGACTTCGCAATCCACTTTGTATCAACCGTTTCAACCTTCACCACCTTCTTACGTTGATACCCCTTTTGAGAGTCCGGTGGTAAATCCGAAACCCATGTCTATTACTGAACATATTGAACAATCTCGTAACTGATTTTTCACTCTTTTCAACACTTCCAGTTCTTGGGATCAACAATTCCATTCACCTTTTTATCAAAATGTTAATCCTAATACTGTCCAACCATTCAATTCCTATCCATCTTACCCAACTGTTGCACCTTCCCTAGACATTGCTTCTACACAGCCATTTGGGAGTTTTCAGAATCCAAACAACTTTAAATCTTTTACTGAAACCCCTTCACAACCCACGTCTAGTCTGGAACAGTCGTTGGAAGATTTTTTGGTAACGTCAAGACAACAGATTAAGAATTTGAATGCGTCCATGGCCGCCCTTATATAACCTAGTGACCCGGTAGCTAGTTTCCAACTAGCTCTAAATTTTCCAATGTATGATAAGGCGGTTGGACAGATTGAGAATTTGAGTGGTGAGATTGAGCTGTACACACTTCCAAATCAAACCTACCCATCCCCAATTGAATCCCATAACTCCGGTTTTGAATGTCTATCAAGGGTTCCAAATGATTTACCAGTTGAAGATAAAACGTCTAATGAGTTGTGCGACTTTGTAGTGTTTGATTTACCTGATTGTTAAAGGTCCCTTTCGAGTGATCCCATACCCAATCCTTTTGACCTATACACCTCCACTCTAGAGCCTGAATTGATAAATATCCATGCTTTTGATGAGGTGTCTGAAAAAATTGATTTTCACTTGATTGAGGATATCGACGCTAGGAATATTTTGGATGATGAACCCGCAGATTTGATTGAATTTTTCTCTCCAATTTATCATCCCGAGTCATTAAATGTTTCTCCCGAACTTCATATGCGTCTTGATTTTGATGAGAATAGCATGGATAAGCCAAATTTTGAGGAGAGTATTGAAGAAATTATTGAGGATGAAGCAGTTTTACTTAAGGAATCGGATTTTCCAATTCATTCTATCCCTTTCATTGACTGCGCACACCCTCCTGAATTTTTAACCGATATCCTTCTTCAATCACTTCCCTCCATCCTTGTTCCGACTTTGCAAGAAACTGTTACACTTTCATTTTCAATATCTGGCTTACCAAGTTCGACGTACCCATGTTTTCTCACGAATCTTGAGGGATTTGACATCATTTCTCAGTAGGTTGATAGATTAGCACAATCGCTTTTTACACATCGGTCATTACAAATTGTGCTAATTTATACACTCCATCACCACCCTCAAGTTCGTATTCCACTTCTTTCTCCCACTTTCTTTGGTTCTTTTTCTAATTTTCCTTTAATGATAGCGAGTATTAATGAATCACAATCCGATATTTTGAGTTTGATAATTCTAGAAAAACAACTTGATTTAGACTCTTTTGAGAATAAGGTAGATGAGCCTTACAAGTCTCCTACCTCCATAATTTTTGAAAAATCAAGTGTGTTGAATTCTGGCGCGACACTTATTGACATTGAAACGTTCAATCAGACCTTCGATGAAAGTTTCGAAGATATTTTCGCCGACGAACTCGCATTCTTAAACGACACGGATTTTGTGATTAATTAACCTCCATCTGAAGAAGTCGAACCACCACTATTTCTTTTTCCCTTCCGCCATTCTTCTCCTCCACCGAGACCGTATACTGATTCTATCTCCACATGGTCTCGTGTGTTTCTCATTTCTTTTCTCTACACTCCATTCTTTCACCAACCACACCATTATAACGATAAAATTTTTGAATGGTTGGTGCTAACTTTTGGCCTGTGTAAGGCCTTGTATAGCTTGATACTGTGTTTTTTCTCCTCCCTAACTCTGAACTTAAATACTTCAACAGTGGAAATACTGTTTCACTTAAGTTTGGGGGGGACTTTTTGTGTGTATATATTTTGTTTTCTTTTTCTGTTAATAGTAAATTAAAAAAAATAAACAAACATGAGAGTGCCGGCAATTTTGACCCTCTTGATGTAGCCTGACAGTGAGGACACTGTCAAGTTTAAGTTTGGGGGTGTGCTCGGTAAGCTTTCTTCCTTCGCATTCATGTGTATAATTTTGCATTTGCATACTTATTTTAAAACCCATAAAAATTGAAAAATTTTAAAAAATTATAAAAATTGAAAAGTTCAACTTTGGCCATATTTGACTTAAGTTCAACATGACGGTTGAATAGTTAGGAAAAACTAGATTCTAAACTTAGTAAATTAAAAACCCTAAAACTAACCTTTCTTCAAATTTAACTATAGAAAATATATGTCTTTATAGTTTATTTAGAAATAGGCAAATTTTGAGTTCAGTTCTTGAGCTAAGTCAAAATAAGGGAAGAGTATTGAATTTTTATTTGAAGTGTAAGTCTGAAAAATAATTCTGAACCTTAAGTCTAAATTCTGAAAATATATACCCAACAACTCGCACATACACGCACCTTGAAACTTGGGATAGTAGAGGATACCTTGAAATGCTCTTGTCTAAAATCCTTAGTATGAGAAAAAAATTAAAGTATAAGTGTGAAATAAGAGAGATAAAAAAAATGAACACTAGTTTTGTAACTACTTAAGGCAGCATAAATAAAAAATATATCGAGGGTGCTTTATCACCTAATGCCTAGACCAACTGGTTTGGGAGTCACTGCTAAGCCTTAGGTATTACAAGACGAGAAATTACGCCTTAATGCACGAACACATTTTGTAATCGGTCGTTAGTACCTCAAGAAATATTAACGGTCGCATGAAGGATATGTGAGCAATTTCATCTAAAATTCACCAAATAAAAATACTTTGGACGATGGACAAGAGTATGATAGCTTGAATTGAATTTCCAAGTGTAGGGGTGATACATACACACACGTAGGGGTATATGATTGGAGTTTGGATGAGAGAAACGAATGAAAAATAGGGGTTATACCTTCAATAGAGATGATAAAAATTCCTAAGTTGAGATGGAACCTTAGAAGGAAAATTTAAAAGATGCTGAAAGCTTAATAAATTTACAGAATATATACGATCTTAAGTTAAATGAAAAGTGGGTGTGAAAAATACGGGTTGATGATTTTTAAGTTGAAGATAATAGAATTTCTTGCTGGAATACCGAATTGAAGAATGAAAGTCAACAGGCCAAATTGATCGGATTTTGTGGGTAGTATTCGCTGAAAACCCTCAGAAGACAACACTCCTCCTACTAGGGACACCTAGAGGTTTAACGACTTGTTGCACGAGCTCAGTGCAATCGCGATTCCCTGCGAAAGTGAGGTTAGGATTTTTCGAGAATAATATTGGTTTTGCTCGGGACGAGCAAAAGATAAGTTTGGGGGTATTTGTTCATATCAGAATTTTGCATTATTATATTCCCCATTCTTAATCATATTACAAATAAATAGGTGCTTTTGATCCATGTCTGCTAAATAGTTGCAGGTTACAGGTTCTCAGAACAATACAGTGAAATTCATGAAAAGACGTTACAAAAGCGAGACTACGACCAACAAAAGATGAATCCGTATGATGCCGCCTAACAGTTCAAGGAACAAATGAAAATCAGTAAATAGTTCCATGCACAAGACAGTTCAAGGGCAGCACTAGAGTAAAGACTTCAACGCGAAGCTCACGGCAAAAAGTCCACAACATTCTGCACTGTAGAAATCTGAAAGAAAATAGAAGATATTCTGTGGAACCAAGTGAAGAAGACAGAAATAAAAAGCAACATGAAGCAACCCTAGAAATTTGAGCCCAAGAACACATCAAATGGCCATGGAACCGCGGCCAAACTGGCCTTTCTGCCGCGATTCCGCGGTCGTGCAATGCACGTGTCGGTGGATAAGTCGGTGCTTTGATTCAGTCTTTGGGGTTGTTTTGTAATTTCATGTATGTATCAGATGTAAACCCTAGATTTTCTCCTATCTATAAATAGGAGGGCTCAAAGCCAAATAAGGTGTGCCTCTTCTAGGGTGCCTATTTTGAGATGCCTCTTTTTAATTTCTATATTAAATTTTAATTTTCTTGTAATCGTCAAGAGGTCATCAATAAAGGTATTTTTTTATCGTGCATTCTTTTATCTGAATTTAATTCCTGAATTTTTATCTGTTTTTTATTATCTGCAACTTAGATAGTATTTTAAAATTATAAAAATGAATTTTATTATAACTTCCCTAATGAGTGAGTAATTCCTCACTTGTTAGGGTTAGGATTGGGAAGGTTTGAGAGAAGTAAATCTCTCTCTCTCTCCTTTCTTTGCCCATATAATTTTTATAATATGACTCTATTTAAATTAACCACACACCGCTCACTACGACACCCTATCCTACAAGATAGCGGTGATTCCCTAGTTAGACCGGTTGTGGTTGATTTAAATAGAGGTTAGGGTTAAGAGTTAAGAAAGGACGGACAAGGACCAAAAGGAAGAAACTAAGTTTCTTCCTAATCGTGCTAATCCCTTTTGTTGACTATTACCCTAACACCTATATTCTTCACTAAGGCATTGAAAGCAGTGGGTAGAATCTCTTTTCCAAACTAACCTAATCCTAACCTTAGCAAGACTTTTAATCAATTTAATCTCATTCTTAGATCGTAAAACAAAACCCGACTTGATCGGATTAACTCGTTAGAGCATAAAGAAAAGGAATTCATCTCCCTGTGGACCGACCCGTACTCAACTGGCTAGCTACCAAGCGACACCGTTATTGATTGCGGTATATTCTTAACTTTGATTTTAAAAGCACACGCACGCAAAAAATCCCTTCAATCACCATCCACCCGACTTCCCCCGTAGATATAGATCTACTCACCTGGTCCTTGCTCGCCGAAGTCGATGACGCCATGCTCCGTCGCCTCGGAATCCATGCGAAGGTACCTACAATAATACACAATCGAAATCGCTATTAACATCAAGTTCCGAAATCCAATACGGCACACGGTGCGTTTATAGGTTAGAACCTATAGCCTCGCATGCAAAACACAACCAAATAACCCTCGTTGTTGACGTACAAACGCCACACGAATGAATTCAAATCAAATACAAAAAACCAAGTTTAAGAATCGCAAAAAACGAAAACAGCAACCTAGGAAAACCCCTCCCAGATTTCTCTATAGGACAAACTAAGGGATTTTGCACATGGGGTTAGTCTAGATATCTGATAATGAGGCTACCCACCAAAAATATACAGATTCCCCTCTAATGTGGCCGCAATTTGCGGCCACAAAGAATAAATTTGCGGCCAGATATAGGGGGTAGGGGCTCAGGTTTCAGGGGGTGGTTCATGGTTTCCTACACGTCTCATGGTCATGGGAACTTATTTAGTGGTGCTCTCGGGTCATAGCAGATATCATGTAAACCTCGCAAACAGTCAAAAACCCGATATCGGAAAAACTTCTAAGTTCAAGTGTTGGGTTTCAAGTCTCAAGTTTAACCGGAATTCTAACTCTAAGGTCTAGTAACAGCCCCTACACAACACCACAACATAACTCAAACCCTAATCCTTATCTTGGAATTTCCAAGTTCACAAATCCACACCTTAACCCTATTCTAAACTAACTAGAATGCTAGGAAAATATAAACTAACTAAGTGAAGGGAAATATACCTCATGGATGCAACCAAGCAAAACCCTAGAAGTCCAAAGTCCTCAAAATCCAACATTGATGGGTCCAAAGTGTAGAGGGTGAAGAGGGGATCAACTTTAATGAAAGGGGTTTAGGGTTTAGATAAAGAATTTGAGATGATTCTTAGGGTAGAGGTGGAGGGGGATATGAAGATGAAGAAGAAGAAGAAGAAAATGATGGGAGAAATGAAACGAGGCAGCCCCCCTCCCTCTCTCACTTAAACTCACTCTCTCACACTTATTTACCCCTTTACCCTTTCACCCTTTTTCTTTTCTTTTTATTTTTAAAACCAAACACATAATACCCTAAAAAAAACACAAGGAGACAACAAGTAACCAAAACGTAACATGACATGGTGCACTAGCCATGGAAAAATATAGAGACACGGATTTGGCCTAATCGTGATTAGCAGTGCACTAATCGGTTTTTATCCAACTGCATATAATAAATTTTAAAAATGCCAAATCCGATAAATATACTTTTAAATGAATAAAATCATTTTAATTTATAATTATTTCACAATTATTGGTATATATTTATACCTTTTTACGAAAACCCCAATTTCGCAAATCGGGTATTTTTCGCGAAATATATTATTTTAATATTAAATTCCAAAAATAATATTTTATATTTTCTGAAATGTTACAATCGTCTTCACTCCCTCAAAATTCTCCTTATGGTCGCTTTGATCCCTTATGGAGTCGTCGTCTCCCTTTAACTTTATGATCAAAACAATAACCCTAAATTTTAACCCTAAGATTCTATATATAGCTCATACAAATTTGAGTTACAATAAAATCCCAAGAACTACAAAACTGCCATCAAAAACTGAATTTTCGAGATAAATCTCGAATCTGGAATTTGCCCTTATCTCGATGACAGACGTCTGAACTTATATGGTCAGACGTTTGCCTACAATATGTATGTCAAGCAAAGCGTGCCAAGACGTTTGACCTATAAGGTTCAGACGTCTGCCCTTCACCAAGCGTCTGGCCAGAGCGCAGTCAGACGTCTGAAGCTCAATGTTCAGATGTTTGGGGCTACTATGGAAATCTTGGACTTGATTTGCTAGACGTCTGAGCTCATTGCTTCAGACGTCTGGCCCTTCTTTGGATCTGCAGTCTTGATATATAAAACATCCTTCACAACAATCTCCACCTTGGCTTGTATATCCTTATAGCAATCTTGAAAATATATTGCCCTTCGTCTTGTATCCTTTAGGGCTGCCTTAGTTGTTCTTCCTGTTTTCCCGTGCTGGCACAGCTCAAAACCCTGAAACTGCGAATGGACACGATCTTTTTGCCCAGAATTGCGAAACTGGTACTTGTCACAGTTTTTCCATCAGAACTGAGAAACTGATGCAACCCTCCTACTGTGGTCGCGCGCCTTCCTCACACTTGAGTGCATGAATAGAAACCAATGCTGACTTGAATTTCTCCGTAGAAATAACCTTTATTAGCATTTCCGTCGGATTCACCTTACTATCGAATTTGATCAAATCGATCTCATTTTCGGCCCACTCCCTTATCTTGTGATACCGCACGTCGATATGCTTATTTCAACTATGGTATACCCGATTTTTCGTTAAGTGAATGATGCTTTGACTGTCGCAAAATAAAGGAACCGACGTCTTGTCGAATCCGAACTCGCCAACTAGGCCCTTTAACCATAAAACCTTCTTAGATACTTCCACCACCGCCATATATTTTGCCTCTATTGTTGAGAGCATTGTTTGCACCAATTTTGACGCGCAAAGATACTTGGTGTGCACCTATCATAAAAAGGTAAGGGCACTTGCGTAAGTATAGCAAGTGCGCACATGGCGAAAAGCCACTTTGATGACGTGTGCATCAATATACATGCGCATGTGTAAGCCGATGCATGAGATAGGCTATGACACGTGTGAAGCACGTGCGCACATACTTGCCATGCACGATTCCACCTAATAAAGCATTGTTCCCACAAAAATATTTCATACAGAACTTAAGTTCTCTGGCGCTATTTAATGCTTAGCACCAATGCTCTTTGGCGCAGGCGCTCATGCTTTAAAGCTCTCACTTCCTTATAGCTCAAACTCTATTTGGCAAAATAATTTTTCTATTTTTCTAAACAGAAAGTATAAATCTGGTTAACCAGGAGATCTCTAAACAAATGGTTTATACTGCATAACTTAAGCTATTTAAAATATTCTTTATCTTTCTAAACAAAAAGATAACTTTGTTAATGAGAAATATATCTTTTATATTTTTCTAAAATAAGAAAAATATAAACTCTGTTAACAAGAACCCTTGAATCCATAATTCAACGATGCTTAAACATCCAGACTTGATCTTAAGATCATTTAGAGAAATCTCAATGAGGGATTTTTTTTCTACTTGCCCAACAATTTCTATACCCTATATAAAGGACCTTAAGATATCAATTCAATATACAACAAAGCTCCCCATAAACTTGAGATCAAAAGCTTAACCTTGCTTGCTCTCTGCCATCTTTCTTCTCTACAAAAACCGAGATAAAGGAGATTAATCTCCATTGAAAAGAAGCTTAAGATTCATTGATAAGAAGGTTAACCTTCTTAAGAACTTAAATTCTTTCTTAGATCTTAAGATCTTTAAGTAAAATTCATCCTTACCGAAAACTAAGTTTTACAAAAGGTGTTTTTGATATTAAGATCTAGGGTTTGGAAAAACTTAAGTATCCTTAACCAAAATGATGAAAGAACATCAAGATCTCAAAACCATCATGAAGGAAAGATAAAGTTTTTACTTCAAAGATCATATGATATGAATCATGCACAACAATACAACTTAAGATCACAAAGTTTGATTCTTGAAATTTGTTAATGGTAAAAAAGACCATCAACAGAAACTTAAACTTCATTTGAAATTTAAGTTTCAGATGATATATACCGAGATTAATCACTATGAAAAAACCCTAAATAGACATGCGCCAGAGGCATATGAGTCGATGGGCATGCGCCAATCTAAATATGTGCCGATGTCCCAGCGTCATTCCTTTATAGACCAATATGTATGCGTCAATATAAATGCATCATATGGCATGCGTCAAGAACCCATGTGCCAATGGGCATGCTCTAGAGACCCATGCTTTGATAAGCATGAGCCATTGGACATGCGCCCATGATGGTGCGCCAATATAGGTGCGCCGCACCATACTCCTTGGCTGATTCCCCGAATCTTAAGCTTCTTTGTATTAAGATCAATTAAGTCTATATGCTCATAATATCTAAGTTGACCTTAGTCCCAAATATGATTAATGGCTTTTAGTTGAAAGTTTAAGTTGATCTTAATTTAAAACAAAATTAATGATTCTTAATCATATTTTTAAGCTGATCTTAGTCCCATATACGACTAAACATCCTTCAAACACATGCTCATGATATCTAAGTTAATCTTAGTCATATATACGACTAAAGATGCCCAGTCCATGTTACCTAAGTTGATCTTAGTCTCATCTAAACTAATGACCTTTAGATAAAATATGAGTTCGTCAAGAAGCCATTTTCCAACATGTTTTCTTCCTTTATATACGGGATTTAGTTCAAGGGCACATTTTTCCACACCTCTGATATATAGTGTTGTAATTCTTCAGCGTCTTCAGAGAGGTGGAGGGTCCCGACAACCAACGAGTCTTCCTTTGTCCTCAATTCTTGAAAGATATGAAATTTCATCAAGACAGCGAATGCCTCAACCCCATACGCGCACCTCATATTGATGTGCACCCCATATAGAGACGCATCTCATACAGACATGCGTACCATCAGAACAAAGAACAACAGCGCCTTGGTTCTATGAAAGCATACATTCATGTATATGCATATATCTTTGGAGGAATATAAATGTGCACCCCAATATTGGGCGCATCCATTTAGATGTTAGCATCATGCACTTCGCCATATGATATATACGTACGCGCAAGCTAAAAGATGGACCACTATGTCCTTAAACTGGTATTCTACCCTGCGGCCAGTCACCAAATTGACTACCGTATACTATCCCTGGGATACCCATATTAAAGCACACCTGATGACAAGCCAAAACTTGTAATTTAGACAAAATAAGCTAAGTATAGAAGCTTATGCTTCATATGTGATCAGATGATCAATTGAGCCCATATGTTTACTGTTTCTAAGTTGATTTTAGTCTCATATATGACTAACGATCCTTATACCAATTATCTAACTTGATCTTAGTTTTATATACGACTAACGATTCTTAGCCATATCTTCAAAGTCGATCTTAGTCCCATATACGACTAACGATCCTTAGATCAAAATCAAATATTCTGTGAAATGACGAACCTCACTTATATGAGATATGCATCCTAAGTTCAACCCCCAAATCTTATATATATATTTGGACTAATCCGCGCCCTATAGGCGACGATATATATTAGTCTACGTATACAATCCAAGAGCAACCCTAAAATAAATAAATAATAACACGACACATGAAGATTTCTGGAGTAGAGAAAGTTATTGCGATAACGTAATTAATTGCAGGGGCTTACTCCTGTAGGAAAAAACGACCCTACAATCAAAAACCCCTCATCATTGAAAGAGAATCTGAAAAGCTTAGCTACAACGGTCGCATCCATCTAAACCTCCAATATAAGATGTCATAAATCAACTTGGTATTTTCGAAGAGGTGGAAGGATATATTCCATATAGTATCTGCCCCCGTATTCATGCTAGATGCGCTTTCCGTGCCTTAGTCACCCCGGTGGGACTTTTTTCTCTTTACACTCCACACTTCGTGTGTCGTACTTTTCGCGAATAATATTGCGGTATATATATTTATAGTTGTCCTTGGGTAGTGGGATACTGAAGTTGGCATTTCGTCTCTATGCAGAGATCGATGGCTTCTAACTGCACTCACTGCAACTCAAGCTCTGCCCCATCCGGGAGAGTCAAGGATGGGCCAACTTGGTATCTTTGAAGAGGTGGAAAGATATGTTCCATATAGCATCTGCTCCCATATTTAGGCTAGACACGCTCCCCGCGCCTCAGTCCGGTTTTCGGCGGGAAACAGATTCTGGCACCCCAGTGGGACTTTTTTTCTCTTTACACTCCACATTTCGCGTGTCGTATTTTTTGTGAACAATATTGCGGTATATATATTTATAGTTGCCCTTGGGTGGTGGGATACTAAAACTGGCGTTTCGTCTCTATGCAGAGATCAATGGCTTCTAACTGCACTCACTACAACTCAAGCTCTGCCCCATCCGGAGGAGTCGAGTATGGGCCACTCGCAACCTTAATTCTCTATCGTCCGACTCCTCAAGAAATGAATGGGCTTTTTATTGGGTCAATTCTCTCACCTCCTACCCTTGGTGCCTCAACATCGAAGGAGGAAGTCCAGAAGAAATCCGTTTTCCACAGGCTGGCTCTTCAAGCTTCAGCTCTGCCGAAGGTGTCAGTTTTCTACTAACTGACTCTTACCGAAGATCCTAAGCTATGCAGGGGGAATGATGAAGAAACATTGCACGAATAGGAGGTGTCTGCCTCGAGAAATGCCCGACGTCGCTACTGGCATCGAGTAAGACGAGCTACAGCCATTTCCCCATCAGGGTTAACTCCCCCTGCTCTAACTTCAGTGGTGAATGCTATTGTTCTAACCAAAAACAACTTCGAATCGCTGCAAAGGTCAAACAAAATTCCCCCACAACAGTATTGAAGAAGTCTTTACAGCCCGTGGAGATCCAAGGAGAGCAAAAGCCAGTTTGCACTCCAAAAAAACTTTCCTCATCTATATATAAGGTGTGGAAGTAGGTGAAAAATTCTGTTGTTGTCCTTAGTTCTTCTCCTAAGTTCAAACCAATGAAGCATCAACCAAACACTAAAAATTATCCTTCCAAATACAAGGGGACTCATCCCAAGATAGTTCCTGCTATGATAGTTCCTCCTAAAACAGCTTTACACAAAAGAGAGAGGCCAAATAACGTCCAAGCGCCTGAGGCAAATCCTAGGGCCGAGATTCCAAACGTCCCAAGCCTAGGGGTAGGGTGGTTCATACAGTTTATATGGTGAACTTCAAAAATGAAAGTCGTGCTTCTGTTAGTCACGGCCGTATACCCGGTCTCTGACAAAGGCTCGGCAACAACAAGAAAAGTTGCAGGACATACTTGCTCAAGTGGCAGCGCTCATGAGTCCTCTGCTCAAAGAAAGCTCGGAGGATGAACCCGAGGAACGGGTGGGACAGGAGTTTGATGTTGGCTTCCTAAGATGCGTCCGAAAAAAAGGACAAAGAAGCGACAAGGATGTCCCCTAAGATGAACAAAATGGCCTTCTTGATCCAGAAAATGGCTGAAATGATGGCTCAATCAGAACCACTGGCAGATGAACCGCCGGTAGTCATTATTAACGACAGGGGAGACATCTCAAACCTTCTGCAAGCCCCTTCAACGGCCAAAGCGAATATGATCTCGGCTGCAAAGCTGGATGAATATATCAAGCATATGAATAAATCTCACCATGCCGGCGAAATGGTAAATAATTCGATCAAGACTGGTCGACCGTATCCGGCATGCTACGAGCAGAGGCAGTACCCTCCAGGATACACAATCCCGAAGTTCTATATATACAAAAGACCGGCAATCCTCGCCAGCACATCGCGCAGTTTAAATCCATGTGTGCCAACACTGGAGGAGATGATATGTTGCTTCTCCGTCGGTTCGTTAGTATTCTATCAGGCATTGCTTTCAAATGGTATTCAGGGCTTCCTAATGGCTCCGTAAAGACTTTTGATGAGATGGAAATATTGTTCTTCTATAGATTGTCCAGTGCAAGTGAATGCACTACCATGACGGTGTTGACCACTAAAAGGGTCAGACTGAACGAGACACGAGTTCAATATGCTATCCGGTGGTGGAACCTTTGGTCTAAATGCGAGCTGCACATCGACGAGGCTCTAGCCGTCGGAATGTTTGGAGCTACTATTGACCGACATTCGCAGGTGTACCCATTCATGACTTTTTTCAAGCCTACTACCTTTAAGAGTTTATAGATAAATTAGCTCAATTGGATTAGATGGGTCAAGGCCTTTCCTTTTCTGGTGAAAATTTATGAAATAATAAAAGTAATGACAAGACGGCATCGGTCACCAATGCTCAACAACAAACGAGCGGCTTTAAAGCACCCGGTTGCCAAAATAACGACCGCACAGGTCCCACCTTGAAAAAATTGGGACGCGGTTACTCATTTACGCAGGAGGCATTATGCTCGCTTGCGGAGAAATCTCTATATGAGATGGTCCTTTCATCAAAAAACAAAAAAAGAAGTTCAAGGACTTACAAGCATGTTCTGCAATTAAATGGAAAAGCCCGCTTGAACCGAAAATTATTGAAGGGATGTAGAAACCATACCTCACTCCGAAAACGGATGATAAGGGGAAAGCCCTTAGTCAAGTTAATTCTTCCAAATAAAGAGAAGAAGAAGACTAAGAAGTATGTCCTTCCTGCCGAATATGTAGACAGCCGGACGAATATACATCGACACGCTAGAGAAATATAACCAGAAAGCGCAATCTCCAATTACTCTCGAAGAGTTTCATCAACATCTCTTCGAAAATGGCGATGCTGAGGAAGAAGAAAACTCAGCAGCAGAAGAAGAAAAGGAGCATATGGGAAGTTGCCACATGGTTTCTCATTCCTTTGTATATGACGAAAATACTCTGTCAGCATCCAAAAGCGACACTGATGAGCAGGGGGCAGATACCGTTCAAAGAACTCTGTATTTCCCGCAAGACAACCCGATTGATACGATGATAAAAGAAATAGTTCATGAGGTTGAAAATAGCCTAAGGCACGAAATGGCCATTTATGAAAAGGCCAGACAGCAATGCCTAAGCAAGCAAGTAGTGGAAGGGACGGGTTATGTAACTCCCCAACCGAAACAAAAAGGATGGACCGCTATATCCTTAAACTGGCACTCTTTCATATGGTATGGATCATATAACCATCCGTATACAATCTACGGGCATAAACAATATGTATCGCATGCTTCCCATGGACCGCTATATCCTTACACTGGCATCTTGCCCTACGGTTTGTCTCCATATTGACTACCATATACAATCCATAGGCATGAGCGATATGTATCGCAACCATGTTTTTCCAAATATATGTTGCCCTACGGGCTCCTTAAGATCCACGTTGCAACTCAAGTCCCACATGCGAGGCTGCACCTGAAGTCCCACCGGCTATGAAGCTCCACCAATGATGCGGTCCTCCAAATCATGTTATGCCCTACGGTAGATCTTCATATTGATCACCGTGTGAAGGGCTTCTAGTGCTCTTTTCACAACAACCGCGGCCAATACGGAATCGAAAAACAAAAATTTTACAGGGAGCACCAGCAAATACAAACCTAGCAATCGTTCCAAACACTAAACCAGCTAACTAACAAACAAGGTTGCGAAATTACAACCTTTGATGCGTGTCCACCAAATCGTGGAAGACCCCTGCAAGCTTCCCGTAGGCCGTCGAGAACGTATTTGAGAGGCGATCGCCCTTACCGAAGATAATCCACCCAAGAGAAACCGATCCAAGCTCCAGCTTCACCTAATGAGCAACAGATACACCAAACATGCTAGAAATGAAGTGTGGGGATGTAGGATTTTTCCACTATCCTAATCTTTCTCTTTTCAAACTCAAGAGAGCAAACATGCTCGAGAAAGAAGAAGGAGATGCAGATGAGAGAGAATGAGCAAGTGCAAATGAGATAAGTTTTGGAGGGATATTTTTGCAATCACAAAAATATGTCATAACCATTTTACAAATAAACGATGAAGCCCATCCCTTACAACCATACCTCACCTTTACACCTCACCCTCCACCTCATTTATATTTTCCTAAGAAGGAAATTTCTAAAATGAGGCGTCCTCTTTCTAGAAGTATTCCGTATAAATACGGAATACATCCCCGGTATATGTATCGAAATACATACACACGTATCCGCATAAAAATATGAATAGCCAATAGAGAGAAAATGAATAATGAACATAATACTAGAATATATATATCGAAATATATATATATATATATATGTAAATTATTAAATCAATACTTGATTTAATAATCCCGGTTAATCCTAAACCGGCTAGTATTATCAACCGTCCAATTAAAATCCGTGTAGCTAGTACACGTATTTAATCGGGCCCCTGCACGTACCAACGTACGGCCTTTACATCATATCGCCTGAACCGGGAAAACCCTCTGTGTGGGACTCTAAAGAATCAACAATACGCTAACAGTGAGTTACCGAATAAATTCATAATCACAAGCACGTCAGCAGCACTAGCTGTATGTAACCGCTACCCAGCTATATGCCGAAAGGGAGGTCGACAATCAAGTCCGTCCGTACTCTACTGAGCCTGAATATGACAATCTCTGTACAGTCCGGTCTTTTCTTTAAAGAGTGTCGCATACTGGGTCTAGGGGGTGGATAACGTCAGACCCCTAATAACCAGATAAGTCATGCCGGTGTCAAGTTCATCACCAACCGAGAAACTACTGATCTCCAATCAGTAAATTTCATCCGCCATGTCCAGGGAATTATGGTGATGGCTTAACCAAACACAGCGCGACACCAACTCCATAAACCAGGAGAGACGAGTCCTTGACGATTGCTCACTGTCTCCATGTGGCTCGGGCCTGTGCCAAACTAAAACTTATTTGCACGATTCCTTTGAACCATGGTAGGGTAGTAATCTAAGTACAGTGGGAACTTACATGAGAAAAATAAATTTCTAATGTCAAAATACTAACCTATACTCATATCACGAGAGAACTGTTAACTGACGATAGGTATAATACAATCTAGAAGTTTTTGGCGAGTTTGTCCGGTGTACTCACCTCCAGTGAGCACATGTATACTATCTTAAGTGGCACAACACCAATGGCTTGTGAGACTAGCCACCGTCCGTCGTCGGGGTCTAGAAACGTATACACTAGTCTACTCCGGAATATCGATGCCCGGTCTCTATACTCCCTCGCCTAGGGACATTTAAGGATGTGCTTATGGACTATCCAGTTCACTCGTATATGACCGCAATCATAATGCTAGTAATCAAGCAATAATCATATGGGCTTTATCATTATGTATCAGCGACACGTAATAACCAGTAAAACGTATACACATAATGACAAAGACAAACCAGATAATATACTATCATTTTGAGCAAGAATGTTCTATCTGTATTGGTCCTTCTTCAATCATCATAATCGCTTACCTGCAATTACAATAATTGCCTTGAAGGCACTATAGCCAACAATCTCCCACTTGCACTTAAGGCTAATTATTGCGGTATCGCATACCTATAGCTCGTGTGCTACCGAATACCTAACTTCTCTACTAATCAGTTTCGCAAAGCTCGTTTGAGAAACTTCCGTGTTCAAGAAATAACCTCAGTGAGTGGATCCGCTACAATATTCCAACTTTATCTTTCTATATCTCAATTTCGCGGAGATCAATAATCTCCTGAATTGAGCGATACCCCGCCTCAAGAATTTGTCTGGATACTTGATGGGACCAAGTTCATAAATAAACAATTTTATCCAACAAATTTCTTGGGCTGTATTCTCTGTTGAGTCATATCCAGCATCCTACAATACCTCAGTATCCAATATACTACTCCTCAGAAGAGGGTAAACTCAAAACTCTGACAGTATCTCTGTCATCCGGGACATCTGAGAAGCTAGAACCGGTAACCTCCTCCTATAGAAGGATGCCATTACCACACACCAAGAACATCCTCTTATGTTCTCCACTGCTTTCCATTGTTTCTTTAGGATTGGATTAATATCTGCTTACTGCAGCTAGTGCAAAAGCAACATCTGGTATGGTACATGACATCGCATAATTGACTCAATTGCCTAAGCAAGTGATATGTCATTCAAGCGAGTCCTTCTCCTCATCAGTCTAGAAGACATCTTTTTAGAATGAGTGACACCATTACCTGCGGGTAAACTACCGTGCCAGGAGTTGTCCATTCTAAACGACTTTAGAATGATGTCCAAGCACCCAAATTGGGACACTTTCCAAATCTAGATAAATCTAGTCACCAGAATTCTTGAAATATTATCCATATTCAATATGGAGAAAACACCTTGTGACAACCAAAATTTGACATATTGTAGTATAGATACATCTCTTCCTATCAGGAGTATGTCATCTAAATCCCATAACATAACTCCCTACATCCTTCTTACTAGGTTCATCTGTTATTTTGATGAAGTCAATCATCTTGACTGTCACATCAAAACAGATGATCCGTCTCCGCTATGCTTACTTCAATCTATAAATAGACATAAGCAACTTGCACACCTTCCGCTGCTCCCACCAACTACTATAACCTTCTGGCAGAATCATATACGCGTGCACTTCTAAATTCCCATTTAAAAAGACGTTATAATCATTCTCTTTCCATATTTCACAGTCATCAATAACAGCATCGGCAAGTCATATTCGTATAGACTTCAGCATAAATACTGAAGTAAAAATTTCATTACAATCCACATCAGGTATTTGATGAAAAATCTTACTACAAGTCCAGCCTTATTAGGTTAATACCTTTCCAACTGCACAGATCTCAAAAAATCTACTTGCCCCTAATGAGTTTTACACCTTCAGGAGCAACCACCAAATTCCATAATTTGTTGAAATGCGTGGAGACCAACTTGGATACCTGGTATTTGGCCATCTTCCAGAAGTCACCACTTCCCAATGGCCAGCTGATAATAAGTAGGGCCATCATAACCATGATACAAACCTTCCTGTCACCATCTATGAGGAAACCAAAGTACTTTCGGGTGGCTAGGGTTACCTACTAATATCCGCGAAATGGCTAAGCTTTGTCGAGTCCAATTGGATCCTTAGATTCTACTAAATTTTTAGTAATCGTTTATGGTTCTGGAATTACTTCCATTTCTACCATATTCCCACTAATTTCTTTTGCAAAAAAATTTCTTTTATAAAAAGGCGGCGAGTCAAGAACAATGCAACTATTGATTTTGAAAATGGTAGAAGCTAAACCCTTGCAAATTCTTGGGATAACCCGCAAACTGCCATCCTTGATTTTTTCCGGATACTGCTTTTAAAGAAGCCGAATAACTCCATATCTTAATATCCTCAAGATATGCTACCATTCTATGTCCATATAGAATCTAAGGCACTAATTTAGATGGAACCATATTCAATTGGCATGCAACTTTTTCTAGTGCATATCACAAAATGGAAAAAGACCATACAACATTACTCACCAAGGAGCGTACCCAAGGATAAGTAACCTGTGAGAGAATCAAGTTCTCAATATTATTGCGACGGAATATCTAGCATAAATATCTACATCTTCGATCATTTCGAAGAATCCTGATACTTTCAACGTATGGTTCTCTATTTTATTCTTATACCTATAAACTTCTCAAAATCTTTGGACCTTGCATTTCAACAAATCCGTGTCTAAAACCAGAGAACTCATAGGTAAACTGAATAAAGTAAGATTACCAACCCCTTATCCTAAAAGACACCTGACAACATACATTGGCATGTATAAGTCCCAAGATTATACTAACTTAAACTCCGCGTGTCGTAAATTGAAAACTGTATTTTGGTTAAGAACGTCTATACCATTATTCAATACACTTTATCTTATCCTCAACTGAAAAAGGTAAATGTTTAGAATACAATTTCAAAAATTTATATCTCACTTTATAAAATAAAAATATAGATATATCATTTTAAAAATTGGTGCATAACAATGGTTATTCAAAACCAAATATTTGCTGTTAGGCAAAACCAGGTGATTTAATCCAATATCACCAATTTCTATGAATTCCGATATTGCGGATTAAATCGCCCATTTCCCAATATTCTAGTCCTACTCAGTATTGTAACTTCATATAGATTTGAGATTCTAATCTGGTATATACATACCGTGGAGTCAGAATCAATTGGGAAAACATTTTTCAATTATAACATCACATAAATTCTAAAACATAAATTTTCAAGGGGGTGGCCGGATATTCCTAGTAATGTCTCTTCCACAATCTAGATTCATGACATTAATTTCAATTACCATTGCCCTCACTTCAATCCCCATATATGTCTTTACATCTTACCTTCTGTACACCATACTTAGGCTAGTTTTTTCTTTTTCTTTCTTACCTTTTGGCACCATCCTAGGTCAAGAAGAATACTATCCAATAAGTATAATAGGTGTACTCTCCTAATACAAGGAGCTCTTGTAATCTGAGAGAAGGTAAAGGGAAGAGACAACAGAAAAATCCTATTCAATT
The DNA here is from genome assembly GCA_030015575.1 of Agapanthus africanus. NCBI lineage: Eukaryota > Viridiplantae > Streptophyta > Magnoliopsida > Asparagales > Amaryllidaceae > Agapanthus > Agapanthus africanus. The sequence goes on along the minus strand of JASDDO010000267.1, from coordinate 407,749 downwards.
TCTCCAGAACCAGCGGCCATCCTCAGACTGAAACAAGTTTTTTCGAGCTCGTATATAACTATACGATGGTCATTCCAAGCAATATGGATCTCTGTAGTGATACAGAGTGTTCCGGAGAAAGCAAAGGGACAGTAGGAGCGGCATGGACATATGCAATTTTGTCATGAATCGTGACAATCCAAAACCAAAACCTATAAAAAAAAAGGTTCGGTTAACTTGGTTTATAGGTTTTAGTTTAACGTAAGTCAAGATCGCAAACCAGAGAGAGAAAAGAAACACTCAGCATGCACCCTTATCAAGATTAGATTGGTTAATCACTTTATCTAATCAGGATGGCTCACACTGTATTCTCGAATTCTCTTTCAAATCCTAGAAGGAGAACTAGTCGGGATCATGTTGTAACGACTCAAAATTTACTGTACGAAAATTTTCAATTTAATGTACAGAAAGGAGTTTACAAGCCTGAGTACAAGTTATAAGTTAATTTTTGTTTAAGAACAGCAAGAAGTAACTTATAGCTCACTAGTAAAGTTTTGCACTGCTGTGACGTAGCCCTTGTGTTCGATCCCCATCGGACACATTATTTTTTATGATTTTCTTTTTAAACATTTTGGAAGCCCAAAAGTTTACACGTTCAATGCACACAAAAAAGAAAAGACAGAGAAATCAAACATGTGTACAATGATTTAAATACAGAGAGGAACCCTCAAAACGACTGGCGGAAATTCCCCCATGGCCGGTACCGACGGTCGGCTTGTGGCCAATAAGGCCCAGGCTTTGCACACAAAACCCTTCCCCTACCTCTAACTCTCCTGCACTGTGCAATCAAACAGAGACCTTTCAATTCCCCATTTATCATCATTTTAATGCATTTTAATTCACCATTTTAATTCCAAAACCCTAATTCCATACTATAAATACTATCACATGCCCTAGCCCTTCATCATTCTGAAAATTATAGCCAAAATTCTCAAAATTTCTCAAGCACAAGTGGAGTAGAAGAGGAGTTAGCAAGTGATCAAGTTCCGGCGAGGATCGAAGCAAATTCCGGCGATCCCGCGACGCCACGACGACAACTCTCCTTTGTTCTACCTTTCTTACCCTAACTAGCTAGTAAGTCCCTCTCAATCTCTCTTCTTCTTCTTTGAAAATCTCTTTTCAAAACATATGTCGGAAGTGGAGTTAATACCGGCATTTTCTTCTAAAACTCTATAATTCCACTTTTTTTTTACATATTCTTCATTCATATTCCTACACCATACTTGTTAATATAAAACCAATGCTTAAAACCTATTTTTTAATCAAAAATATCATGCAAAATAACTTTAACTCAACAGTTAAATTAAAATACCATGAAGTTTGTATATATCATCTTTAATGTTTTGCTTAAACACACCTTTAGGAAAATTCACGAGGAAACGACCTACCTCTCACATACACACATGGTTCCATAGCACGATACTCTTCGAACGTATTTTAGTTACGAACATAAGATTACATTAAAATACCATTTACTATAAAAACAGTTTTCTCTGGAATTGTATTTTAAAATTTCTTTGCAAATAAGTCTCTACAACCCTTTTTAGGGGACCCGCTATTGGATGGTGCAGATTATCGCACATCCTTGGACTAGTAGAGCGAGATGCAGACCTCCTCACGGAGCATTCGGTCTCGAAAGGATTTTGATACGGTTTTTAAGAAAAACGCAATTTTCTACTTAAATAAAAATTAATTTTTTTATAATTATATAAATATTACAAATCCATATATTTTCAAAATATAATAACCTTATATTTTTTCAAATGAAAGAATTACAAGTTTCATCAAAATACCAACAAAAGTCAAGCTTTATAACAAAATACCATGAACTTTCCAAGCTAAGCTATTTTCACTAAAATACCTCAAATCCCTAAAATTCACATCCATGGAAATCATAAATAATATAAATAATTCCTCGAGATCGACCGGCCAAACATGCAATAAAACTGGCGGGGACGGTCGGATCAAGCCCAATAAAACCCGTACTCTGCACACATGACTCTTCAGCTACCCCTAACCTCTCTGCACTGTTTGATTTCACTGCAATCAAACAGAGACCTTTCAATTCACCAATTAACACAATTTTAATGCTTTTAATCCACATTTTTAATTCCCAAACCCTTATTCTTCACTATAAATACCACCCTTATCTTGGCTCAGCACCATTCTGAAAATTCTAACAAAAACTCTCTAAAAAGTTCCTAAGTGCAAGTGGAGTAAATTGGAGTTAGCGAGCAAGTTAATTCCGGCGAAAATCAAAGCCAATTCCGGAGCTCCCACGACGCCCCGAAGTATCTATCTTCTTCCTAACTCTTTCTTTCACATATTCAAATCGTAAGTCCCTCCCAATTCTCCTCCTTTTCATTGATACTCATTTTAAATCAAATATCAGTAAAAATAGTGTTATTACCGATACCATATTTTCTAAAACCTATAACTCCATTTTCTTTTATCATTTGGTCAAACCAATTTTATCACTTCACTTGTAATCTAATACCAATGTTTAGAATCAAGTTTAACCAAGAATCTCATATGAAACAACCATAATTGAACTTTTATATTAAAATACCATGAACTTTGTTACACACCTTTTCGACTAACCGTTTAAACAATACCTTTAGGAAAACTTCATGGGTTAACGACCTACCCCACATGCACACTTGGTTTCATAGCACGATATCTAATTGTATGTATTTTTGGTTCGAGAATAGTATTTATAATAAAATACCACATAATTTAAAACCGGGTTTCTTTTAAAACAGTATTTCATACTCCTTTGCAATTATGCATCTACAACCCTCTTTAGGGGACCCGCTAATGGATGGTACGGATTATCGCACATCTCAGGGATAGTAGAGCGAGATGCAGACCTCCTCACGGAGTATTCGATCTCGAAAAAATATAAATACGGTTTTTAAGAAAAACGAATTTCTAAATAAAAAAATAATTTTTTAAATTATATAAAATTATAAATCCTTATTTTCAAAATATAATGAACCTATATTTTTCTAAAAACGAAAAATTAACAAATGCTAATAAGATACCATCAAGATACCAAAAAGGCAAGTTCTTCAATAAAATACCATAAAATTTCCAAAGCTAAGTTTTTATCACTAAAATACCCCAATACTTAAAATCCATGCTCATGAAAACCCTAAGTAATACTAATCACCCTCGAGGTTTTAGTTTTAACTATATGAAAAATATTTTTCACAAAACCCCCTCGAGATATACAAAACAATATTGTAAGGACTTTAGTAAATATAGATTTAAACGAGATCAATTCTCTTAAGCCCCAGAGAGCCGGAAAAAGTGAGTGCTTATTTATTCAGGTTAGAAAACTTAACAGGAGTTATCAATGGTAATTGTCTTGGAAAAAGACATAAATCCCTCCGTTCATGTGCAGCAGTTGCCGATGACTCCCGAACCTAAGAATTCAAGAGTTAAATCAGTACAAGTGTCTGACTCAGTCTGAGTCTAACCTCAAATCTAAATCCAAACTCAAACACGAATACTTGATCATGAACATGAATACTCGAATTCAAACATCAATATCAAACATGTATACTTGATTTGACTTGACCGAACCATGGTTATAACTTGAATTGAACTTGACATGACTACATCCTGAACATGAATACTTGAACATTTTGTATCTATGGTTTCGGAAAGACTTGTAAATATAATCTATACAATGCATTACGCAGGGATAAAGGGGTAGATTGGTATGGGACATATATCGTGGCACGAGAGGACACTTAAAAGATACCTACATGAATTCTCGAGTCGTTGTCCCGTGGGTTATGACGGGGCCTTATACTACATGTTACCATAGTCCACGGGGTAAGATGTACTCCTCTCGTATACATGAATACCTTCTTTACCAAACTACAAACAAGCACGTTATAATAATTATCATATACCAGTAATCAGTCATATACACCTTACCTGTTCATTTCACTTTATATGCTATCTTCTTTTTCTTTTTTTGGGACATACCAAGCGTTAGTCGCTGACGACATTCCTTTCTGTTTCTTTCTTTAGAATGTTCGTCAAGAGGACCGGACTCTGAGGAGATCGAGCTGAGCCAGGAGGACTTGGACCAACTTACCGCACAACCTGACTTCTAATTCCGTTGCACTTACTTTCCTGTATGCCATTGTTTAGGCATTACTTTACACATTGTATCTTTTATTTTCAAACAGTTGTATGTAAAGATGAATGTAAATAAAGTTGCTGTTTATTTTATTACTCTTTTCATTCTTGTTCATTTTTATATATTGCTTAATTATGCTTAACGTATTTATTTCTTAGTAAATACGTTGCGGCCTGCCACTTCACCGTTTCCATCTACTGGGAAGCGGGGCGTGACAGAAAGTCCACGCAGATGTGAACCATACCGTTTTTCTTCATCACTGGAACGATGTTAGTGATCCAGTCGGGATATTGAACTTCTTGGATGAAGCCGGAGCCGATTAGTTTCTTGACTTCAGCGTTGATACTCATCTTAAGTTCGAGTTGCATCCTTCTTGGCGCCTGTTTGATTGGCTTTATACCTAGCGATATAACCAGCTTATGTACCGCTACTTTTGGATCTAGACCCGGCATTTCAGAGTAGTTCCAGACGAAGCAATCTTTATACTGCATAAGCACGTCTTTTAACGTGGTCACCTGTTTTTCAGATAGTATCTCACTGACAAACGTTGGACTCGAATCATTTTCTGTCCCTAAGTCAATTTTTCTTAGGTTGTCCACCTTAGTGTGTATCCCATCTTCAAGCTCTTTCGGTCCACGTGGAAACTCTAAGATTATCTCGTCCTCGTATTCATTTGTGAAGCACCTGTAGAGGTCATTCATAGTCTTGTGCCTTCTCTTTTTTGAGAGTGTTATCATACGGCAGGTACGAATTCGCTTCTATTCTCGATGTTGAGTCAGTCCTATCCTGAGAGTATAGACCCTCTTTGGTTCATGCTTTTATGGCGGGGTTACCCTCCAGCAATCGGATAATGCAAACCTGCCTTATCGATATTGGTCTTCTACCCAGTCTTTGAAGGTGAAGCAGTCTTCAAGAGGATGACCTATTACTTGGTGATAGGAGCAATAATCCGGATAATGGACCTCGTTTATTTGTTCGGGGTGCCGAGACTCCAGAAGGTCATCATTTGGTGCTTCATGACAAGGTTGAATATTTTCCATGTCTTGTCTTGCGGGAAAGAGTATTCCCGACTCATTTTCTTCATAAAGGACGGGCTCCAATTGAGCTTTTCTCGATCGGACGACATCTTGGATCCGCTTTGTTGTCTTCGAACATCATTTGTGTTCTTTGCCCTGTTTTTACCTCCATTTCGGGGTTTTCCCTTTTCGCGAGAACATATAGCGGGCTAGAGATGAAGAACATTATGGTCTACTTTCTCCACAGATTGCTGACTGAAACGCTGCGTCATGGCCTTTTCATAAATGACCATTTCGCGGCTGCGGTTGTCCCGGCTCGTTTGAAAAGTTTCTTTTATTAACTCGTCAATTTGTTCTTCCACCGACGGACTTAATGTTTTTAGAACGAGATCTCGCTCCGATTCGACGTCGCGGGTATTTGGAAGAGCATTTTCCTCTTCACTTAAGCTGTTTACGACGCAGAAACTGTAGATCTGCTCCCGTTTCTTGAACCGAACGTATTTGAGCCTGGTTGTCTCCATCTTCCCGTTGGGCATCCTTCGCTGTGTCCTGGGAATATCCCAGATCTTTTTGTAGAATTGGGCTTGTTGAACAGTTTGTTCGAGGGATACGCCTTATCGTATTAACGGCTCTTTCAATCCTTCCGCGTAAAATCTTGGCAGGCAGACGGGTTGAAGCCTGTCGAGCGCAAAATTGGCACCGTGCCAAATTTCTTTCTCTACTTTGGTCTCCGTAGATTGGTAGAAGAGGACTGCCTTTTCACCTCCTCGCCTGGAAGGTACGTAGAAATTTTGCAATTCTTGTATGCTGTATGTATCGAGCGCATCAAATTTCTTGTAATGCCGAGGCAAAGCCATTATAATTTGTAGACTCTGATCTACTCCGGCAAAAGTTTACACTGACGGACGGATGGAGAACACTGCATTGGTATCGTCCTCTGAGTCGCTGCCAAAGACCAAAATAGGAGTAGATGGTCCGGGCTTATTGTTTTCTTTTTGGGGTTGTCCCGAGTAGACTATTTCTTTGTCTTCCTCGGTATTGCTCCTGAAGATCGGGATAGTGGTGATGGATTTCTGTTTATTCTCCAGCTTAAGGCACCTTTCAGTGTCCTCGAAGTCTGGTAGGAAGTACTTTGCGTTTCCGTATTTCCGGACTTCGTTTACGGAGAATGGATTTAGCTCTCCCATAATGATGTTTGTTCATCTCATAATTTTGCATTATTATATTCCCCATTTTTATTCATTTTGCAAATAAATAGGTGTTTTTGATCCATGTCTGCTAAATAGTTGTAGGTTACAGGTTCTCGGAACAATACAGTGAAAAAGGTGAAAAGACGCTACAAAAGTGAGACTACGACCAACAAATAGAAAAATCTTTATCATGCCTACAGTTTGAGGGACAAACGAAGATCAATGAACAATTTCACAAAGTACAAAGGCAGCGCAAGATTCAAGACTTCAACACGAAGCGAACGGTAAAATTCCACAACATTCTGCACTGTGGAAATCTGGAAGAAACTAGAAGACATTCTGAAGAACCAAGTGAAGAAAACAGATGTGAAAAGCAACTAGAAGCATCAGAAGAAAACAGAGCCCAAGACCCCTCAAGATGGCCGTGGATCCGCGGCCAAACAAGACTTCCTGCCGCGGATCCGTGGCCATATAGTACATGTGTCGGTGTGTCGGTGCGTGTCGGTGCGTGTCGGTGGGAGTCGGTGCATTGACCCGGTTTTCTTAGGGTAATTTTGTAATTCTAGATATGGATCAGATGTAAACCCTACGGTTTCTATAATCTATAAATAGGAACCCTACAGCACTTTTTGGAGCATGCCTCTTTTTATTTATCAATTCAGAATTTCAATTCCTGTAATGTTTGAAGAGTACATCAAATAAAAAGTAAGTTTTCTTTTCTATGCCTTAGTTTAATTTTCTTTTCTGCCCTAGTATAAATTTTATTTATCTGCCCTAGTTATAACTTTTATTTATCTGCCGTAGTTGTTAAATTAAAATCATAAAAATGAAATCTTTTATCAATTCCCTAATGAGTGAGTAGTTCCTCACTTGTTAGGGTTAGGAATAGAAAATGTTTGAGAGGTGAAAATCTCTCACCCCTTTCTTGCCCGTCATACATTTTAAATAGGACTCTATGCATACATACACACACCGCTCACTACGGCACCCTATCCCATGAGGTAGCGGTGATACCGTAGTTAAAGACCGATTGTGTATGTTTTCCATGGAGGTTAGGGTAAGAGTTAAGAAAGGACGGACAAGGACCTAGAGGAAGAAACCTAGTTTCTTCCCGATCGTGCTAATCCCCTTTGTTAATTATTACCTTAACACCTAAAAGATCTTAATTAGGGCATAGAAAGCGGTGAGAAATATTGAATTTCCAAACTTAACCTAAACCTAACCCTAGCAAGGTTTTAATCCTAATCAAACTCATTTCAGTTTTTAGTGATAATCAATCCTACCACAATTGGAATTAACTCGTTAGAACAACTAGAAAATACACAAAATCCCTGTGGACCGACCCGTACTCAACCGGCTAGCTACCAAACGACGCCGTTCTTGATTGCGGTTAATATTCTTTGATTTATCTTTTAAAAGCGCACGCACGCTAAACAACACACCAATCAAATGGCGCCATTGCCGGGGATGGCGTAGTTATTTTCTTTTTGTAATTTCAGGTTAATTAAAAAATTGAAAAATCATAAAATCTGAAAAATATAAAATATAAAAAAAATTTATCATCTTGTTATTATTTGAAGGGTTTTCTTGTGAATTGTGCAGGATCGAAGAGACGAACAGGTTCAGATCTGGAAAAATCCAGTGAGCAAAACAGCAAACAGCAGATCTGAACAAACAGAGGAGAACCACAACAGAGAAACAGAAAAAGTTTGGAGGCCTGAGTCAACCTTTCAACCGCGGAACCGCCGCATTTACCCGCTTTTGACCGCGGATCCGCCATGGCTTGCTGACGTCAGCAAGCCGAAACCTCTCTGCAAGCACTCTTTTCCTCCCCTCTGCCCTCTGTAGTCCTCTGAAAAATTTTCCTGCAGCGTTCTTTGCGCAAAAACTTCTTCCCCTTCTCCAATAACTTGATCTTGTGCAGGATTCTTTGTGCCGCAATAAAAGAAAAAAAATTTGGCAAGTGTTTTGTGTGTTTACTGCTTTGCATTTTTAAAACTGACTTTTAAGGGGTTTTAACACCAATGCAGATTGGGTGGGGATTTCATTACCCTTCCTAGGACCCCAAAAATCACAAAAAGCATTTTGCATTAACCTTCGAGTTAATTAAAAAAGATTAGACTCAGCCTATAAGGACTTTCGTGCTTATTAGGACAAAGGAATAGTTGTAAGGATCTGTCGTTTATCTAAACCTGATTTTGTGGTGCCTAGGGTAGACAAGTGGGAAAGGTAATTTTAAAAGGCCCGTCTCACGGTGATTCGTGAGAGGATCCCTCCTTTCTTTACTTGTGCTTACCTGGCCACAATTGGCGGTGAAGAGGCGATTTGAGCATGTTCCCCTCCGAATGACGGCGCGACGCAGGGACGTCTTGCCTGAGATTCGGGGCAGATGCTAATTGGTGCTATCCGTCCACCTCTCCGAAGATGCCAAGTTGATTTATGGCACCGTGTATCGAATGTTTAAACGGATGCGTCCGATGTAGCAGACTTCGTCAGATTCCCCCTCGCTTGAGGGGTTTTTGATTGTGGGGACGCTCTTCCCTGCAGGCGTAAGCCCCTGCAGTTAATTACGCTACCGCATCGCGGTAACCACTTTCTCCTTCTCCAGATGGTCACCTCGTGTCGTGTGTGCTTATTTTGTGTTTAGTTGCCCGTGGATTGTATACGGAGACTGAGTTATGTCGTCGTCCGTAGGGCGTGGACTAGTCCAAATCCGTATTATCTTAGATTTGGGTTTAAGGATGCGTTAGCCTCATTGAGGACTAAGATCAACTTAAACGTTTGTTAAGGACACGTTAGCCTACTTTCTAGACTAAGGTCGACTTAACGGGATCGTTTAGATCCAACAATAGAGCAATTAAGGGAGCCCTGTTGTTTAGTTTAGTGACATTGCGGTCAATAGGTAGTTTAAGGACATTGCGGTCCAATGTTAGTTTTAAGACGTTGCGGTCAAGGTGAAGGACATCATAGTCCGTGGATTTAAGGACTCCACAGTCCGATGTTAGTTTTAAGACATCCCGGTCAAGGTTAAGGACGTTATAGTCCGTTGTTAGTTTTGAGACATTCCGGTCAAGGTTAAGGACGTCATAGTCCATGGGTTTAAGGACCCCACAGTCCGATGTTAGTTTTAAGACATCTCGGTCAAGGTTAAGGACCTCATAGTCCATGAGTTTAAGGACCCCACAGTCCGTATCAATGTATGGTCATCGGGACCCGCCACCTCTTTGAAGACGTTGAGGAATTACAACGTCAAGTATCAAAGGAGTGAAGAGATGTACCCTTGAACCAAGATAGATTAAATAGTCTTCGGCCCAATTTAGGACCAAGACCAATTAATTATATTATGAGCCCATTAGCCCAGTTAAGTTTGAATGGAGGACTTATGGCCAGCTTGGGCTAAGTCCAATCATGTTTAGAATATTGGCTTTCTGTTGGCCCATTGAAGGAGAGGCTTTGCCTTTAGAAACTTAGCCAATTGGGCTAAAGTTAGTGTTAAACACTAAAGACCAACAGTGTTGAACACTGGGAGTGAGATTGACAAGTTAGTGTTTAACACTAAAAGATAGTTAGTGTTAAACACTAGCAACGGGGCTTTCAAGTTAGTGCTTATATACTAAAGAAAATCAGTGTTAAACACTGGCAATGGAGATTTCAAATTAGTGTTTAACACTAAGGCAGATCAGTGTTAAACACTGGAAACAGGGTCTTCCAAGTTGGTGTTCAACACTAAGAAAGTCAGTGTTAAACACTGTAAATAGAGTTTTCCAAATTAGTGTTTAAACACTAAGAGAATCAGTGTTGAACACTGGATATAGAGGCTTCAGCTTTAGTGTTAAACACTGAGGCAAGAGGGGTCACGTGGTAGCACGTGAGAGCGCCCTCAAAGCCCTTCTCTGTGGAACTTTTCAGGGGTCACGTGGTAGCACATGACCTTATTTCTTTGCCTGTTTGAAGATGTGTTTATATTTTCTTAAGAATTAAATTCTTCATGGGGTTAAACCCTAGCAATAAACTTTTAAAGGAATTAAATTCCTGTTTTCTTCTGAAGGATTATATTCTTAGATAGAGTTGAACTCTAACTTGTCTTCTGTAAAAATTGAATTCCCATACATGTGAGGAATTAGGTTCTTCTAAGGGAATTAAATTCCTGTTATTTTGACAGATTTGAGTTCTTAACTGGGATTAAACCCTGGTCCTGTTCATTTGAAGGAATTAAATTCCTATAACATAGGGTTAAACCCTAATTTTATTTTAAAGGAATTAAATTCCTATAACATAGGGTTAAACCCTAATTTTATTTTTAAAGGAATTAAATTCCTATAGTTCTATGAGAATTAAATTCTCAAACTTCCATTCCCTCCCTATACTTTGGATCTGCATGGCAGGATCTCAACCCAATGAGAATTAAATTCTCAATTCATGGGGAGATGTGCACTTTGCAGATCCTCCACAAGAGAGAACTAAGTTCTTCTTTTTAATATAAGAGTTAAACTCTTTTGAGAATTAAATTCTCTTTTTTTAAAAGCCTTCCCTTTCTTACCTAGGGTTTTCTTTTGTAGAAGATCAAATTCTTCCAAAGTCTCAAGGCTCTGTTTCTTTTTCTCTCTATGTCTCTGTATATAGATCTCTGTATCTCCTCTTGTCTCCCTCTTTTCTGTGTATCTCTTGGCTCCTATTTATAGGAGAAGGAGCAGAATCAATTAGTTTTAGTGAATCATTCATTGAGGGATTTGATTTGTATTCGTTAGAGATTTGATTTGCATTCATCATTCATTTGGACCTTTGGATTATTAGGTGAATTTTATTCACCATTGGATTTTTGAATCCAAAGATATTCCTTTGTTATTTCGGTTAGATTTTAAGGGGAAATCTTTCCAAGTTCAAGATTTTTCCATAGATAGGTGATATTTAATCACCTTTAAATCTTTAATCCAATCGGTTCTAAATAATCATTCTCCTTTGGAAAGATTTGAATGCTGTTCAGAATTTAATTCTGTTAAATAGATAGGCTTTGAAAGCCGGTCACGTGTGGCCACGTGACCCTTGGTCATGTGTAGGCACGTGACCCCCGGTCACGTGTAGGCACGTGACCCCTGGTCACGTGTAGGCACGTGACTCCTTGGAACGAGCTTTCTTCTGCTTTCTGCGCTTTGTCTTCTAGCCGCTTTTCAGCCGTCACGTGCCAACACGTGACCCCTGGTCACGTGTGAGCACGTGACCCTTTCTGGAGCCTTCCCTTTGATTTAATCAAGGAGTTGAATCTGCCTTTGCTGCTGCTTTTAATTGTCACGTGCCAACACGTGACTGCTGGTCACGTGCTAGCACATGATGCCTCCTCCGTAAACTTTCCTGATTTTAAATCAGGAAACAAATGCCCCCACAGCGTTGTTCTCACGTGTCTGCACGTGAGTGCAACGCTGTCACTTTTGTAACCGTTGGATTCCTCTAGGGATTTGGGGAGATGAAGCGTCTCCATTTCAGCCTATAAATACCCATGTCCTTTCAGAAGATCTTCCACTTTGCTCATCTTCCTCCTTTGAGAACTTTTTCCTGAGAATTTAATTCTCTTCTTCCAGAGCTTAGTTCTCTGCCTCAAAAACTTTCCAGAGTTTAACTCTGTTTGACCGATTCCTCTTCTTCAGGTAATCATCTTGAGTGGATGAAGAACTTTTACACAAGAAATTCTCTGGATTTTAAATCCACTTCAAGGGTTTCACCCTTTTAATATGAACCCATTTTTCCTTTAAGTTTTTCAACCGAAGTATGAAATAGAACTTTCAACAGTAGATCCTTTTAGGGTTCATATGATCTTTAGGGAGATAATGGTGACAGTTAAAATCTATGGAATTTAATTCCATCCAAAAAAAAAAGTTTCTGGGAATTTAATTCCTTTTTCTTAATAAGGAATTGAATTCCTACGAAGAACTCGGTTTCTTCACATGGAGGCTTCTTAGGGTTTCCCTGACCTCGGTTATCCTTCTGAAATCAATGCAGCAGAAGCTTTATAACAATTCTCATGACCTTTATTTCAGGTATTATGGATGCCCATATGTACGGTCTTGACGAAATCATTTCCTATGGGAACATTCGTGCACTGGGCCGCAGTCAGAACTAGGAGTTCACCAACGCTCAGTGTGCTGAGATTATGAGCCGCTTTGACGAGTACAACCATCGGCTACTCCCCCGTCGCTCTCCTCTTTTGAGACTCATCGTGCTGGCGATTTGGGAGGCGCTTCCTCTCTTCTGCGCCGGTGTACCGCTCAGGGCATTGGACGCTGCTGAGGACAAGATACATTCGGTGTATCTGATAAGTCTAATCTCGAAGAGAAGGCGCGACAACCTCATTGATCTCTTGCACCAGGCATTTCAGCAGTCGGCCGTACTTGCCGCCTATCGGAGGGTGGAGGACATTCGCGAGGACCCCGACGCTTGTGATCGTGAGAGAAAACATACTCGGGAGGTTCGAAATGCTTGGAGGATCTTGGACAAAGTTAAGCTTGAGTTTCTCAATCCGTGCCCCGCGTCTGAGGTCTTACCATTGTAAACGTGTTCTCTTTATTTTGTATGAACTTCTTAAAGCATGAGTGATAAGTTTTATTATGTCTTTCTATGTCTGCATGCCTCTCAGTGGGATTTTATTATTTTGCTATTGTTGTTGTTGATGCTTCTAGTATGCAGGGTGCTATTCCATTTTTTAGTGCACGTCAAGTTTGGGGCTCACATGCTCCGCACGTGGGGTCCTTTGATGGGACTGTTCAAAAATTTTCCCATGCCATATTTTTAGCGCACAATATCAGATGCAGAAAAGGAGCCTTGGAAATAGTTCCATCTCCTTGATTTCCGATGCTTTTCATTTTCTAGGCCTTGGAAATAGCTTCATCATGCAAGATTTTCCGCGCTCAACACTTAATGCACCTTTTTATATCTGAGGCCATAGCCTTCCTTCTTTTTCACAGAGAAGTTTATTCTCATTTAGGTGTGATTTGTCTTGAGAGACAACTGAGCGCCATGGCCTGCGATCGCCCTCATGCTCGTTGACCGCCTTGGGAAGTTCCTATCGAGGAGATGATCCCCGCTTTGCCACCCGATTGGTGGATCCCCTTCTTACCGACGACGAATGCGACTCAGCAGCGTATGAACTCTCGATCCGCAGAGGGTCTCCCCTCCCAATGGGTTCCCTCTGGCTCCGGATGATTCTTGCCGCCGTGCTTGCTGACGTCCCTCCTCACCCGACGGAGATGACCCTGGCGATGCTTGACGTGGCCGAAGAAAAGCTCGAGGGCTTTCACGAAGCATGCCTAATTACTCAAGCTTTGAAAGATCGCTCGGTTCACCTTTTGAGCGAAATAAGAGCCCGTCGGGCCATTATGTCTGCTTTTGTGGACGAACATGGTGCCAATCGGTAGGGAGTGACTCCTCGCGAGAACCGGCGCTTTGACGTGTTGGAGAGAGCGGAGAGAGAGATGGAGAATTTTGTCTTTTGTTTTGTCAACCCTTGCGCTACCGATCCTTTGTTCGGCGACCTTTTTCCGCTAGTGTAGTATTTTCAAATTAGTCTTCGCCTGCTTTATGTTGAACTTTCATGTGTGCTGGGTATCCGCATGTATGTTTTTGCTTACATAAATGAACTTTGTGTTCTTTCCATGAGAACTTTCTTTAGTTGCAAATGCTATTATCATTTTCATGCGTATCAGACCCTTTTTGGGCATTATGAATATTTATATGATTGCAAATGCTATTATTTTTTTTGAATACTCATATGATTGCGAATGCATGCTTGAAATACGTCGGAAATCTTTCTTGTTGCTTCCCATACCAGATGACGTGCACGTGTTTCAGACCGACTACTACTATCGACCGGGGCCTGTTTACATAGTCTTGAGCGTACCCGTCCTGCTTCAGAGGCTGAAGCCGTGAAAGTGGGCCTACGTAATCTGGTAGAGCGATAGTGTCATGCGAGAAGAGGCTCAGTCGCAAATTCTCGGAGAGGGAGCTAGCTTCCAAGGAGCTGAGCGAGCTTCACGCTAATCTTACCGCCAAGGCCAACAAAGCATATGAACTCTGGCGGGTGCTTCAGAAGTCCATCAAAGAGGTGATGGCTCTCGATAAAGCTGCCACGTTTACTCGTGAGAGGGTCGAGGCTCATAAGGCCACTGAGAAAGAGCTTGAAGGCCGGCTCGCTTCGTATCAGGCCCAGCAGGCTCAGGCGGAGGCCCGTCTTTTGGCGATCTTAAATCATGAGGCCGTGGCCCAACAAAAGCAGGATGAGCTGACCAAGCTGCTAAATCGCCCACCGGCTTGAAACATTTGTATCTTTTTCTTCCTTTTTTGTATATACTCATAGATGAGAGTATTTTCTTTTTGTTCTTTCAGGAATTGTACTTTGTATCCATTTTGGTTTATGAATAAAAGATACATTTTTCTTCTCAATGGTGTGTCTCCTTTCATTGAATGAGTTTTGCGGACAATTTATCTTGATCTCCTTGCAGGGCAGCGATGGCTTAGGATTCAGGGTTAAGATCTGCTTCCTAAGACTTTTGCACCATATGAGCCACGAGGATCTCATAAAGAGTTTTTCTCCCTATGGGTCGAGAGGATCCCGTAGGTGTAAGTTCTTCTTAAGAATCGTGAGGGTTCTTAAGCGGGTTTTCCCTTGAGAGTCGTAAGGATCTCACAAGAGGGTTTTTCTTCCTTACAGGTCGTGAGGACCTGCAAGTGCTGGATATGGTTACCCTTATCCGTGTTTCACGGGGTCAGGGGTTGCTCAAGGCGTCGTAGTTTAAAGACGTCACGGTCAAGGTTAAGGACCTCATAGTCCGTGGATTTAAGGACTCCACAGTCCGATGTTAGTTTTAAGACGTCACGGTCAAGGTTAAGGACCTCATAGTCCGTGGATTGAAGGACTCCACAGTCCGATATTAGTTTTAAGATGTCACGGTCAAGGTTAAGGACCTCATAGTCCGTGGATTTAAGGACTCCACAGTCCGATGTTAGTTTTAAGACATCACGGTCAAGGTTAAGGACCTCATAGTCCGTGGATTTAAGGACTCCACAGTCCGATGTTAGTTTTAAGACATCACGTCAAGGTTAAGGACCTCATAGTCCGTGGATTTAAGGGCTCCACAGTCCGATGTTAGTTTTAAGACATCACGGTCAAGGTTAAGGACCTCATAGTCCGTGGATTTAAGGACTCCACAGTCCGATGTGTGGTTGCGGGGGCCCGTCACCTCTTTGAAGACATTGAGGAATTACAACGCCAGGTATCAAAGGAGTGAAGAGATGTACCCCTAAACCAAGGTGGAATCAATATAGGCTCAGGATGGTTGATCGTTAGTTTTAAGACATTACGGTCGAGGTTAAGGACATCATAGTCCGTGGATTTTAAGGACTCCACAGTCCGGTGTTTGCTCTGGATGCTTCATACGGGTTCACTGCCGTGCTTGACGAGGACCGGGCTCCGCTCTGGGCGTTTTCCGCGGGGTCAAAGAGTGACGTTATCCGCGTTCCACGTGACCAGGAATTTTGCACTAGATGCTTCACACGGGTTCACTGCCGTGCTCGGCGAGGACTAGGCTCCGCTCTGGATGCTTCACACGGGTTCACTGCCGTGCTCTGCGAGGATCAGGATCCGCTCTGGATGTTTTCCGCGGGGTCAAAGAGTAACGTTATCCGCGTTCCACGTGATCAGGAATTTTGCACTAGATGCTTCACACGGGTTCACTGCCATGTTCAGCAAGGACTAGGCTCCGCTCTGGATGCTTCACACGGGTTCACTGCCGTGCTCTGCGAGGACCAGGATCCGCTCTGGACGTTTTCCACGGGGTCAAAGAGTGTCGTTATCCGCGTTCCACGTGACCAGGAATTTTGCACTAGATGCTTCACACGGGTTCACTGCCATGTTCAGCAAGGGCTAGGCTCTGCTCTGGATGCTTCACACGGGTTCACTGCCGTGCTCTGCGAGGACCAGGATCCGCTCTGGACGTTTTCCACGGGGTCAAAGAGTGACGTTATCCCCGTTCCACGTGACCAGGAATTTTGCACTAGATGCTTCACATGGGTTCACTGCCGTGCTCGGCGAGGACTAGGCTCCGCTCTGGATGCTTCACACGGGTTCACTGCTGTGCTCTGCGAGGACCAGGCTCCGCTCTGGACGTTTTCCACGGGGTCAAAGAGTGACGTTATCCGCATTCCACGTGACCAGGAATTTTGTACTAGATACTTCACACGGGTTCACTGCCATGTTCAGCAAGGAATAGGCTCCGCTCTGGATGCTTCACACGGGTTCACTGCCGTACTCTGCGAGGACCAGGATCCGCTCTGGACGTTTTCCACGGGGTCAAAAAGTGACGTTATCCGCGTTCCACGTGACCAGGAATTTTGCTGATTGTATCCGCATTTCACGGAATGGAGGTTTGGCTGTTGGTGACATGTATATCGCCGAGCCATGGAACTAGGGGTTGCCGCTGCTCCGCTTTGTTTGAAGTTGTGTCTGTCATTACGAGACGAGTGTTAGGATGATCTCTAGGTCGCCTGCGGCCCGTCGAGATTTAGCTTCTTTCTTTGATGAAACCTAGGGGAAGTATGATCACTTCTTTGTTTACGCCCTTGGATTGTATACAGGGTGTGATGGAACATCGCCTGTAGGGCATAAATTAAATTTTTTTTATTTTGTTTCTTTTTCCGCGATGCTCTATCATTTCAGCTTTTATATCGCGGAGGTCGCGATTGCCCTATCGTTTCGGCTATTTTTCACGGTGCCCAATCATTTCGGCTATTTATTTCATTTTTCGCTATTTTTTATTGCGAGTTGCCCCATCATTTCGGCTATTTTGCGTGCATACATTTTTCCTTGCTGCTTTTTATTGCAAGTTGCCCCATCCTTTCGGCTATTTCGTATGCACGTGCGGCCTACTGGCTTCTCGCCATAAACCTGAAATTAGATACCGATTTCGGCATCAGCACCGCTACAACTGGGATATAGCTATTCCCGCCGAAAATTTCTGCGCAGAAGAGTCCAAGGTATCAAATGGAAGCAACACGCTTAAGGAAATGCGAACCAATATCTTCCGGCCTGTATTTTGATAAGTTTCCAAAGGAGGAACTATTAAATTCTGATGGTATTGGAAGCATCTCGAAAAACCCTTCGATTTGATATATTATGGGCCTCATAATTCATCCGGGATCAAAAGTTATGAGGCATCACGTGTCCACACGTGATTGACCTTTAAGAACCCGCTGGAGGAGTTAAAAGATATAACAAAAACTCAGAAAAGACCCCAATGGGGCATCACGTGCTCACACGTGACCATGGGTCACGTGCAGACACGTGATGGGCTTTTAAAGCCTCTAAAATAATGAATAGAATTTAATTCTAAAAGTCAGAAAATACCTTAACGAGGTATCACGTGCTTACACGTGACCAATGGTCACGTGTTGACACGTGATGGTTAAAACAACAACATGAACAAGCGGCTGTTAAAGGAACCAATTTGGGGGTCACGTGCTCAAACGTGACCAAGGGTCACGTGCCAGCACGTGACAGGCTTTGAAAGCCTTACAGTTTAATAGAATTAAAATTCTAAATTTCTCTAAAATCTTTCGAAATAGAATTAAAATTCTAAAAGTTTCTAAATCTTTCCAAATGGAAAAGAATTATGGGGAACCGTTGGATTAAAGATCCAAGGGTGATTAAAAATCACCAATTTATGGAAAAATCTTAAATAAGGAAAGATCTCCCTAAATCTCACCGAAATAACAAACATAATATCTTTGGATTTAAAATCCAACGGTGAATAAAATTCACTGAATGATCTAAAGGATCATATTAATCATGAAATCAATTAAAATCTTTCAATGAAAGATTTACAAAACAAATTGATTCTCTTCCTCCTCCTATAAATAGGAGCCAAGAGAAGAGAAGAGGGATCTACCTTGGAGAGAGAAGAACAGAGAGAGGGTAATTTAATTCTCAACAGAGAAGAAAAGAAAGGAGAATTTAATTCTCAACAAAGAAAAACCCTAGGTGAGAAGGGAAAAAGGATCAAAACTTCAATAAAGAGAATTTAATTCTCAAAATCCAAGAGTTTAACTCTTATACAAAAAAAGAACTTAGTTCTTCTTCTGGTTGAAGATCTGCACAGAGCACATCTCCTCATAAGTTGAGAATTTATTTCTCATCGGGTCGAGATCCTGCCATGCAGATTCTAAACTTAGAAGGGGAATTGAGTTTTGAGAATTTAATTCTCCTAAAACAAAACTAGGGTTTAACCCTAATCAAGAATTTAATTCTTTTACATATCTGGGAATTTAATTCCTTTAAAAAGAAATTAGGGTTTTACCCTAAATAAGAATTTAATTCCTCCAGAATCAAAATTAGGGTTTTACCCTAAATAAGAATTTAATTCTTAAAGATAAGGAGACTTAAAAGATCTCTGTTCATGAAAAGAACTAAGGTCACGTGCCCCACGTGACCCCTGAACAGATCCCCCAAAAAATGAGAAGAGGAAAGCTTTGAGGCAATGCCTCACGTGCTCCCGCGTGACCCTCATTATATATGGAACAAAAACAAAGGCAGAAACAATTCTGGGCACTCTCACGTGACACCACGTGACCCCTAATAAATGTTCTAATAAATCAGGGCATGAGTATATATCACGTGCCCACACGTGATGGCTATGAAAATTAAAAGTGTTTAACACTTGTTTGCAGAACAAAATAAAGGGGATCTGGCCCCACTTTTTGATGCCATCACGTGCTCCACGTGACCCCCGAAACACAGAAAGAAAAAGCAAAGGAAATGAAAGCTTTGGGCGCTCTCACGTGTTATCACGTGACCCCTCAGCAAATGCTTTAACAATTGGCGCACAGATCCCCATCACGTGCCAACACGTGATGCTCTAAAATAAAGATGAAAAGTGTTTAACACTTATTCGCAGATTTGAGGATAAAACAAAGGAGATCTGGCTCCACATTTAGGGCGCCCTCACGGGTCACCACGTGACCCCTAATGAGTATTCTAACAGACCAGAGCGGGGGCCTCCATCACGTGCTCACACGTGATGGCCGTCAGAATTAAAAGAGTTAAACACCGATCTACAGAATAAAATAAGGGAAATCAGGGCGCTCTCACGTGTCCACACGTGACTCCTCTCTCCTTAGTGTTTAACACTAATCTGAAGACTTTGTTCCCAGTGTTTAACACTGATTTGCTTTAGTGTTTAACACTAATTTGAAATCTCTGATTACCAGTGTTTAACACTGGTTTGCTTTAGTGTTTAACACTAATTTGAAAGCCCTATTGCTAGTGTTTAACACTGATTATCTTTTAGTGTTTAACACTAACTTGTTAATCTTATTCCCAGTGTTCAACACTGTTGACCTCTAGTGTTTAACACTAGCTTTAGCCCAATTGGCTAAGTTTCTAGAGGCAAAGCCTCTCCTTCAATGGACCAACAGAGGGCCAATATTTCAAACACAATTGGACTTAGCGCAAATTGGCCATAAGTCCTCAAATCATCTTGAACTGAGCACATCTGCTCTTTCAACCAACTCATTGGTTCAAGGGTACATCTCTGAACTCCTCTGATATTTGTCGTTGTAATCCTTCAACGTCGTCAGAGAGGTGATGGGTCCCGACGACCATACATTAAATGGACCACCATGTCCCTAAACTGGCAACGGACCACCATGTCCCTAAACTGGAGATGGACCACCATGTCCCTAAACTGGTGTCAGACCACCATGTCCCTAAACTGGCAATGGACCACCACGTCCCTAAACTGGAACAATAGAGCCCCCAAATGCTCTTTTGTTGGATCTAAACGATCCTGTTAAGTTGATCTTAGTCTGGCAATTAGGCTAACGTATCCTTAACAAACGTTTAAGTTGATCTTAGCCTCAAATATGGCTAACGTGTCCTTAAACTAACATCCGTCCCCAAAATGGGAATGTTGGACCACTATGTCCCTAAACTGGAACAATAGAGCCCCCAAATGCTCTTTTGTCGGATCTAAACGATCCCGTTTAAGTTGATCTTAGCCTCAAATATGGCTAACGCATCCTTAAACCTTCAAACAGACTTTAGTCCCAAATTGGACTATAGATCCCCCCAATCTACTTTGGTTCAAGGGTACATCTCTGAACTCCTCTGACATCTGTCGTTGTAATCCTTCAACGACGTCAGAAAGGTGACGGGTCCCGACGGCCATACATACAATGGACCACTATGTCCCTAAACTGGAACAATAGAGCCCCCAAATGCTCTTTTGTCGGATCTAAACGATCCCGTTAACTTGATCGTAGTCTCAAATTGGACTAACGTATCCTTAACAAACGTTTAAGTTGATCTTAGCCTCAAATATGGCTAACGTATCCTTAAACCAAAACCCCAAACCCAAATCTAAGAAAATACGGATTTGGACTAATCCACGTCCTACGGGCGACGACATAAATCAGTTTCCGTATACAATCCACGGGCAACCACAAACAAAACAAACACCCACGACACGAAGTGACCAGCTGGAGAAGGAGAAAGTTGTTACCGCGATGCGGTAGCGTAATTAACTGCAGGGGCTAGCGCCTGCAGGGAAGAGCGTCCCCATAATCAAAAGCCCCTCAAGCGAGGGGGAATCTGACGAAGTCTGCTACATCGGACGCATCCGTTTAAACCTTCGATGCCTGGTGCCATAAATCAACTTGGCATCTTCGGAGAGGTAGACGGATAGCACCAATTAGCATCTGCCCCGAATCTCAGGCAAGACGACCATGTCTTGGCTGCCGTTCGGAGGGGAATAGATTCTGACACGCCCGGTGGGACCTCTTCCTCTTTCCACTCCACACTTCGTGTGTCGTGTTCGCGAACGAATAGCGGTTTGCTGTGGTTGCCTGTGGATTCGAGGTACTAAGATTTGGTGTCTTTCTCCGTGCAGAAAACAGAAGATCGTTGGCTTCGAACTGCACCGCCTGCAGCTACAACTCTCGCTCCGTCATTGCTGGAGGAGTGACTTATGGGCCCCAAGCGGCCTCCCTTTTCAAGATGTCAGTGGAGCAGGTAACTCAAGCCACCGCTGGACTATTCTTCGGGACCCTGCTCCCACCAATGAGCTTCAATTCCCCAATGACGTCGCAGGAAGCTCCAAAGAAGTCGGTCTTTGATCGACTTACCACTGCCGCGACCCCTCTCAACGAGTCGCCCAGCTTCAATACCTCAGTTTTCAACAGACTGGGCCAGAACGTCTGCAAACCCGCGATACCCGAAGCTGCCATCCCAAAGCGGATAACTATCCCGGCTCAAGCGGACGAGATCATTGGAAAGGCTCCTCCTTCCAAGAAGTCAGTTTTTACAAGGCTGGCCATTCCGGTTGCTGCTCCAGGCGAGGTCCTCAAAGCTGCTTCCCCTGCTCAGAAGGGGCATGAAGAAGCTTATCCAACAACGGAGGTGATCTTATCCGCACGACATGCTCGACGTCGCCACTGGCGCCGAGTGAGGAAGGCTGGGGGCAACTCCCCCTCTGAGACAACTCCGCCAGCTCCAACGGTGAGGATCGATGCTGCTGTTCCAACCGGGAACAGCTTTGAATTGCTGAACACGGTGCGCAGAAACTCTCCTACCGCCGTACTAAAAAGATCCCCTCCTCCGGTGGGAAATGTTGCGGAAGCCAAGCCAGAACAGTCCTCTCAGCGGCTATCCTCTAAAATCTACAAGGTCTGGCGCCAAGTCCAAGACTCGGTGATTGATCAAAATTTCTCCCGCCAGCAGAAGAAGCTGAAGGTCCGGCAGGAAGAAAACCGTCCTGTTAAGCCACAAAAGATGATGACTACTTGGGTGCTCACGACAGCGGCCCCCTCAACGTCAACCACTCAGAAAAGAAGGAGGCCAGAGAAAGCCCCAGTAAACGTGGCAGACCATAAAGACGCTAAGCCCAAACGCCCCAATTCCGGGGGCATGGTGATGCACACCGTATATATGGCTTCTGGAAAGGAGGAAAGCCGTGCTTCGACGGGACACCGACCGCTCACCCGATCCGTGACGAAAACCCAGGAGCAGCAACAGAAGCTTCAGGAGATGATGATTGCAATGGCCGCACTTACCGGGCCAAAAGAAAGCTCGGAGGTATCATCAGAACAGCGGCACGAACAAGAAACTGACGCTGACTACCTACGCAGAGTCCTCGAAAAGAAGGACAAAGAGCCGCAGAGCAAGCGGCTAACATAAAACAAATGGTGCTTCTCTTCCAAGATATGGTAGGGATAATGATCCAGCAAGATCCTCCTGCTAAAGATCCTCCGATTGTTCTTGAAGATGACAAAGGAGAGACATCCAATCCTCCTCCGGCTCTTTCAGCAGCCAAGGAGGAAACCATTCCCAAGGCCGCGCTCGATGATTATATATCTCAGCAAATACGAGCTCATCAGGCGAATGAAGCGGCTGCGTAAATTGTTAGAACCGGACGACCCTACCCAAGCTGGTATGACCAAATCAGTTACCCGCCGGGATATACGATCCCTAAGTTCCACGTATATAAAGGGACAGGGAATCCACATCAGCATGTCGCCCAGTTCAGGGCCTTATGCGGCAACACTGGAGGCGACGACAAATTGTTGCTTCGCCAATTCATCGGCAGCTTAACAGAAATAGCCTTTGAATGGTATTCGGAGCTTCCCGACGACTCCGTCAAAACGTTTACAGAAATAGAGTTGCTATTCACTCAACGGTTCGCAAGCGCCAGTGAACACACCCCGATAACAGCACTGATGAATGCCAGGATAAGGCCAGGCGAAACGTGGGTCCAATACGCAACACGGTGGCGGAACCTATGGTCGAAATGCGAACAACGCATCGAAGAAGCGCCAGCGGTGGGCATGTTCGTGGGCACTCTTGATCCGCAGGCAACCATCTCGCAATTTATGATGTTCTTCATACCGACCACGTTCCAGGCCTTAATTGATAAGCTAGCCCAGATGGATCAGATGGGTCATAGACCATCTCCTTCAAAGACAGAGCCTTGGAATGAAAAGGGCAAAGGGAAAGCAACCTTCGTTGCCAACGCTCAACAAAAGCCGAGCAACTCAAAGCCGGTTGTTCATCAAAACAATATGCGTCCACGCCCATCCCTCGAGGAGAGACTGGGACGTACTTACTCGTTTCCTCAGGATAAAACGAGAAGACTGTTCGAGCTGGCAGTGCGCAACAGACTCATCAATCTGCCGAGTCCAAAACGTCCGTTGCAACCAGGCGATGTCAACGATCCCAATTATTGCCCTTACCACCAAACGGTAAGTCACCCGATCGAGGATTGCTTCGTCTTTAAGGGATGGATCGAGGATCAGTACCTACAAGGAAAGTTCGTGCTGTCTGAAAAGTGGAAAGTAAACCCACCCCAGCCGCACACTCCAAAGAAGACGGACGCACCGGGAGCAACTTGGCACGTGATCTCCCGCTCATTTACGGACGATGAAAAAACTCCTTGCACTGAGAAACTGGGGGCAGAGCCTGAGCCGGAATTCGTGTGGCCGTCAGACGAAATGATCGACGCTTTTCTAGATGAGATTCGTCTAAAAAGTAAAGCTGATCGGGAGCGCGAGATGGCCATATTTGAAAAGGCCAAACGCCGGCGACTGGACAAAAGGGTCGAAACACTCCCACCATATCAAAGTACATCCGCCGCAAAGGAAAGCAGGATCAAGACAAGGAAACGATTCGCCAAAACCATATCAATGAGGATGAGGCCGCCCTCTTTCAGAGAAAATTCTCCTGGTGGTATACATCCTGATGAATCGGACGTGCATCCTAACTTCTGCTTATATCATCAGAAGATCGCACATCCTACTGAGGACTGCAACTCCTTTAAGTGTTGGTGGCAAGGGTATGTCACTCACAGGCAACACTTCAACAGGACAAAGCGTGAAGCTCGAAAACAGCAGAAAAATGCGACAGATGAGCGTAAAAGAATTGCCGGCAATTGTCATAGGGTTGATCCCAAGGGACCGCGAGTTCTCACATTCGGGAGCAATTCCGACGAAAAAGTAGCCCTCGGCCCTCTTTTCAAGGAGTCCATCTCTAAAACGAAAGAATTGAGGAGTTGCGAGAGCATTCAGCCTTGCAATTGCACGATACCCGAAAAAAATCTCGGACCCGCAAGCAACGGTTGGAACAAAAAGGATAAAGGAAAGGGAAAAACGGCCTTTGTCGCCAACACTCAACAACAGTCGAGTGGCCCTAGAACGGTTGTTAGCCAAAACAACAAGCGGCAACCCCTCTATGAAAAGTTGAAACGTCCTTACTCGTTTCCCCGGGACGAAATAAGGAGGCTGTTCGAACTAGCAGTGCGCGACGGACTTATCACTCTACAGGAGCCGAAATGCCAGCTACAACTGAATGAGGTCAACAATCCTAATTACTGCCCTTACCACCAAGTATTGGGCCATCCGGTCGAAAATTGCTACATCTTCAAAAACTGGGTTGAAGATCAATACCAACAGGGCAATTTCGCGTTATCCGAGAACTGGAAGGTGAGCCCGCCACAGCCTCATGCTCTTAAAAAGATGGATATGCCGGGGGCATCATGCTCATTCATAGAGAAAGCCCAACGGACCACTACGTCCTAAAACTGGGTAATAGACCGAAACGTCATTAAACTAACGATGGACCACTATGTCCTAAAACTGGCTGTAGACCGAAAAGTCGGTAAACTAGAGATTCGCCTCAAATACGGCGACGGCGGACCACTACGTCCTAAAACTGGATATGGACCGAAACGTCCTTAAACTAACGGCGGACCGCAATGTCCCAAAACTTGCAAATGACCGAAACGTCGTTAAACTACTCCCAACCCGTAGCATCTTCAGGCTGACGTGGTGGGAAAAAAAACGGTACGTCCACAAGCAAAATGGGCACGGATGAAAACCCAAAAGGGCTCCGTGAGTAAAAACAGCAGGGCTACTGGCGAGTGTTCGTGAAAACCCGAAAGGGCGCGACCTCGTTAAAAAAAAAAGAGAGAGAAAAAACGGTATGTCCACAAGCAAAATGGGCACGGATGAAAATCCGAAAGGGCTCCGTGAGTAAAAACAGCAGGGCTACTGGCGAGTGTTCGTGAAAACCCGAAAGGGCGCGACCTCGTTAAAAAAAAAAAAAGATAAAAAAAAACGGTATGTCTACAAGCAAAATGGGCACGGATGAAAACCCGAAAGGGCTCCGTGAGTAAAAACAGCAGGGGTACCGGCGAGTGTTTGTGAAAACCCGAAAGGGCGCAACCTCGTTAAAAGACATTTACAGGATCCTCTCGATCTTGTAAGGAGAAACCACCTGCGTGAGATCCTTACGACTCATAAGGGAGCAACACACTTAGGGATCCTCACAATTCCTAAGGAGAAATTACACTTACGAGATCCTCACGACTCGTAAGGAGAACTCTCTTATGGGACCCTCACGGCTCATAAGATTTGAAAGTCTTAAGTTACAGAGACCTGAACCTGTTCTTAAGCAACTCCCACAACCTCTATTAATGCCCTACAAGCAGCTCAATACTGACCCTTGTATACAATCCACGGGCGCGAATAAACATTTCCCTAACAAGGTCCCACCCGTGACTGGGGATATGTCCATACGGTGAACAACCCTTGTGAGTCCTCTCGACTCATAAAGAGAAAACACTCTTGTAAGATCCTTACGACTTATAAGAGAACATACACTTAGGAGTCCTCACGATTCCTAAGGAGAAAACGCACCTGCGAGATCCTCATGACTCATAGAGAGAAATACCTTTGTGAGACCCTTACGGCTCATGAAGTCAAAAGCCTTAGTCGACGGGATCCTAACCCTGTTCGCTAAGCCATCTTTGTTCGACATCGACAGAGGCAAATGATGATTCGCTCCTGGCAATATCCCAGTTGTAGCGATGCTGATGCCTAAACCGGCATCAAATTCCAAGTCCTTTCATAGCAAATGATGATTCGCTCCTGGCAATATTCCAGTTGTAGCAATGCTGATGTTGAGATTGGCACCAGATTCCAAGTTCTACACTCGCGATAAAAAAAAACAGCGAGCTATACGTGCATACGAAATAGCCGAAATGATGGGGCAACTTGCAATAAAAATCAGCAAGTAAAAAAAATATATGCATGAAAAATAGCCGAAATGATTGGGCAACTCGCAATAAAAAGCAGCGAGTAAAAATAAAATAAATAGCCGAAATGATTGGGCACCGCAAAAAATAGCCGAAATGATTGGACAATCGCGATTTTCGCGATATAAAAAGCTGAAATGATAGAGCATCGCGGAAAGAATAAAAAAAAATGATGAAAGAATGAAACTTTTTGCCCTACAGGTGATGCTACATCAATCCCTGTATACAATCCAGGAGCACAAACAAAGAAGGAGTCGCACTCCTCCTCCCCAGGTTTCATCAGAAGAAGAAGCCGAATCTCGACGGGTCACAAATAACCTAGAGATCATCTCAACACTCGTCTCGTCACAGCGGACACATCATCAAGCAAACCGGAACAGCGGCAACTCCCAGTTCCATGACTCGACGATGTACTCCCACAGAGAGTCAAACCCAACTCCGTGAAATGCAGATATAATCAACAAAATTTCTGGTCACGTGGAACGCGGATAACGTCACTCTTTGACCCTGTGGAAAACGTCCAGAGCGGATCCTGGTCCTCGCAGAACACGGCAGTGAACCCGTGTGAAGCATCCAGAGCGGAGCCTAGTCCTCGTCTAACGCGGCAGTGAACCCGTGTGAAGCATTTAGAGCAAAATTCCTGGTCATGTGAAACGCGGATAACGTCACTCTTTGACCCCGTGGAAAACGTCCAGAGCGGATCCTGGTCCTCGCAGAGCACGGCAGTGAACCCGTGCAAAGCATCCAGAGCGGAGCCTAGTCCTCGCCTAACACGGTAGTGAACCCGTGTGAAGCATCTAGTGCAAAATTCCTGGTCACGTGGAACGCGGATAACGTCACTCTTAGACCTCGTGGAAAACGTCCAGAGCGGATCCTGGTCCTCGCAGAGCACGGCAGTGAACCCGTGTGAAGCATCCAGAGCGAAGCCTAGTCCTCGCAGAACACGGCAGTGAACCCGTGTGAAGCATCCAGAGCGGAGCCTAGTCCTCGCCTAAAGCGGCAGTGAACCCGTATGAAGCATCTAGAGCAAAATTCCTGGTCACGTGGAACGCGGATAACGTCACTCTTTGACCCCGTGGAAAACGTCCAGAGCGGATCCTGGTCCTCGCAGAACACGGCAGTGAACCCGTGCGAAGCATCCAGAGCGGAGCCTAGTCCTCTTCTAACGCGGTAGTGAACCCGTGTGAAGCATCTAGTGCAAAATTCCTGGTCACGTGGAACGCGGATAACGTCACTCTTTGACCCCGTGGAAAACGTCCAGAGCGGATCCTGGTCCTCGCAGAGCACGGCAGTGAACCCGTGTGAAGCATCCAGAGCGGAGCCTGGTCCTCGCAGAATACGGCAGTGAACCCGTTTGAAGCATCCAGAGCGGAGCCTAGTCCTCGCCTAACACGGCAGTGAACCCGTGTGAAGCATCTAGAGCAAAATTCCTGGTCACGTGGAACGCGGATAACGTCACTCTTTGACCCCGTGGAAAACGTCCAGAGTGGATCCTGGTCCTCGCAGAACACGGCAGTGAACCCGTGCGAAGCATCCAGAGCGGAGCCTAGTCCTCGCCTAACGCGGTAGTGAACCCGTGTGAAGCATCTAGTGCAAAATTCCTGGTCACGTGGAACGCGGATAACGTCACTCTTTGACCCCGTGGAAAATGTCCAGAGCGGATCCTGGTCCTCGCAGAGCACGGCAGTGAACCCGTGTGAAGCATCCAGAGCGGAGCCTAGTCCTCGCCTAACACGGCAGTGAACCCGTGTGAAGCATCTAGAGCAAAATTCCTGGTCACGTGGAACGCGGACAACGTCACTCTTCGATCCCGTGGGAAACGTTCAGAGTGGATCCTGGTCCTCACACCAACATGGAGTGATCACCACCGCGACATTCATCTCGATACAGCAGACGCGATACCGGCAAACGAAGCGAAGGCCAAATTCCTAGCTTCAGGGTCTTGACGGCAAGTCATATAAAGCCTGAAAGACAATCGGAGATCATCCCACACCAGTGCGGAGTGGTCACCACCTTGACGTTCATTTCGATACAGCAGATGAAATGTCACCCCAGCGTTCTTCCCCCAGCAGGATTCGGACGCGACAAAGCAAACGAAGCGAAGGCCAAATTCCTAGCTTCAACGTCTTCACGGTAAGTCATATAAAACCGGAAAGACAAACAGAGATCATCCCACATGGAGTGGTCACCACCACGACATTCGTCTCGATACAGCAGACGAAATGTCACTACAGCGTCCTTCCTCCAACAGGATCCGGACACACCAAAGAAAACGAAGCGAATGCCAAATTCCTAGCTCCAGGGTCTTAACGGTAAGTCATATAAAACCGGAAAGACAATCAGAGATTATCTCATACCAACATGGAGTGATCACCACCTCGACGTTCGTCTCGACACAGCAGACGCAACATCACCGAAAGGAGTCACGGCAAAATCCCTGGTTCCAGACCTCGACGGTTCACCAGCAACCTAGAGACAACCGCGACATTCGTCTCGATACAGATGACGCAATGCCAGCAAACGAAGCGAAGGCCAAATTCCTAGCTTCAACGTCTTAACGGCAAGTCATATAAAGCCTGAAAGACAATCGGAGATCATCTCGAACCAATGCGGAGTAGTCACCATCTCGACGTTCGTCTCGATACAGCAGACGCAACATCACCAAAAGGAGCCACGGCAAAATCCCTAGTTTCAAACCTCGACGGGTCACCAGCAACCTAGAGACAACCACGACATTCGTCTCGATACAGAGGACGCAATGCCAGCAAACGAAGCAAAGGCCAAATTCCTAGCTTCAGGGTCTTAACGGCAAGTCATATAAAGCCTGAAAGACCATCGGAGATCATCCCACACCAGCGCGGAGTGGTTATAACTCATCGGGGCTCTCCAAAATGAGCCTAACCTCAAGTAAAAAGCGGCATGACAAATTCCTAACGCTTGCTCTTCCGACGGTAAAACTGCCAAGGAGGATTGCTTGAAGACATCTTGTCCATCCCCCGAAGGGATCAGAGACACGGCAGTCGCAGGGCTACTCGAACAGCACGATTGCCTATCGAGGAATATATCAGCTCAGGCGACGGTACGACGGCCAAAACCCTAAGTACCACAGACCCTAACGGACTTCTGTCGTAAAGAGCAGAGGTTAACTGTGACGTTAGGATATTCTTGCGAGATCTGCTCGATCCATTTCGACTCGTGAGGAAATTGATGTTTTTGCGAGAACTTCTCGATTCGTCTCGACTCGTGAGATAAAGCCTTAGGCAGCAAGGATTAAAAAACCTGTTTCCTAAGCACTGGGACCCTGCAAGTCGGCCCAAAACGGTCTCTTGTATACTATTCACGGGTCTCACTCTC
This sequence comes from Agapanthus africanus, assembly GCA_030015575.1. Taxonomy (NCBI): domain Eukaryota; kingdom Viridiplantae; phylum Streptophyta; class Magnoliopsida; order Asparagales; family Amaryllidaceae; genus Agapanthus; species Agapanthus africanus. Next base: position 377,871 of record JASDDO010000267.1, on the reverse strand, counting down.
CAAAGTCGAATCTCGACAAGGAGGGAAACAACCACTTACGAGTCCTCTCGACTTATAAGCGGGAAAATTCTCTTGTGAGATCCTTACGACTCTCAAGAGAAAACACACTTAGGAATCCTCACGACTCCTAAGGAGAAAAGACACCTACGAGATCCTCGCGACTCGTAGGGAGAAAAGTCTTTATGAGATCCTCACGGCTCATAAAGTTGAAAAGTCTTAGGTGGCAGATCCTAGCCCTGTCTCCTAAGCCATCACCGCCCTGCAAAGAGGTCAAGATGGACCATCTATGAGCCACACTTGCCAAAACTACATGCCACTGAAATGGAGAACTTACTCATGAGCATATAAACTACTTCACGCCAGAGTAAGACATAAAGAGATAGAAGGGTGCGGCTCATGAAGTTAAGGGTTTGGAACTATATCTCTTAAGAGTCGAGATTTGAGTCAATGATAAATGACGACGCTTGTGTCCGCTCGTTATCTTCTCAGATCAAGATTCTGAAAGTAATATACCAACCCGAAATTGGTCATACTCTATGCATTACTTTGCACTACTTCACCCACGTATATACTTACGTGGGCAAAGTAGTGGGGGGGGCATTTGTTCCCGCCGAAAATTTCTGCGCAGAAGAGTCCAAGGTATCAAATAGAAGCGATACGTTTAAGGAAATGCGAACCAATATCTTACGGCCTGTATTTTGATAAGTTCCCGAAGGAGGAACTATTAAATTCTGATGGTATTGGAAGCATCTCGAAAAACCCTTCGATTTGATATATTATGGGCCTCATAATTCATCCGGGATCAAAAGTTATGAGGCATCACGTGTCCATACGTGATTGACCTTTAAGAACCCGCTGGAGGAGTTAAAAGATATAACAAAACTCAGAAAAGACCCCAATGGGGCATCACGTGCTCACACGTGACCTTGGGTCACGTGCAGACACGTGATGGGCTTTTAAATCCTCTAAAATAATGAATAGAATTTAATTCTAAAAGTCAGAAAATACCTCAACGAGGTATCACGTGCTTACACGTGACCAATGGTCACGTGTTGACACGTGATGGTTAAAACAACAACATGAACAAGCGGCTGTTAAAGGAACCAATTTGGGGGTCACGTGCTCAAACGTGACCAAGGGTCACGTGCCAGCACGTGCCAGGCTTTGAAAGCCTTACAGTTTAATAGAATTAAAATTCTAAATTTCTCTAAAATCTTTCGAAATAGAATTAAAATTCTAAAAGTTTCTAAATCTTTCCAAATGGAAAAGAATTATGGGGACCGTTGGATTAAAGATCCAAGAGTGATTAAAAATCACCAATTTATGGAAAAATCTTAAATAAGGAAAGATCTCCCTAAATCTCACCGAAATAACAAACATAATATCTTTGGATTTAAAATCCAACGGTGAATAAAATTCACTGAATGATCTAAAGGATCATATTAATCATGAAATCAATTAAAATCTTTCAATGAAAGATTCAAAAAACAAATTGATTCTCTTCCTCCTCCTATAAATAGGAGCCAAGAGAAGAGAAGAGGGATCTACCTTGGAGAGAGAAGAACAGAGAGAGGAGAATTTAATTCTCAACAGAGAAGAAAAGACAGGAGAATTTAATTCTCAACAAAGAAAAACCCTAGGTGAGAAGGGAAAAAGGATCAAAACTTCAATAAAGAGAATTTAATTCTCAAAATCCAAGAGTTTAACTCTTATACAAAAAAAGAACTTAGTTCTTCTTCTGGTTGAAGATCTGCACAGAGCACATCTCCTCATAAGTTGAGAATTTATTTCTCATCGGGTCGAGATCCTGCCATGCAGATTCTAAACTTAGAAGGGGAATTGAGTTTTGAGAATTTAATTCTCCTAAAACAAAACTAGGGTTTAACCCTAATCAAGAATTTAATTCTTTTACATATCTGGGAATTTAATTCCTTTAAAAAGAAATTAGGGTTTTACCCTAAATAAGAATTTAATTCCTCCAGAATCAAAATTAGGGTTTTACCCTAAATAAGAGTTTAATTCTTAAAGATAAGGAGACTTAAAAGATCTCTGTTCATGAAAAGAACTAAGGTCACGTGACCCCTGAACAGATCCCCCAAAAAATGAGAAGAGGAAAGCTTTGAGGCAATGCCTCACGTGCTCCCACGTGACCCTCATTATATATGGAACAAAAGCAAAGGCAGAAACAATTCTGGGCGCTCTCACGTGACACCACGTGACTCCTAATAAATGTTCTAATAAATCAGGGCATGAGTATACATCACGTGCCTACACGTGATGGCTATGAAAATTAAAAGTGTTTAACACTTGTTTGCAGAACAAAATAAAGGGGATCTGGCCCCACTTTTTGATGCCATCACGTGCTCCACGTGACCCCCGAAACACAGAAAGAAAAAGCAAAGGAAATGAAAGCTTTGGGCTCTCTCACGTGTTATCACGTGACCCCTCAGCAAATGCTTTAACAATTGGCGCACAGATCCCCATCACGTGCCAACACGTGATACTCTAAAATAAAGATGAAAAGTGTTTAACACTTATTCGCAGATTTGAGGATAAAACAAAGGAGATCTGGCTCCACATTTAGGGCGCCCTCACGTGTCACCACGTGACCCCTAATGAGCATTCTAACAGACCAGAGCGGGGGCCTCCATCACGTGCTCACACGTGATGGCCGTCAGAATTAAAAGAGTTAAACACCGATCTACAGAATAAAAATAAGGGAAATCAGGGCGCTCTCACGTGTCCACACATGACCCCTCTCTCCTTAGTGTTTAACACTAATCTGAAGACTTTGTTCCCAGTGTTTAACACTGATTTGCTTTAGTGTTTAACACTAATTTGAAATCTCTGATTACCAGTGTTTAACACTGGTTTGCTTTAGTGTTTAACACTAATTTGAAAGCCCTATTGCTAGTGTTTAACACTGATTATCTTTTAGTGTTTAACACTAACTTGTTAATCTTATTCCCAGTGTTCAACACTGTTGACCTCTAGTGTTTAACACTAGTTTTAGCCCAATTGGCTAAGTTTCTAGAGGCAAAGCCTCTCCTTCAATGGACCAACAGAGGGCCAATATTTCAAACACAATTGGACTTAGCCCAAATTGGCCATAAGTCCTCAAATCATCTTGAACTGAGCACATCTGCTCTTTCAACCAACTCATTGGTTCAAGGGTACATCTCTGAACTCCTCTGATATTTGTCGTTGTAATCCTTCAACGTCGTCAGAGAGGTGATGGGTCCCGACGACCATACATTAAATGGACCACCATGTCCCTAAACTGGCAACGGACCACCATGTCCCTAAACTGGAGATGGACCACCATGTCCCTAAACTGGTATCGGACCACCATGTCCCTAAACTGGCAATGGACCACCACGTCCCTAAACTGGAATAATAGAGCCCCCAAATGCTCTTTTGTTGGATCTAAACGATCCTGTTAAGTTGATCTTAGTCTGGCAATTAGGCTAACGTATCCTTAACAAACGTTTAAGTTGATCTTAGCCTCAAATATGGCTAACGTGTCCTTAAACTAACATCCGTCCCCAAAATGGGAATGTTGGACCACTATGTCCCTAAACTGGAACAATAGAGCCCCCAAATGCTCTTTTGTCGGATCTAAACGATCCCGTTTAAGTTGATCTTAGCCTCAAATATGGCTAACGCATCCTTAAACCTTCAAACAGACTTTAGTCCCAAATTGGACTATAGATCCCCCCAATCTACTTTGGTTCAAGGGTACATCTCTGAACTCCTCTGACATCTGTCGTTGTAATCCTTCAACGACGTCAGAGAGGTGACGGGTCCCGACGGCCATACATACAATGGACCACTATGTCCCTAAACTGGAACAATAGAGCCCCCAAATGCTCTTTTGTCGGATCTAAACGATCCCGTTAAGTTGATCTTAGTCTCAAATTGGACTAACGTATCCTTAACAAACGTTTAAGTTGATCTTAGCCTCAAATATGGCTAACGTATTCTTAAACCAAAACCCCAAACCCAAATCTAAGAAAATACGGATTTGGACTAATCCACGTCCTACGGGCGACGACATAAATCAGTCTTCGTATACAATCCACGGGCAACCACAAACAAAACAAACACCCACGACACGAAGTGACCAGCTGGAGAAGGAGAAAGTTGTTACCGCGATGCGGTAGCGTAATTAACTGCAGGGGCTTGCGCCTGCAAGGAAGAGCATCCCCACAATCAAAAACCCCTCAAGCGAGGGGGAATCTGACGAAGTCTGCTACATCGGACGCATCCGTTTAAACCTTCGATGCTTAGTGCCATAAATCAACTTGGCATCTTCGGAGAGGTAGACGGATAGCACCAATTAGCATCTGCCCCGAATCTCAGGCAAGACGACCATGTCTTGGCTGCCGTTCGGAGGGGAACAATAGCCAGGAGTGAATCATCATCTGCCTCTGTCGATGTTGAACAAAGGTGGCTTAGCAGACCAGGGTTAGGGTCCTATTGACTAAGGCTTTTGACTTCATGAGCCGTAAGGGTCTCACAAAGGTATTTCTCCCTACAAGTCGTGAGGATCTTGTAGGCGTATTTTCTCCCTAGGAATCGTGAGGATTCTTAAGTGTATGTTCCTCTGTAAGTCGTAAGGATCTTACAAGAGGGCCTTCTCCTTATAAGTCGAGAGGACTTATAAGGGTTGTTCACCATAGGGACATACCCCTAGTCACGGGTGGGACTTTGCTGGGGAAATGTTTATTCGTGCCCGTGGATTGTATACAAGGGTCAGTATGAGCTGCTTGTAGGGCATCGTCGAAGGTTATGGGGGATTTTGCTTAAGCACAGGTTTAGGTCTCTGTGACTTAAGACTTTCAAGTCTTATTAGCCGTGAGGGTCCCATAAGAGAGTTCTCCTTGCGAGTCGTGAGGATCTCGCAAGTGTATTTTCTCCTTAGGAATCGTGAGGATCCCTAAGTTTGTTGCTCCCTTATGAGTCGTAAGGATCTCACGCGGGTGGTTTCTCCTTACAAGGTCGTGAGGACCCTGCAAGTGTCCTTTAACGAGGTTGCGCCCTTTCGGGTTTTCACAAACACTCGCTGGTAGTCCTGCTGTTTTTACTCACGGAGCCCTTTCGGGTTTTCATCTGTGCCCATTTTGCTTATGGACATACCGTTTTTTATTTATATATTTTTTTCATTTTTTTTACGATGTCGCGCCCTTTCGGGTTTTCACGAACACTCGCCGGTAGCCCTGCTGTTTTTACTCACGGAGCCCTTTCGGGTTTTCATCCGTGCCCTTTTTGCTTATGGACATACCATTATTTATTTATTTATTTATTTTATTTTATTTATTTTATTTTTTTTTATTCATCACATCAGCCTAAGGATGCTGCGGTAGTAGTTTTAAGGACGTTTCGGTCCGTCATTAGTTTAAGGACGTTTCGGTCCTTCTTTAGTTTAAGGACGTTTCGGTCCGTCGTTAGTTTAAGGATGTTTCAGTCCGTCGTTAGTTTAAGAACGTTTCGGTCCATCACTGAGAGAGGGCCGGCTACTACTTATAGAGCTTTAGCCTAGGAAGATAGCGAGCGGACATAGTCGTCGTCATCTACCATTGACCTAGGCTGTGGCCCCTTAAGCGTAGTATTCCTTGAGGAAGCGGCCGTTTATTGTCCTGAAAGGCCTTTCACCATGCATATCCATGAGTAGATAAGCTCCACCCTGGTAGACCTTGTCTATGATGTACGGGCCTTCATAGTTTGGCTCGAATTTTCCCCGCTTGACGCGATAGGGGATCATAGGTCTTCTGACAATTAGCACAAGTTCGCCTTGGCGGAACGTTCTCGGCCTGGTCAATCTTTCGTATGAGCGCGTCATCTTTGCCTTGTAAGCCTCCAGATTTTGTTGCGTGATCGTTAGATTTCCTCGTTGTGTAGTATGTAGAAAATTTGTAAAGAACTTCACAACCAAAAAATATTTTGACCGCAATCAAACTACGGTGTCAATTGTAGTTCATGAATGAGTGCGGATCGTCCACAGGGATTGCACGATTCGTTGTATTGATATGCTTGAATTGAAAAGTTAAGCTAAGATAAACGAAAACATGATTCAAGAGTATTGATTTTCAAGTGTCACTATTCTATTCAAGAATCAAGAAAAAGATAAACAATCAAGAATCGGTGTATTGATGATATTTCCAATCAACAATCAAGAATCTAAAAGAGGCTCGTAGGAATCGATAGGATCAATAGATGTGATGTAATCTAAAGATATCGTGTTCTTGTCCTTCGAAGGATTGATACTAGATCGATGATCATCGACGAGAGTTAGGGCTTTCTTGATGAAACTAGGGTTCATCTTTTAACCCTTGTTCTTTCGTCGATATCATTCATTTTCTAGCCTCTACCAAATTCAAGAAACGATCGTGACTCCCCAATTTCGATCGATGTCAATCAAGAAAGCATCGAAACGAAATGGGTCGTCGTTTCTTGAACTTGCTAAGGTTTACAAAACTCGTAGGACTCAAGAATCGATTAAAGCTATGTTACATCATCATTCTATTAACCGTCTCGACTCCTCGACGAGCAGAGTTTTATTCACACATCACCACACAGAAAAGATTCACAAATTGTAAAGATATCATGATGCAGAATTTAAAGAAAACAAGATAAAAGAATATCACCTTTATTTATCTCAACAATTTTGATTACATTCGCTTCAAGAACTACAAGAGGAAGAATCTAAATCGTTGATCGGGCGTCACTCGGCTTCGTGAGTCGTGGATCGGCTCGGATCGCTTGCTCCGTTGAAGATCGGCTTCGCTCCTAAAGGTTGTAAGGCTTCTCTCTTAATGGGTACTCGGGATCTTGATCTTTAATTGGAATTAGGGTTAGGGTTTCCCACAAGCCCTCTCACTAGACTTGAGGAGGAAGGAGATGAAGAAGGAGATTGGCTAAAAAACTATAAAATGGGTTGATTCTATCTATCTCCACACTATGATGATTCTCAGATAAGATCCTTCACCCTAGGTCTAGGCTTCTATTTATAGACTTCCCAAACCCTAGGTTTAGGTTTGAAATGGTAGTTCCCTCCAAAAGTTTGTTGAGTCTTCTAGAAGGTAGTTTGTTAGGAGCTAGCTTAGGGTTTAAGCTAGGATTAATTAAGCTTTAGAAACCCTTGTTTGCTGATCTGGCAGAAACCTCTGGAGTCTTCTGGAAACTGAGATACATTTCTGAGCAGTGGGCCCTGTAAGAAGCATTGTGGTACAAAACTCAGGTGATGATGTCATCAAGCCGCCGCGGAACCGCGGCCTAAGCCGGCTCTGGCCGCGGTTCCGCAGCCAAGTTGGAGCCTAGGGCTTTGTGCTTTCTGGAGTGGTCTTGTACTGCTATTTGGGGCTTTGTCTGATATGTTGAATTGTGATTGCTCCTTTGGATTGATACCAGATCTGAAATTAGTAGGTTGACGTATCTTTTGAGCGGTGTAAATTTTGAGCGAGCTTCTCCTTTTCCTGCACAGACTTCGAAACACGGGTTGCGATATATAGAAATATTGCGATGCCATGCAATGCAGTCAATTTCCTTAGAAATGCCGGTTTTAAGGTCTAATACATGTAATCTGATAATCTGTGATAGATTTGCTAATATGTGAAATACGGATACCGAACACTTCTATATGAATGCGAATGATGAGAAAATTGCCGGTTAAAATATGCAATATTTTCGACTGATCAAATACCCCCAAACTTAATTTCGATCGTCTCGAGCGAATGTTTTATTAAAAAGAGAAGGAGAAAATAAAGAAAGAGAAAAACTAACTAGCACACTTTCGTAGGCAACACGATTGCACTGAGCACGTGCAACAAGCCTTTAAACCTCTAGGTGTCCCTAGTAGGAGGAGTGTTGTCTCCTGAGGGTTTTCAGCGGATTGCACCCACAAAATCCAATAATAAAAGCAAGATCATGAATATTACATTTAAAGAAAAGAATTGTAAAAGAAAAGCTTTGAAAATTAGGGTTTCCAACTAAGCTAGCTTTTCGGTTGTCATGAGCCCTATCTTAATGGTCATGAAAAGATGTCAGAAATCACGTCCTCCCTCAATAAAACATCGTCTTATTCTTCATTCCTATCTTTCTTCCAAACATCGATCATATAACCCTGCGTGTGTGTAAAGGACATCCCTACACCCGGAGAATTCAATTCAAGCTATCATACTCTTGCCCATCAGTCTCAGTACTTTTTAATTAATGAGTATTTAGATGAAATTGCTCACACACTTTCATGCGACCGTTAATACTTCTTGAGGTACTAACCGACCGATTACTCCTGTGCTTGCTTACTTGGTGTATTTTCCTCGTCTTGCACCACCTCAGGCATAGCAGTGACTCCCATACCAGTTGGCCTTAAGGCACTAGGTGATGAAGTACCCTCGCTATACATTTTTATTGCCCTCGGTGATAACAAAACCAGTGTCCATTTTTCTCACCACTTTATATTTTTATTCATTTTTTTTCTTTTTATTTCCTTCATACTTTTGGCTTTAAGACAAGAGCATTTCAAGGTATCCTCTACTATCCCAGGCTTCAAGACGTGTGTAAGTGCGAATAGCAGGGTAGCAACGTTCAAAATGTTTGGCTTCCAGAATAGAAACTATTTTTCAGACTTATTTTTATCCTCAGATTAGTGCGTCTTTCATCTTACTAACCCTTAGGACAACGGCTCATAACTACTTATTACTAGTTCGTATAAGAAAAGTTCTAATTTTCTTAGTTTTCTAAAATTTTTCTAATCTCATGGATGTAATTTTTCACTATCTAAACTTTCATTATCTTATTTATATACAAAAAAGTGTAAATATTAAAATTATTTTTATACTTGAAATTTTTTTTTAAATTTTTGTGGGTTTTGAAAAATTTTCAATTTTTATAGATTTTTAAAAGAAATGTTTTGTGCTTATGCAGATGATATGCAAATGATGCGAAAAATAAGCACAAACCTCCCCCAAACTTGTTTTCAACAGTGTCCTCACTGTTGCCAAATGCTATACCTACAAAACTGTAAGCCTGGGGGGATTATTAGTGGGGGCAAAATATATAAGTGAGGAACTTCCCCCAAACTTACTCTTTTCACTCACCTTCATTCAAAAAAAATGATGCAATGATATACTGGACATGAAGGTGAGACGGAGGAATTTTAATCCAAATAAACTGGCTCTTGTAAGAACAAGAGCTCCTCCGTGGGGTCAGTGGAAAAATACGGCTTTAGTCTATGTCCATTTACTTTGAAAAAGGTGCCGTTTTTAACATTTTCTACTTCTACTGCCCCGTGCGGGTATATAGACCGCACAACAAAAGGTCCCTTCCATCGAGATCGGAGCTTACCCGCATGAAGGTGTAATCGTGAATCATAAAGAAGGACTTGTTGACCAGGTAAAAATGTTTTCCTCAAAATGTTTTTATCGTGAAAAACCTTAGTCCTATTCTTTGTGATTACAGCATTATCATAAGCTTCATCGCGGAGTTCGCTTAGCTCGTTAAGTTGCAGCTTCCGAAAGTTGCAAGCAAGGTTTAGATCAAGATTTATTTCCTTTATAGCCCACAATGCTTTATGCTCTATCTCGACGGGTAAATGACATGCTTTTCCAAACACTATCCTATATGGAGACATTCCTAGGTCGGTCTTATATGCAGTCCTGAATGCCCAAAGAGCATCCGTCAATTTGGTCGACCAGTCTTTTCTATTTTTAGCAACAGTCTTCTCCAGGATAAGTTTGATTTGTCTGTTTGAGATTTCAGCCTGCCCGCTTGTTTGGGGATGATAGGGTGTAGAAAGTCGGTGGTTGATTGAGTATTTCCGCATCAGAGTCTCGAAAGACCTGTTGCAGAAGTGTGTCCCATTATCGCTAATGATAGCGCGTGGGTGTCCAAATCGCGAAAAGATATTCTCTTTTAAGAACTTAATGACAACTTTCCTGTCATTAGTGCGACATGGAATGGCTTCTACCCATTTTGAGACATAATCAACCGCCAGCAATATGTACAGATTCCCAAAGGAGTTGGGAAAAGGACCCATAAAATCAATGCCCCAAACATCGAATATTTCAACAACCAAGATGGGTTGCTGAGGCATTTCATTCCTCTGGGATATTCTACCCGTATACTGACATTGTGTACAGGTTTTGCAATACTCAAATGCATCCTTGAATAAGGTCGGCCAATAAAATCCACATTGCAAAACCTTTTCCGCTATCTTTCTAGGACCAAAGTGACCCCCACAAGCCTGATCATGACAAAATGAAAGAACACTCTTGAACTCTTCATTCGGGACACACCGGCGAATGATCTGATCTGGACAATATTTAAACAAATAGGGCTCGTCCCAGTAAAAATGTTTTACTTGGGAAAGAAAACGATATTTGTCCTGTTTTGACCAATCGCTCGGTATTAGTCCCGTGGCATGATAGTTCACAATATCCCTGAACCATGGTTCAGCTGATATGCTCAAGAGTTGTTCGTCAGGGAACGAGTCATTAATCGGCAGGGTCACAGGGGAAGAAATGATGCGTGAAAGATGGTCAGCTACTACGTTTTCACATCCTTTCTTATGTTTGATAAAAAGATCAAATTCTTGTAACAGTAGGATCCAACGTATTAGTCGACCTTTTGCATCTTTCTTCGCCAGAAGATATTTTAAAGCGGAATGGTCAGTATACACAACTATAGGTGAGCCGATTAAGTAAGGCCTGCATTTTTCTAATGCAAATACAACCGCTAAAAGCTCTTTCTCGGTGGTTGTATAATTGATTTGCGCATCATTCAGGGTCTTACTTGCATAGTATATCACGTGTGGCATCTTTTCGATGTGCTGTCCTAAGACTGCACCTACTGCAAAATCAGATGCGTCACACATCAGCTCAAAGGGGTAGTCCCAGTTTGGTGATGATAAAACAGGGGCTGAAGTGAGTGAGTGTTTAAGTGAGTCGAAAGCTGTCTCGCAATCCGAGTCAAAATGGAAGGTCGTATCCTTGGCCAGGAGTAGTGTTAAAGGTCTAGCAATTTTGCTAAAATCCTTAATGAATCTCCTATAAAAGCCCGCATGGCCAAGGAAGGAGCGAATATCTTTGACGCTTTTGGGATGAGGGAGGTTTTGAATGACATCTATTTTAGCTCTGTCAAGCTCAATGCCTTTCTGTGAAATGACATGTCCATGGACTATTCCTTCTTGGACCATAAAATGGCATTTTTCCCAGTTTAATGTCAAGTTCTTCTCTTTGCAACGAGTAAGAACAGCGTCAAGATTCGCTAGGCAATCAGAAAAAGAGTCTCCAAAAATCGAGAAATCGTCCATAAAGATCTCCAAAAAATTCTCTACCATATCAGAGAATATCCCCATCATACACCGCTGAAAGGTAGCGGGAGCATTGCATAACCCAAAGGGCATGCGACTGTAAGCAAAGGTACCAAAAGGACAAGTAAAAGTGGTTTTATCTTGATCCTTTTTGGCGATGGGGACCTGATTATAGCCTGAGTATCCGTCCATAAAACAATAATATTGTCGTCCCGCTAAGCGTTCCAGCATCTGATCAATGAATGGTAGAGGAAAATGATCTTTCCTCGTAGCAGCGTTGAGTTTTCTATAATCGATGCATACACGCCACCCAGTTTGGGCGCGTGTCTGAATCAACTCATTCGCCGTATTTGTGATAACTGTGATGCCGGATTTCTTAGGAACGACATGTATAGGACTCACCCACTGGCTATCGGAGATGGGGTATATAATACCATTATCTAAGCATTTGACGATCTCTTTCATGACCGCTTCCTTCATGACGGGATTCAACCGTCTCTGTGGTTCTCGGGTCGGTCTGGCATCATCCATCACATGTATATGATGTTCAACTATCAAGGGACTAATCCCTTTGATGTCCGCCATACTCCAACCAAACGCCTCTCTGTTAGATCTCAATACCGATAAAAGGGCATTCTCTTGCTCTGATGCAAGAGAAGCGGATATGATAACCGGTAAAGACTCATTCTCACCTAGATATGCATATTTGAGGTGAGAAGGTAAAATTTTGAGATCTAACTCAGGCGGAGAAATGATAGAAGGAGGGATCATTGAGTGATTTTTGGATCTACCAAGAAGCTCAGAGCCTGTGAAAGATACAGACTCGGGTGGAGAAAAGTCAGAAGTGCAGGACTCAAGTGTAGAGAAAGTGTCCTCACTAAGATCATGTGTGAAATCAAACAGAGATGTGGTAATGTCATCAAGATCAGTAAAGCAAAGATCCTCAGCTCCACAACTATCGGGAGCGATCTCATGGACAGAGCACACATCTAAAATATGAGCAGAGGGTTCTGATGGCTGACTTCCAACTTTGTAGATATTTAGTTCAATGGTCATATTTCCAAATGATAAGTTCATTGAACCATTTCTACAGTTTATAACAGCGTTGGAAGTGGCAAGGAAAGGACGACCCAGAATCACCGGAATTTGGCCCCGGGGGTTTGCTACAGGATGTGTGTCGAGCACAATGAAGTCTACAGGGAAAACAAATTCCCCGACCTTTATCAATACATCCTCTAATTCACCCCTTGGTTTGGTGATAGATCGGTCTGCCATCTGGAGAGTGCAGTGAGCAGGTTTCAGCTCTCCAATCCCTAATTGCTCATAGACAGAATAAGGGAGCAGGTTAACACTTGCGCCAAGGTCTAAAAGAGCACGATTTATGTTTTTACCCCCAATCGAAATCGATATTGTAGGACATCCTGGGTCCTTTCTTTTCTTTGGAAGCTGGGGTATAAAAGCAGTGCTGATATTATTAGACATAAAGACCTTCTTTGGCACTTGAGTCTTCCTCTTCCTAGTGCACAAGTCCTTAAGAATTTTCGCATAAGCGGTGACTTGCTGAATAGCATCTAGGAGAGGGATATTGATGTTAACCTGTTTGAACATTTCTAAAATTTTCTCCATATGAGGACTCGTTCTATTAGCCCTTAGCCGGTTCGGGTAAGGAGCTTTCGCAATAAGCGCAGGGTCCATCATAGGAGAAGGAAAGGGGGTAGACGAGATCCCAAAGGAGGTGTGGGGACCGTCTGTGGAGAACTATAAGGGTTGGGAGAAGGTATCGAGCCTAGTGGGAAATGGAGAATAGGCTCGCGAGAAAGTGGTTTGGTAGAAGAAGAAGGATCAGAAGGAGAAGTGTGTGTGTGTGGAAAGGTCTCAGCCGGGGTGTTGATATGATTTTCAGTATCATCAATACCTTCCCCGACATGATTGTTCAGCACTCTTCCCGATCTCAACGTTGTAATGGCATTTACATTGTAATGCCCAGGATTTTGTAGGGGTTGAGAGGGAAGTTTCCCTTTTTCTCTCGCACTCATTTCGGCTTTAAGTCGTGCGATTTCAGCTTCCATCGTTCTGATACTCTCAGCTTGGGACGCTGAGTTTTTCTTTATCTCACCGACGGAAGATCTAACCTCAGCCGAAACCTCTATGAAATTTGATAAAAGTGATTTCATGGTTTGAGTGAATTGAGAGAACTCGTCAGAACAGGACTGCATAGGATTAGACTGTGCAGGAGTGTTGCCCTGGTTTTGGAAATTTTGTGACTGATAGGGGTGCTGAGTGAGTTGAAGGGGTTGCTGTTGTGGTGGAGGAAGAGCCCTTTGAAAATTATTCGTGTTTGGAACCGTGTTTTGAGATTGGTTTTGGTTCCAAGCAAAATTCGGGTGATTCCTCCAACCCTGATTGTACGTGGAAGAATATGGATCGTTTCTAGGTCTTTGAAATGCGGCATTAGAATGCTCGTGACCTTGAAACGCAGAGTTTAATGGACATTCTTCCGTTAAATGTGAAGGATCAGAACAGCACCCACAAACAGATTTGGGGAGTGGCAGTGGGTTTAGGGAGGCTGTAGCAAATTTGTGTTCCATAGCGTCGAGCTTCTTTTGCATTGCTGCCATTTCAGCTCGAACACCTATGGACACATCTATTTGGTGTACGCCACCCCTATTCAATGGTTGGGTTCCACTCTCCCACTGTAGTGACTTTTCAGCGAACTCTTCTAAATATCGCCAAGCTTCCCCATCATCCTTAGTCATAAAAGTACCTTGACACATGTTTTCAAGGCTCTGTTTTGTGTTAGGGTTACTGCCCTCATATATGATTCGGCAAAGCTCCCATCTCGGGATGCCGTGATGAGGACATTGAACCAATAGATCCTTGAAACGTTCAAAGTATTTAGAGAATGGTTCAGCAGGGAGCTGGGCAAATTGGTTCAGTTCGCTACGGATTCGAGCTGTCTTTTGGTGTGGGTAGAATTTCTTAAGGAATGCAGCGACGAATTCTTCCCAATTCGTAATAGAATGTGCGGTAGTGTTGTATAGCCACTTCTCGGCTATATCGCACAATGTAAATGGAAGAAGTCGTAGACGCATCGCATCCACTGAAAGTTGTGACGTACCCATCATTGCGCATACGTTTTCAAATTTGGTAATGAAAACGTAAGCGTCCTCAGTCTCGAGTCCGTGGTATTTGGGTAAAAGATTGATATACTGGGGCTTAATTTCAAAGTTATCCCCATTGGCTGGTGGTGTGGATAAGCAGGTCGAAAGAGGACCTCTATGTGGATAGCATCTCTCCTGGATAGAAATGCGGGGTGGATTCTGCGCACCAACGGACGGCGGCAGATTAGGGTTAAAGAAGTTCGATGGATTCGGATCCATCGGTGTGGGTGTGGTAGTGGGTAAAGAAAAGGTAAATGGAGAAATATCGACTTCGGAGTCGATAAGGGGTACGCGGACTAAACGGGCACTAGAATCCCGTGTCCAGCCTATCTTGTACTAAAAAGGGTTAGTACAAGTGGCAGCGTTGGCTTATAATTAGGGGTAAATGAATGCGGTGTTTGCTTTGAAAAAGGGACGGATTTTTGAAAAAAAATGATGCGACAAAACAAATGCAGCACACAAACCCTAGAATCTAGTGGTTACTTAGGTCCGGCTCTAGACCGCTCCTAACTGCCAAAAGACAAGTCGCAGGATAGAATCCTCCACTGCCTCTTTGTCCCCCTGTGGCCGGATAAGTGCCAGGTAAGTGGGAAGGTACTCCACTACGTAAGTAGTGGGCCTAATTAAAAACCACTAGCCTTAGACACACTCGCCTTAGGCACCACAAGAAAACGCGGATAAGCAATGAATTACCCACGGCCTTCTCTTGTCCTAATTGAGCGCGACAGTCCTTAGAGTCTTCTCTAGATTTCTTTTAGTTAATGAGGGTAATGCGGATGCAAGTTTTGCGATTTTTGGGGCCTAGGAAGGGTAATGAAATCCCCACCTAATTTGGATTTGGCTGTGCCCCTTAAATTCCGTATTAGAATGCAAACAACCAAGAAATCAAAATCACGCACAAATTTTTAATTTTGCTTTTGCGGCGCTGCGATTATTTGCAAAGAATCCTGCAGCAAAGTGTTAATTGGAGCTAAAAGAGGAGAGGGGAGAGAGCAAGAAAGTACCTGCACCAAAAAGTTTGCAGAGAACCCCCAAATGCGCGGCGGTTCCGCCGCAAATGGTAGGCAATGGCCGCGTAAACGCGGTCCTCTGGTGTGATCTCTGCACCAAAATTCACTAGGAAGCTCCTGTTGCTTCCCTCTGTTCTCTGGTATATTCCAAAATTTTTTTCCACAGCACAGAATGCTCCAGATCACCTTGCAATCAATCACAACACACGTATAAGAGTTTGTACGAATTTTGATCTCAAAAACAACAATGGAATAATTCTTTCAATTCAAACTATAATATGAAACGAATTAGCGCGCGATCCCCGGCAACGGCGCCATTTTGATCGTTAGATTTCCTCGTTGTGTAGTATGTAGAAAATTTGTAAAGAACTTCACAACCAAAAAATATTTTGACCGCAATCAAACTACGGTGTCAATTGTAGTTCATGAATGAGTGCGGATCGTCCACAGGGATTGCACGATTCGTTGTATTAATATGCTTGAATTGAAAAGTTAAGCTAAGATAAACGAAAACATGATTCAAGAGTATTGATTTTCAAGTGTCACTATTCTATTCAAGAATCAAGAAAAAGATAAACAATCAAGAATCGGTGTATTGATGATATTTCCAATCAACAATCAAGAATCTAAAAGAGGCTCGTAGGAATCGATAGGATCAATAGATATGATGTAATCTAAAGATATCGTGTTCTTGTCCTTCGAAGGATTGATACTAGATCGATGATCATCGACGAGAGTTAGGGCTTTCTTGATGAAACTAGGATTCATCTTTTAACCCTTGTTCTTTCGTCGATATCATTCCTTTTCTAGCCTCTACCAAATTCAAGAAACGATCGTGACTCCCCAATTTCGATCGATGTCAATCAAGAAAGCATCGAAACGAAATGGGTCGTCGTTTCTTGAACTTGCTAAGGTTTACAAAACTCGTAGGACTCAAGAATCGATTAAAGCTATGTTACATCATCATTCTATTAACCGTCTCGACTCCTCGACGAGCGGAGTTTTATTCACACATCACCACACAGAAAAGATTCACAAATTGTAAAGATATCATGATGCAGAATTTAAAGAAAACAAGATAAAAGAATATCACCTTTATTTATCTCAACAATTTTGATTACATTCGCTTCAAGAACTACAAGAGGAAGAATCTAAATCGTTGATTGGGCGTCGCTCGGCTTCGTGAGTCGTGGATCGGCTCGGATCTCTTGCTCCGTTGAAGATCGGCTCCGCTCCTAAAGGTTGTAAGGCTTCTCGCTTAATGGGTACTCGGGATCTTGATCTTTAATTGGAATTAGGGTTAGGGTTTCCCATAAGCCCTCTCACTAGACTTGAGGAAGAAAGAGATGAAGAAGGAGATTGGCTAAAAAACTATAAAATGGGTTGATTCTATCTATCTCCACACTATGATGATTCTCAGATAAGATCCTTCACCCTAGGTCTAGGCTTCTATTTATAGACTTCCCAAACCCTAGGTTTAGGTTTGAAATGGTAGTTCCCTCCAAAAGTTTGTTGAGTCTTCTAGAAGGTAGTTTGTTAGGAGCTAGCTTAGGGTTTAAGCTAGGATTAATTAAGCTTTAGAAACCCTTGTTTGCTGATCTGGCAGAAACCTCTGGAGTCTTCTGGAAACTGAGATACATTTCTGAGCAGTGGGCCCTGTAAGAAGCATTGTGGTACAAAACTCAGGTGATGATGTCATCAAGCCGCCGCGGAACCGCGGCCTAAGCCGGCTCTGGCCACGGTTCCGCGGCCAAGTTGGAGCCTAGGGCTTTGTGCTTTCTGGAGTGGTCTTGTACTGCTATTTGGGGCTTTGTCTGATATGCTGAATTGTGATTGCTCCTTTGGATTGATACCAGATCTGAAATTAGTAGGTTGACGTATCTTTTGAGCGGTGTAAATTTTGAGCGAGCTTCTCCTTTTCCTGCACAGACTTCGAAACACGGGTTGAGATATATAGAAATATTGCGATGCCATGCAATGCAGTCAATTTCCTTAGAAATGCCGGTTTTAAGGTCTAATACATGTAATCTGATAATCTGTGATAGATTTGCTAATATGTGAAATACGGATACCGAACACTTCTATATGAATGCGATTGATGAGAAAATTGCCGGTTAAAATATGCAATATTTTCGACTGATCATTGCGCTATAAGCCGGGTCTCATCAAGGGCATCAAGCTCTTCAAGCCGAAGGTGAGCATTTTCTTCGTCTGTCAGCTCGTAGTGGACCGCCACTCGCAGAGAGGGTAACTCTATCTCGAGGGGGAGTACTGCTTCTGTACCAAATACCAACGCGTACGGCGTTGTGTTCGTGGCCGTTTTGAACGTAGTTCGATATGCCCAGAGAGCTTCTTGCAGTCTCTCGTGCCAGTCCTTCTTATTTCGGGACACCGTCTTCTTCATGATCTTTATCAAGGTCTTCTTGAAGGCTTCAGCTAGACCGTTAGCTCATGGATTATAAACCGAGGAATATCTCCAGTCTATATTGTGTTGTTGCGCGAAGCGGTTGATCTTGTGGCTTCTGTAAGCCGGCCCGTTATCGGAAATGATCCGTCGCGGAGTTCCAAACCGATAAATGACGTGCGTCTTGAAAAAGTGGAGGATATTCTCCGTCTTCACTTCCTTCAGTGGTACTGCTTCTGCCCATTTGGAAAAGTAATCAGTCGTCGCCAAAATGAAACGATGTCCCCTGGACGATGCCGGTTCGATGGGGTTGACTATGTCAGTTCGCCACATTTCGAATGGCCAGCTAGCCACTGTTGGATGTAGTGGATTCGGATGCTGATGGATGAAATCCCCATGGATTTGGCATGAGTGGCATTGCTTCGCATATTCGAGGCAGTCCTGGATCATCGTGGGCCAGTAGAAACCCATCCGTTTAATTTTTAACTTCATCTTCGGGCCTGCTTGATGAGAACCACAGATTCCGTCATGAACTTCCTGAACGACTCTTTCTGCTTTGTCAGGTCCTAAGCATCTTAGCCATAGAGAATCAAACGATCTCTTGTATAGAGTTTCGTTGACGAAAGCGAAAGATAAAGCTCGTTTCATGAGCTGATGTCTTGAGGACGCTTCTTCGGGCATTCGGTGGGACTTAAAGTAGTCTATGAAGACTTCCCTCCAGTCCTCGGCCTTCTTACGGTCTTTTATTTGCAGGGTCGTCTTCTCAGTCACTCCCTTCCCTTCGGACGATTCCGGAGATATTTCTGCTGAGGCAAGCACTCGACGGCTTTGCACCACGATTTTAACGTCATCAAGGTTCTCGTCAGCCAGTTCTTTAGCGAGCTTGGCCAACGCGTCTGCTTTGCTGTTTTCCGTGCGTGGTATGCTTTCCAGAGTATAAGAGGGAATTTGGATCAACAGTTGTCGTACCTTTTCACCGTACTTCACTAAATCCGGTTTGCACGTTTGGTAGTCGCCGTTTACTTGACTAACGACCAGTTGAGAATCCCCGTATATGAGGAGGTTTTTCAATTCCCATGTCAATGGCGATCTCGAGGCCTGCTATCAAAGCTTCGTATTCGGCTTCATTGTTTGTCCTCGGTTCTGTTAAGGAGAAAGCGACGCGCATCATCCCTCCTTGTGGAGTTACAAAGATGAGTCCTACTCCCGATTTGATTATAGGGGTACTTTGTTTGCGCTTCTTCACGGTAGACGCTCCATCGAAATAAAGCTCCCATCGGGTATTACCACCGTCGATCGCGTCAAATGCATGTTCGTCCGGCAAATCGCAATTTAGAGGAGAACCGGCAGGTACTGGATGCTCAACAAGGAAGTCGGCGATGGCTTGGCCTTTCACTGCCTTAAGAGGCTGATAGGTTATTGAAAACTCCATCAAGAGCATGGCCCATTTAGCGAGTCTCCTTATCAATATGGCCTTTGACATTAGATATTTTAGGGGGTCCGCCTTTGATATTAGACGGACTTCATGTGCCAATGCATAGTGCCGGAGTTTTGTTATCGCAAAGATTAACGCCAGGCAATGTTTTTCGATAGGGGAATAATTGCTTTCTGCCCCCAGAAGAACTCGGCTTAAATAGTAGAGCGCTCTCTCCTTCCCTTGGTCGTTTTCTTGTGCCCATAATGCGCCTAAGGAATTCTCAAGGGTTGTTGTATAAAGAATAAGGGGCTTTCCCTTGACTGGAGCAGCTAACACCGGCGGGTTCTGCAGGTACTTCTTGATCTCATCTAGCGCGCTCTGGCATTTTTGGTCCCAGACGAACGGGGTTCCTTTCTTCATCAGGTGGCTGTAAGGACGGCACTTGCCTGACAGGTTGGCGATAAACCGCCGGATGTACGCGAGCTTCCCTTGGGGAGAACGCAGCTATTTGAGAGTCCTTGGCGGTGGCATTTCCATGACCGCCTTGATCTTAGATGGATCTATCTCGATACCTCGGTGTCGGATGATGAATCCCAGGAATTTACCCGAGGAGACTCCGAACGCGCATTTGAGGGGATTCATTTTCAAATTATATTGCCGAAGGCGTTGAAATACGGTCTTCAGATGCTCTAAATGCTCTTCATATGACATGCTCTTTACTACGAGGTCGTCGATATAGCACTCGACGATTTCATGTATGAGATCATCAAAGATTTTTGTTATGGCCCTTTGATAGGTAGCACCGGCGTTCTTTAAACCGAAGGGCATAACTTTGTAGCAGAATATACCCAAAGGAGTCCGGAAAGCGGTGTGCTTCTGATCTTCGGGATGCATCTTTATCTGATTGTACCCTGATGAACCGTCCATAAAGGAGAAAACTTCATGAGTGGACGTATTGTCTATCATCAGTTCGGTGACCGGCACTGGGAAATCGTCATTCGGGCAGGCTTTATTGAGATCTCGGAAGTCCACACATATGCGTACTGTCCCATTTTTCTTCATTACCGGGACGATGTTGGCGACCCAGTCAGGATACTGTACCTCCTGGATAAACCCAGAATCGATTAGTTTCTTGACTTCGGCGTTAATGCTCATCTCAAGCTCGAGCCGCATCCTTCTCGGCGCCTGCTTGACTGGCTTGATATCCGGGGATATTGCTAATTTATGCACATCAATCTCTGGATCTAGTCCTGGCATCTCGGAATAGTTCCACGCGAAGCAATCTCTGTGCTGTAGAAGCACGTCCTTTAACGCAGCCACCCTTTCTTCAGACAGCAGCTCACTGACGAATGTCGGTCGCGGATCATCTGCCGCCCCCAACTCAATCTTCTTGAGATTATCTGCAGTAGTATGTATGCCATCTTCTAGTTCTTTCGGAGCTGGTGGAAATTCTGAGATCGCTTCGTCATTGCTGTTCTCAAAGCACCAGGGAAGGTCATCCATGTTCTCGGGCTCTTCTTTTAATATTGTTATCATGTGACAAGTGCGAATCTGTTTCCAAGACCGATGTAGATCTGGTTCTGCTCTTGTGGCTTTGGGTTCGTGCTTTTGTGGCGGCGTTACCTTCCAGCTGCTGGATAAAGCAAATCTGCCCTGCTGGTACTGGTCTTCGACCCAGTTCTTGAAGGTAAAAAAGTCTTCGAGGGGGTGTCCTATGGCTCGGTGATAAGAGCAATAGCCCAGATGAGAAACTTTGTTAGCTTCCTCAGGGTGCTTAGACTCTGGAAGTGCGATCATTTGATGTTTTATAGCGAGCTCGAGTAACTTCTTCGTCTTGTCTCGAGGGAAGGAATACGCTCGACTCCTCTTCTTCATGAGGGACAAATCCGGACCGCGCAATGCCCGATCACATGACTCTCTAATCCTACGTCGTTGTTGTCGACTTCTTTTTCCGCTACTTGGCTTACTTCTGCCTCTGCGTCGGGCCTTTTGCACAACGGGTTGACAGGGAGGAGCATCTTCGTCTTTTGCAGTCTATTGAAACAGACGTTGCATCCTGGCCTTCTCGTAGATGGCCATCTCGCGATTATGGTCTTCCCGAGCTCTCTGACCCGCTTTCCTGATAAGCTTGTCCATTCGTTCTTCAAACGATGGACCCGGCACTTCGCTCGTGGGATCCAGTTTTGACGAGGGGTTAGCATCTCTCGACAGGGCGTCCTCTTCCTCATCGAAGTTATATATGATGTAGCTACCGTGGACTCACTCCCATTTCTCGGATCTCACATATCCAAACCCAAGTGTTTCCATTCTCCCATTAGGCAACTTGCGCTGAGTCCCAGGGACCTCCCAAATCTTGTTGTAGAACCGAGCTTGTCGAACAGTCTGTTTTAAAGGTACTCCTTGGCGCTTCAATAGCCTCTTTAGTCCATTTGTGTAATATTTGGGCAAAGGGATGGGTTGGAGCCTGTCGAGTGTAGAATCCACGCCATGCCATATCTCTTTCTCCACTCTCGTTTCTGTGGATTGGTAGAATAGGATCACCTTTTCACCCTTTCGCCTGGGAGGGACGTAAAACGTCTGCAGGTCCTGCACATTGTAAGCTTGAAGTGCATCGAGATCCTTGTAGTGTTTCCGCGGCACCATGGTGATTTGCAAACTCTGATCATCGCCAGGGGATGCTTGTATTGACGGCCGACTGGAGAACACGGCATTAACCTCATCTTCCGAGTCACTTCTGAAGATCAACATAGGGGCGGACGGTCCCGGGTTGTTGTGTCGGGACGGACCAGCGTAAACTATCTCTTCTTCTTCTTCGGTATCGCTCCCGAAAACAGGGATGGTGGCGGCGGCTTTGTCCTCCGGCTTGCGACACCTTTCTGTATCCTCGAAATCTGGCAAAAAGTACTTTGCATCTTCGTACTTGCGGACTTCGTTCACGAAAAATGGATTCAGCTCACCTGTTACGGTATACTCAAAACCATCCTTAAAGTACTTCATACACTGATGCTGTGTAGAAGGGATGATGTTGTACTCGTGTAACCAAGGGCGACCGAGCAAGGCGTTGTAGCAGGTCTTGGCGTCAATGACGTGAAACTTGATGTCCGTGACGAGTAGCCCGAAGCGTAGTGTTAAAATCACAGATCCGAGAGTCCGCGACGACTGGGAGTCGAAACCGGAGATGGTAATTTTGTTACGAGCGAGATGATGCACGCTCATGCAGATTTCCTTCAACACCCGAACATTAAGGAGATTGACGGAGGATCCATTATCCACGAGGATCTTGCCCATCTTGATATCATGGCAGTATCCAGAAAAATATAGGGGACGGTTGTGGTCGCACGTCCCGAGGAGAAGGTCTTCGTCACCGAAAGTGATGTCGGCCGTGTGTACTTCTTCCAGTTCATCCTTTCTTCAGCCAGGAAAGTTTGGAACTGCTCGGGTTCTTGTAACGCCTTGATTAATGAATCTCGCGTTTCTTTTGATAATAAGAGGGCATCGAGAATGTTGAGCTGAGAGGGTAGCTTCCTTAGGTGCGCTAGGATGTTGTAGTCCACCTTACCCTTCCTGGGAGGATCCTTGGCAGTCAGCTCTTTCATGACTTGGTCATCTAAGGCGATATCCCAGTGACCTTTTCCTTTCCTTTATCTTTTCTATTTGCGGGCCCGAGGTTCTTTTTCGGGAGCGTGCGATTGCGCAGCTGAATGTTTTTACAGGCCTCCGATTCTTCTTCTTTTCCTAAAACGGACTCTTTAAAGAGAGGGCCCAAAGCTATTTCCTCATCAGAGTCGCTCCCAAAGGTGAGAACTTGTGATCCTCCGGCGTCGACCATGTAACAGTTGCCGGTAGTTCTTTTGTGCCTGTCGGTTGTGCTTCTTTGCTCCCGACGAGTTCTGCGTTTCATGCGCTTAAAATGTTGCCGGTGAGCGACATATCTCTGCCACCATATCCTAAAAGCGTCGCACTCCTCCGTAGGGTGTGAAATTTTCCGGTGATATGAGCAATAATTAGGATGCCTCTCCGCCCCATCGAACGCGTTCTCTTCCGAGGGTGGTAGCTTCATCCCCATTGACATGGCTTTGGCAAACCTTTTCCTCGTCTTGAATATGTTTTTATCCGCATCGGATGTCTTTTGATCTGGTGGGAGTGCTTCGACTTTTTCGTTTAGTCGCTTGCGTTTGGCTCCTTCTGATGCAGCCATCTTACGCTCCTGATCGGCTTTACTCTTCAGATGAATCTCGTCTAGAAAGGCATCGATCATTTCATCTGTTGGCCATATAAATTCTGGCTCAGGCTGTGCCCCCAGTTTCTCAGTGCCAGGAGTTTTCTCATCTTCCGAGTGGGAGATCACATGACAACTCGCCACATATCCCTCGGATTCATCCGATGAGCTCTCTCCATCATCTTCCTCCTGAAAGACGTGGTTGAGGAACTCTTGTAGCGTGATGGGAGTCCGCGCCTTTTGATTGTACACCTCCAGTGCGTCAATCTGTTTCTGTAAATCCGTGCGCTTGTCTCCAGGCTTCACGGGCTTCTTAGATTTCTTCTTCTTTTTCTTCGAAAATTTTGACGGTTGGGCATGAGTACTTGGGCCATCACCACCGCTCTTTGTAGTTGGGCGCGGCTTCAGCATTCCTTCAATGATCTGGGGTTCCAGCGGGTCCTTACATTCGACCGTCGGGCACGCATGAAGGTCCCTCAGCATTCTTTTGGTTTTAGTTGACAGCACGACCTCCTATGGAGCTTCTTCAATAAAGGAACAGGTTGCCCCCGGTGTATCTGCTTTCTTAGGAGTATGCGGCTGTGGCGGGTTCACCTTCCACTTTTCGGATAGTGCAAACTTCCCCTGGAGGTATTGATCTTCAATCCATCCTTTAAAAACGAAGCAATCCTCAATCGGATGGCTTACCGTTTGATGGTATGGGCAATAATTGGGGTTATTCATCTCAGTGGGTTGTGGCGGTCGCCTTGGATTTGGCAAGTTGATAAACCTGTTGCATACTGCCAGCTCGAATAACCGTTTCGTCTTGTCCCGTGGGAACGAGTAGGGGCACTTCACCTTCTCATTATAATACCGGCGTCTTTCTTCCAGCTGATCCGCCAGCTTTGGGGCACTGGGTTGCTGCTGTGCGTTCACAACGAAGGTTGCCTTCCCTTTACCCTTGTCATTCCGAGGTTCTGGCTTCGGGGGAGGCGGTCTGTGACCCATCTGGTCCATCTGGGCCAACTTGTCGATCAGAGCCTAAAACGTGGTTGGTTTAAAGAACATCATGAACTGTGAGATGGTTGCATGAGGATCTAGTGTACCCATGAACATGCCTACCGCGGGCGCTTCCTTAATGCGTTGCTCGCATTTCGACCACAAATTTCGCCAGCGTATAGCATACTGGACCCACGTTTCGCCTGGTTTCACCCTGGCATTAATCAATGCTGTTATTGGAGTGCGTTCGCTGGCGCTTGCGAATCGCTGAGTGAATAGCAACTCTATTTCAGCGAACGTCTTGATAGAATCATTCGGGAGTTCCGAATACCATTCGAACGCTGTTTCTGATAAGCTGCCCATTAACTGGCGAAGCAACAGTTTATCGTCACCGCCGGTGTTACCGCAAAGGGCCCTGAACTGGGCAACATGTTGGTGGGGATTGCCGGTCCCCTTATACACATGGAATTTCAGTATTGTATAACCCGGCGGATATTTGATTTGGTCGTACCAGCTCGGATACGGTCGCCCTGTTTTTACGACTTGACCAGCTGCCTCTGTCGCATGATGAACCCGGATCTGCTGGGCTATATAGTCGTTCAAGTCAGCCTTAGAGATTGTCTCCTCCTTGGCTGTTGAGAGAGCCGGCGGTGGATTTGACGTTTCCCCTCTATCATCTTCGAGGATGGTCGGGGGATCTTCAGCAGGAGGCTCTTGCTGGATCATCATACCCACCATGTCCTGAAACAGAAGGGCCATTCACTGTATATTGGCTGCTTGTTCAGCAGCCTCTTTATCCTTCTTCTCCAGTATCCTATGAAGGAACTCAGCGTCAGTTTCCTATTCCTGGCGTTGATCAGATGATGCTTCGGGGTTTTCTTTCGGTCCAGTGAGTGTCGCCATCGCGTTCATCATTTCTTGGAGTTTCTGTTGTTGCTCATGAGCTTTGGTCACTGACCGTGTGAGCGGTCTATGCCCTGTGGACGCACGGCTATCTTCTTTTCCCAGCGCCATGTATACTGTATGCACCATCATGCCCCCAGACTCAGGGCATTTTAGCTTATTGTCCTTGATATTTGCTGTGGGAGCGGGGACTTCCTTCGGTCTTCCTCTCCTGTAGGCCGTTGAAGTTGAGGGGGCCGTTGCTTTGAGCACCCAATTGGTCGTCACCTTTCGTTGCTTGATCGGGGAATTTTCTTCTGGCCGACCTTTCGACTTCTTGTGTTGGCGAGAGTAATTAGGATCAATCGCAGCTTCTCGAACTTGTCGCCATGTCTTATAGATCCTGGAGGACAGCGATTGAAGGGACTGCTCCGGCTCTTCTGCTTCCACGTCGGTTTCTACCGGTGGAGGAGATCTTTTGAGCGCCGCAATTGGCGAGTTTCTGCGTACCCTGTTCAACGGCTCAAAGCGGTTCCCAGTTGGGATAGCAGCATTAACTTCCACCGTTGGAGCTGGTGGAGTTAGCCCAGTGGGGGAGTTGCCCCCAGCTTTTCTTATCCGGCGCTAGTGGCGACGTCGGGCGTGATGGGTTGTTGGGACTGGCTCAGCGATGGCTGCGTCTTGCCCCCTGTTCTGGGGAAAGGCTGCTGCCGGTGTCAGCCTCTTGAAGACTGACGTTCGTTGAGAAGCTACAGTTTTCTGAGCGGGAGTGGTGACGGAGGTAGTCAGTCTCACGAAGACCGACCCTCTGGGAGGAGAAGCCGTCTTGACGACTTCAGGAGTAGCTGTCTTCTTCGGGATGGCCTTCTCAGGTATCATGGGCTTTTTGGCCGTCCCTTTGGAGTTCAGGCTTAGTCTGGTGAAGACTGAAGAATTGGACGACCCATTGAGAGGGGTTGTGGGAGTAGCAAGTCGATCGAAGACCGACTTCTTCGAAGCTTCCGGTACGGGCATTGGGATATCAATGTTCATTGGCAGGAGCATGGTCCCAAAGAATAAACCGGTAGTAGCTTGGGTCACTTGCTCCACAGGCATAGTGAATAGGGAAGCAGCCTGCGGTCCATATGCTACACCTCCAGGTGAGGCAGAGCGCTGGTTGCAATTGCAGTTGGAGCATTTCGCACAAGTGGAAGCCATTGATTCTTTGCTTTATGCAATAAGCAAAACGCCAAATCTTAGTACCTTGAAACCCAAGGGCAACCATTAGCGAACCGTGTTTGGTTCGCGAACACGACACACGAAGTGTGGAGTGGAAAGAGGAAAAGGTCCCACCGGGCGTGCCAGAATCTGTTCCCCTCCGAATGACGGCGCGACACAGGGACGTCTTGCCTGAGATTCGGGACAGATGCTAATTGGTGCTATCCGTCCACCTCTCCGAAGATGCCAAGTTGATTTATGGCACCGTGTATCGAAGATTTAAAAGGATGCGTCCGATGTAGCAGACTTCGTCAGATTCCCCCTCGCTTGAGGGGTTTTTGATTATGGGGACGCTCTTCCCTGCAGGCGCAAGCCCCTGCAGTTAATTACGCTACCGCATCGCGGTAACCACTTTCTCCTTCTCCAGATGGTCAGTTCGTGTCGTGTGTGTTTATTTAGTGTTTAGTTGCCCGTGGATTGTATACGGAGACTGAGTTATGTCATCGCCCGTAGGGCGTGGACTAGTCCAAATCCGTATTATCTTAGATTTGGGTTTGGGGATTTGGGTTTAAGGATACGTTAGCCTCATTGAGGACTAAGATCAACTTAAACGTTTGTTAAGGACACGTTAGCCTAGTTTCTAGACTAATGTCGACTTAACGGGATCGTTTAGATCCAACAATAGAGCAATTAAGGGAGCCCTGTTGTTTAGTTTAGTGACATTGCGGTCAATAGGTAGTTTAAGGACATTGCGGTCCAATGTTAGTTTTAAGACGTTGCGGTCAAGGTTAAGGACATCATAGTCCGTGGATTTAAGGACTCCACGGTCCGATATTAGTTTTAAGACATCCCGGTCAAGGTTAAGGACGTCATAGTCCGTTGTTAGTTTTAAGACATTCCGGTCAAGGTTAAGGACGTCATAGTCCATGGGTTTAAGGACCCCACAGTCCGATGTTAGTTTTAAGACATCTCGGTCAAGGTTAAGGACCTTATAGTCCATGAGTTTAAGGACCCCACAGTCCATATCAATGTATGGTCATCGGGACCCGCCACCTCTTTGAAGACGTTGAGGAATTACAACGCCAAGTATCAAAGGAGTGAAGAGATGTACCCTTAAACCAAGGTAGATTAAATAGTCTTCGGCCAAATTTGGGACCAAGACCAATTAATTATATTATGAGCCCATTAGCCCGGTTAAGTTTGAATTGAGGACTTATGGCCAGCTTGGGCTAAGTCCAATCATGTTTAGAATATTGGCTTTCTGTTGGCCCATTGAAAGAGAGTCTTTGCCTTTAGAAACTTAGCCAATTGGGCTAAAGTTAGTGTTAAACACTAAAGACCAACAGTGTTGAACACTGGGAGTGAGATTGATAAGTTAGTGTTTAACACTAAAAGATAGTTAGTGTTAAACACTAGCAACGGGGCTTTCAAGTTAGTGCTTATATACTAAAGCAAATCAGTGTTAAACACTGGCAATGGAGATTTCAAATTAGTGTTTAACACTAAGGCAGATCAGTGATAAACACTGGAAACAGGGTCTTCCAAGTTGGTATTCAACACTAAGAAAGTCAGTGTTAAACACTGTAAATTGAGTTTTCCAAATTAGTGTTTAAACACTAAGAGAATCAGTGTTGAACACTGGATATAGAGGCTTCAGCTTTAGTGTTAAACACTGAGGCAAGAGGGGTCACGTGGTAGCACGTGAGAGCGCCCTCAAAGCCCTTCTCTGTGGAACTTTTCAGGGGTCACGTGGTAGCACGTGACCTTGTTTCTTTGCCTGTTTGAAGATGTGTTTATATTTTCTTAAGAATCAGGGTCTTCCAAGTTGGTATTCAACACTAAGAAAGTCAGTGTTAAACACTGTAAATTGAGTTTTCCAAATTAGTGTTTAAACACTAAGAGAATCAGTGTTGAACACTGGATATAGAGGCTTCAGCTTTAGTGTTAAACACTGAGGCAAGAGGGGTCACGTGGTAGCACGTGAGAGCGCCCTCAAAGCCCTTCTCTGTGGAACTTTTCAGGGGTCACGTGGTAGCACGTGACCTTGTTTCTTTGCCTGTTTGAAGATGTGTTTATATTTTCTTAAGAATTAAATTCTTCATGGGATTAAACCCTAGCAATAAACTTTTAGAGGAATTAAATTCCTGTTTTCTTCTGAAGGATTATATTCTTAGATAGAGTTGAACTCTAACTTGTCTTCTGTAAAAATTGAATTCCCATACATGTGAGGAATTAGGTTCTTCTAAGGGAATTAAATTCATGTTATTTTGACAGATTTGAGTTCTTAACTGGGATTAAACCCTGGTTCTGTTCATTTGAAGGAATTAAATTCCTATAACATAGGGTTAAACCCTAATTTTATTTTAAAGGAATTAAATTCCTATAATATAGGGTTAAACCCTAATTTTATTTTTAAAGGAATTAAATTCCTATAGTTCTATGAGAATTAAATTCTCAAACTTCCATTCCCTCCCTATGCTTTGGATCTGCATGGCAGGATCTCAACCCAATGAGAATTAAATTCTCAATTCATGGGGAGATGTGCACTTTGCAGATCCTCCACAAGAGAGAACTAAGTTCTTCTTTTTAATATAAGATTTAAACTCTTTTGAGAATTAAATTCTCTTTTTTAAAAGCCTTCCCTTTCTTACCTAGGGTTTTCTTTTGCAGAAGATCAAATTCTTCCAAAATCTCAAGGCTCTGTTTCTTTTTCTCTCTATGTCTCCGTATATAGATCTTTGTATCTCCTCTTGTCTCCCTCTTTTCTGTGTATCTCTTGGCTCCTATTTATAGGAGAAGGAGCAGAATCAATTAGTTTTAGTGAATCATTCATTGAGGGATTTGATTTGTATTCGTTAGAGATTTGATTTGCATTCATCATTCATTTGGACCTTTGGATTATTAGGTGAATTTTATTCACCATTGGATTTTTGAATCCAAAGATATTCCTTTGTTATTTCGGTTAGATTTTAAGGGGAAATCTTTCCAAGTTCAAGATTTTTCCATAGATAGGTGATATTTAATCACCTTTAAATCTTTAATCCAATCGGTTCCAAATAATCATTCTCCTTTGGAAAGATTTGAATGCTGTTCAGAATTTAATTCTGTTAAATAGATAGGCTTTGAAAGCCGGTCACGTGTGGCCACGTGACCTATGGTCACGTGTAGGCACGTGACCCCTTGGAACGAGCTTTCTTCTGCTTTCTACGCTTTGTCTTCTAGCCGCTTTTCAGCCGTCACGTGCCAACACGTGACCCCTAGTCACGTGTGAGCACGTGACCCTTTCTGGAGCCTTCCCTTTGATTTAATCAAGGAGCCGAATCTGTCTTTGCCGCTGCTTTTAATTGTCACGTGCCAACACGTGACTGCTGGTCACGTGCTATCACGTGATGCCTCCTCCGTACACTTTCCTGATTTTAAATCAGGAAACAGAGCATCTCACAACTTGACCTTTGGAAAAGTTAGGAGCAGTCTAGTTGACCTAGGAGTCCCTAGATCTAGGCTTGATTGTGCATATTGTGATTGCTTGAACGTGTGTCTAAGCTTCTTATAAAAATCTTTTACAAAAACTTCTTATAAAAAAAACAAAACAGAAAATTTTTTACAAAAAGACTTGCCAATTTGTCGCTAGAAATCCATCGCACCCCATTTCTTCCATTGACGTTTTCTTACCCCCATCTTCTGTTTTTACCTTTTGACTACACTACACCTCTTTAGTATATGTCCAGTTGGACTAAGGACACTAGCGCCCGTTTAGTCCGTGTCTCGTTGGTGCCGAATGACGACGCATTCGACTCCGAAGTCAAAATTCCCTCCACTTCTTCATCTTCATACTCATCATCTTCTAAGGAGATGTCGGGATTCAATCCTAACAACCCTTTACCTGCGGGACTGATTCCACCTCCACTAGGTGCGAATAACCCACCACACCCTTCTATTGAAGCGCCCAAACGAATCGCGCTCTAGGATCTTTTCTATCCTATCCGCACCGCACTTCCCACTTGTCTTTCACTTCCACCGGCTAATGGGGATAACTTTGAAATTAAACCCCACTTCATCAATATGTTGCCCAAATTTCACGGGCTGGAATCCGAAGATGCCTACATCTTCATAAACAAATTCCAGAATGTTTGCGCAATGATGAAGACCACACAACTTTTTGATGATGCTATAAGGCTGCATGTCATTCCATTCACTTTATGTGACCTAGCTGAAAAATGGTTATATAACACAGCATCACACTCGATAAAAAAATGGGAAGAGTTTGTTAAGGCTTTTCTAAAAAAGTTTTACCCACACCACAAGACCGCGAGAATTCGCAACGAAATTGTTCAATTTTCCCAGCTTCCTTCCGAACCTTTTTGGAAGTGTTTTGAAAGATTTAAGGACCTCCTTGTTCAGTGCCCTCACCACGGTATCGAGAATTGAAAACTTTGCCAAACTTTATACGAAGGACTGAACCCAGCAACTAAGCAGTTGTTGGAAACTATTTGTCAATGTCATTTTCTTACAAAATCTAGCAAGGAAGCTTGGCAATTTCTCAACGATCTTGCTGAACAAACACTTCAGTGGGAAAGCACTAAGACCACCTCATCTACTTCATCAGGTCAGTCTAGGGCATGCATACATCAACTTGATATGTCGATTGTAATGAAGGCCGAAATGGCTGCACTTACGAAAAGCTAGAAGCAATTGAGAGCAAATTCTCATGGCCTTCTCCTGCCCCTGCTTTACCCCCACGCACAGTTTGCGCTTGTTGTTCGGATCCATCCTATCTTACTAAAGAGTGTCCTTACAACCCACCTGTTCAAGGACAAGATCAAGTCAATACCGCCTTTCAGCAAAGACAAAGAAATGATCCATACTCTTCGACTTATAATCCTGGTTGGAGGAGCCATCCAAATTTTGCTTGGAATCAACATCAACAACAATTCCAAGGCAACAATAACTTTCAAAAGCCTCCTCCACAACAACAAGCCCCTCAACAAACTCAATATCAGCAACCTTTCCAACCCCAACCTTACCCAAACCAAATGAACAATTTTGTACCCAACAACTCTTATCCTCAAAAAAATTTTGTTCAGCCGAATAACGATAAGGTTTTCTCGCTAGAACGAAGTTTGGATGCGTTTTTAAAACAATCTACACAATCAGCAGTAAGGTTGGAGACTTCCATTCAGTCTTTGGTGCAAAACAGTGCTTCACATGATCAGAGCATCAAATCAATTGAGGCCCAAATTGCACAACTAAATGCTGCGTTAAGCGAGCGAGAAAAGGGAAAGCTTCCGTCTCAACCATTGCCAATTCCCGGTCACACACACAACGCACATGTTACTTATGAACAACAAAATCATAATGTAAATGCTGTGACCACGTTGAGATATGGAAGAGTGTTGCACAATAATGTGGGTATTAGTGATGACACCCCTGCCGGTTCTTCTTCTTCTTCTTCTTCATCTTCTTCAGAGCCTATTCTTCATTCTTCACAAGGCTCTACGTCTACTAATTCGAACGGAACCACATCTCACTTCACGAAAACATCAACACTGGAATCCATTCCAACTCCGCAATCTACTCGACAAACATTGGACTCAACAAATTTTCAAAATATTCCATTTCCAAATAGGTTGAGAACCTACTCCCCAAATGGAGAAGATTGTGGAGTTATTCAAATAGGTTAGCATTAACATACCTCTCTTGGATGCAATCCAACAAGTCCCTTCTTACGCTAAAATCTTAAAGGACTTATGCACCAAGAAGAGGAAGTCACAAGTACCCAAGAAAGTTTTCGTGGCAAGTGCTGTAAGTGATGCTCTTATCCAACCTTTACCCCAAAAACATAAGGTCCCCGGCTGTCCTACAATTTCAATAACAATTGGGGATAAGAACATCAATCGAGCACTTTTAGATCTTGGTGCTAGTGTTAATTTGCTACCCTATTCAGTATATGAACAATTAGGCGTTGGAGAGCTTAAACCCACATATTGTACTCTCCAAATGGCCGACCGATCCATCACCCATCCTAGGGGTGAGTTAGAGGATGTGTTAATTAAAGTAGGGGATTTCATTTTCCCTATTGATTTCATTGTTATGGACACACAGCCTGTAGCTAACCCCCGGAGTCAAATTCCGGTGATACTCGGTCGACCATTCCTTGCGACTTCTAATGCGGTGATCAATTGTCGAAATGGTTCGATGAACCTATCTTTTGGAAATATGACAATTGAACTCAACATTTTGAAGTTGGGGAATCAGCCCTCCGAGCCTAATGCTAGTATACTTGATCTTTGCTCGATCCACAAGATCACGTAGGTGGACTGTGAGCTCGAAAAATTTCTGTTCGATCACATCAGTTTTGATGCCACTAGTGCGTTCCTCCTTGAATCTGACACAGTTTTCACAACCGATAACGATTACGAGTCACTTTTTCGGACGATTTTGAAGACTCACCATCCCAGTTTGAGTCCTTTGAATTTTCGGATGAGTTAGTTGAACCATCCGACTCGGTTGCTTACACTCACTTCGAACCATTGTTGGAATCCTTCAAGTTCGAAACAATTTCACCAATTTTAGCTTCAATTGTTTCGCCTCCAAAACTCGAACTTAAGCTATTGCCGTCTCACCTTACATACGTTTACTTAGGTGAGAATGAGACCCTTCCTGTTATCATCTCGGCCTCTCTAGCCCTCGAGCAAGAGAAAGCCCTTTTAATGGTCTTACAAAATAATCGGCAAGCTTTTGGCTGGACTATGGCGGACATCAAGGGGATTAGTCCCCTCATAGTTGAACATCATATACATATGATGGATGATGCCAAGCCAGTAAGGGATCCACAGAGACACCTCGAGGATTTTTTGGTTAATCAACCTCCACCTATAGAAGTTGAACCACCACATTTTCTTCTCATAAAATACGAGAATGCCAATATTCCACTCATTTCTGATCATTCACATTCTCGTTTTTATTTATCATCACCTCTTATCTCCTCACATTCACGTTCACGCAAACCCTGTCCACACTATTTATCTCTTCCCCACTTCTTCTTGGTTCTATATAACATGTTCTTCCACCGACCTATACTTTACATTGATAAATTCTTCAAATGGTTGGTGTTGACTTTTGGTCTTTGCAAAGCTTAGTATTGACCAATAACTTTGAACCCCCTCTTTAAAAGCTTAACATTATTTAACTCAAGTTTGGGGGGGGGGTTTATAATTTGACTTTCGAGAATAATATAAAAAATAAAAATTTGAAAATAAATTTTTTTTGGGTATTTTTGTAAATTTCCAGTTTTAATAAAATAAAAATAAAAAAAGAGGGAGTGCCGACAATTTTTGACTCTCTTGGTGTGGCATGACAGTGAGGACACTGTCAAGTTTAAGTTTGGGGGTGTGATCGGTAAGCTTTCTTCCTTCGCATTCATATGTATATTTTTGCATTTGCATACTTATTTTAAAACCCATAAAAATTGAAAAATTTTAAAAATTATAAAAATTGAAAAAATCAATTTTGGCCATAATTGACTTGAATTTGACAAGACGGTTAACTAGCTAGGAAAAACTAGATCCAAAACTTAGTAAATTAACAACTCTATAAATAACCTTTCTTAAAATTTAACGGTAGAAAATATATGTCTTTGTAGTTTACTTAGAAATAGGCAAATTTTGAGTTCACTTCTTGGGCTAAGTCAAAATAAAGGAAGAGTATTGAAATTTTTATTAAAGTGTAGGACTGAAAAATAATCCCTAAGTTTAAGTCTAAATTTTGAAAATATATACCCTACAACTTGCACAAACACGAACTTTGAAACTTGCAATAGTAGAGGATACCTTGAAATGCTCTTGTCTAAAATCCTTAGTATGAAGGAAAATAAAATTATACGTGTAAATAAAGAGAGAAAAAAAATGAACACTGGTTTTGTAATTATTTAAGGCTGCGTAAAATAAAAAATATATAGCGAATGTGCTTTATCACCTAGTGCCTTAGACCAACTGGTTTGGGAGTTACTGCTAAAGCCTTAGGTATTACAAGACGAGGAATTACGCCTTAATGTGCAAACACATTTTATAATCGGTCGTTAGTACCTCAAGAAGTATTAACGGTCGCATGAAGAATGTGTGAGCAATTTCATCTAAAAATTCACCAACTAAAAGTACTTTGGACGATGGACAAGAGTATAAGAGCTTGAATTGAATTTCCAAGTGTAGGGGTGATACATACACACACGTAAGGGTATATGATTGGGGTATGGATGAGAGATAGGAATGAAAAATAGGACTTATATCTTTAATAGAGATGATAAAAATTCCTGAGTTGAGATGGAACCTTAGAAGAAAAACTCAAAAGATACTAAAAGCTAAATAAATTTATAGAACATATACAATCTTAAGTTAAATAATAAGGAGGCGTGAAAAATATGGGTCGATAATTTCTGAGTTGAAGATAATAGAATTTCTTGCTAGAAAACAGAATTGAAAAATGAAAGTCAATAGGACAAATTGATAGGATTTTGTGGGTAGTATCCGCTGAAAACCCTCAGGAGACAACACTCCTCCTACTAGGGACACCTAGAGGTTTAACGGCTTATTGCACGAGCTCAGTGCAATCGCGTTTCCCTGCGAAAGTGAGGTTAGGCTTTTTCGAGAATAAACTAGTTTTGCTCGGGACGAGCAAAAAATAAGTTTGGGGATATTTGTTCATCTCATAATTTTGCATTATTATATTCCCCATTCTTATTCATTTTGCAAATAAATAGGTGCTTTTGATCCATGTCTGCTAAATAGTTGCAGGTTACAGGTTCTCGGAACAATACAGTGAAAAGGGTGAAAAGACGCTACAAAAGTGAGACTACGACCAACAAATAGAAGAATCTTTATCATGCCTACAGTTTGAGGGACAAACGAAGATCAATGAATAATTTCACAAAGTACAAAGGCAGCGCAAGATTCAAGACTTCAACACGAAGCGAACGGTAAAAGTCCACAACATTCTGCACTGTGGAAATCTGGAAGAAACTAGAAGACATTCTGAAAAACCAAGTGAAGAAAACAGATGTGAAAAGAAACTTGAAGCATAAGAAGATAACAGAGCCCAAGACCCTTCAAGATGGCCATGGATCTGTGGCCAAACAAGGCTTCCTGCCGCGGATCTGCGGCCATATAGTACATGTGTCGGTGTGTCGGTGGGAGTCGGTGCATTGACCCGGTTTTCTTAGGGTATTTTTGTAATTCTAGATATGGATCAGATATAAACCCTAGGGTTTCTATAATCTATAAATAGAAACCCTACAGCACTTTTTGGAGCATGCCTCTTTTTATTTATCAATTTCAGAATTTCAATTCCTGTAATGTTTGAAGAGTGCATCAAATAAAAAGTAAGTTTTCTTTCTATGCCTTAGTTTAATTTTCTTTTCTGCCCTAGTATAAATTTTATTTATCTGCCCTAGTTATAACTTTTATTTATCTGTCGTATTTGTTAAATTAAAATCATAAAAATGAAATCTTTTATCAATTCCCTAATGAGTGAGTAGTTCCTCACTTGTTAGGGTTAGGAATAGGAAAGGTTTGAGAGATGAAAATCTCTCACCCTTTTCTTGCCCGTCATACATTTTAAATAGGACTCTATGCATACATACACACACCGCTCACTACAGCACCCTATCCCATGAGGTAGCGGTGATACCGTAGTTAAAGACCGGTTGTGTATGTTTTCCATGGAGGTTAGGGTAAGAGTTAAGAAAGGACGGATAAGGACCTAGAGGAAGAAACCTAGTTTCTTCCCGATCGTGCTAATCCCCTATGTTAATTATTACCTTAACACCTAAAAGATCTTAATTAGGGCATAGAAAGCGGTGAGAAATATTAAATTTCCAAACTTAACCTAAACCTAACCCTAGCAAGGTTTTAATCCTAATCAAACTCATTTCAGTTTTTAGTGACAATCAATCCTACCACAATTGGAATTAACTCGTTAAAACAACTAGAAAATACACAAAATTCCTGTGGACCGACCCGTACTCAACCGGCTAGCTACCAAGCGACGCCGTTCTTGATTGCGGTTAATATTCTTTGATTTATCTTTTAAAAGCGCACGCACGCTAAACAACACACCAATCAAGTACTCCAAGCCATCCTTGAAATACTTCATACACTGATGTTGTGTACAAGGGATGACGTTGTACTCGTGTAACCAAGGCCTGCAGAGCAAAGTGTTATAGTAAGTCTTAGCGTCAATGACATGAAATTTGATGTTAGTGATGAGCAACCCGAAACTTAGCGTCAGTATTACAGACCGAAGCGTCCGTGACGACTGTGAGTCGAACCCAAAGATGGTAATTTTATCTCGGGCAAGGTGTTGAACGTTCATGCAAATTTCCTTTAGCACTCTTACGTTGAGAAGGTTAACGGAGGATCTGTTGTCGACAAGGAGTTTTCCTATCTTGATGTCGTAGCAGTACACAGTGATGTATAACGGGCGATTTTGCTCACATGTACAGAGGAGGAGATCCTCATCACTAAATGTAGTATCGGCCATGTGGACTTCTGCCAGTTCATCTTTCATCTTCTCTTCTGCGAGAAAAACTTGGAACAGATCGGGCTCTTTTAATGTCTTAATCAGGGAATCTCGTCCCTCTTTGGACAGGAGGAGAGCATCCAGTATACTTAGTTGTGAGGGTATTTTTCTCAGATATGTCAGGATGTTGTAATCCACATTGTTTTTCTTAGGCGGGTCTTCTATGGTGGGCTCTTTTACCACTCCGTCATCGAAGGAAATTTCCTCAGGGATTTTCCCTTTCCCTTTATTTTTTTTGTTCGAACCTTTGTTTGTAGGTCCGGGGTTCTTCTCAAGCAGCATGTGATTACGCAGCTGAATATTCTCGCAGTTCTTCTCTTCCTCTTCTTTTCCGGAGGTGGATTCTTTGAAGAGAGGGTTGAGAGATGTTTCATTCTCAGAATCGCACCTGAATGTAAGAACTCAAGGTTTTCCTACATCCAAACTGTTACCGATCATACGACAAATGCTAGTCATTTCTTCATGCGCGTTCGTCTCGCTATTTTGATATTGACGAGTGTGAGCTTCGCGCTTCATCCTCTTGAAGTGTTTTTGATGGGCAACGTATTCTTGCCACCAATTCTTGAAGGCACTGTATTTCTCGATGGGGTGGGTGACCCTTCGATGATATAGACAGTAGTTTGGATGTGATTCTTCTCCATCGAGGCATATGACCTTGGAAGTGTTCTTTATGAAAGTTGGCAGTTTTATCCCTATTGACTGGGCTTTGGTGAACCGTTTCTCTATTTTGATCCTGCTCTTATTTGTTGCAGGTGTGCTTTGGTTTGGTTGGAGCACTTTACGACTCGTCCTCGCCACAGCTTCTTTATCCAGACGCTGACGCTTAGCCTTTTCATATATGGTCGTCTCTCGTTCTCGGTCAACTTTGCTTTTTTGAAAGGCTTCGGTTAGCAGCCTCTCAATCGGGTCTTCTTCTAGCAGTTCCGGGGATTTTATCGCTGATTCTGCCACCAGTTCGTTTGTATTATTTTCTAACGCTGAGGGAGCCTCTTCGTCATATAACGACGAATGGTAGACCATGTGGCAACTTGCTACATGGTCTTCGGTGTCTTTTGATGAGTCATTTCCCTCATCATTGTCACTGTCATCGCCCTCAAGAATATGCTTGAGAAATTCTTCGAACGTGACCGGTGTTCGCGCCTTCTGGTTATACTCCTCTAGCGCATCTATGAATTTTTGTAAATCAGCGCGCTTGTCGTCATACTCGGCAGGCTACACTGGTTTCTTAGTCTTCTTCTTTTTCTTCAAAGGCTTGACTTGGGGGTTTTCCCCCTTGTCAACAACTTTCGGTGCGGGACGACGTTTTAGCATCCCTTCGATTATTTCAGGTTCAAGTGGGCTTTTCCACCTGACTGCCGGACATCTTTATAGATCCTTCAGCATTCTTTTAGTTTTTGCTGAAAGAATGGCTTCTCTTAGAGTTTCTTCCACGAGTGAGCATGATGCCTCCTGTGCATCCACCTTTTTGGGAGTGTGCTTCTGGGGTGGGTTTACCTTCCAGTTATCAGAAAAAACGAATTTCCCCTGTTGATACTGGTCCTCGACCCAGTTTTTGAAGACATAGCAATCTTTAATTGGGTGGCTCACCATACTGTGATAGGAACAGTAATTAGGGCTGCTGACGTCGCCGGGCTGTGCTGGATGCCGCGGGTCTGGTAATGTGATGAGTATATTACACATTGCCAATTCGAACAGTTTCCTCCTCTTTTCGAGGGGAAACGAGTAAGCACGTCCTAGCCTTTCTTTCAAGGAAGGGCGTAGACGCGTGTTGTTTTGACGAACAGTCGGTTTTGTGTCGCTCGGATGCTGTTGCGTGTTAGCGACGAAGGCCGCATTTCCTTTACCCTTAGTATTTCGAGGGTCCTTATTTAAGGATGATGGCCTATGGCCCCTCTGGTCCATTTGGTCCAGTTTATCTATCAGAGCCTGAAAGGTTGTGGGCTTGAAGAACGTCATGAATTGGGACACGGTCGTTTGAGGATCAAGGGTCCCGATGAGCATGCCCACGGTAGGAAACTCTTCAATGCGCTGCTCGCATTTAGACCATAGGTTCCGCCACCGGATCGCGTAGTGGACCCAAGTTTCTCTCGGCTTTATCCTGGTATTGATTAATTCCGTGATCGGAGTGCACTCGCTCGCGCTGGCGAAACGCTGTGTGAACTGCAGTTTCATTTATGTGAATGTTTTCACGGAGTCATTTGGGAGCACCGAGTGCCATTTGAAGGCTGTTTTTGACAGGCTGCCGACGAACTGGCGAAGTAATAATTTGTTGTCGCCTATAGTGTTGCCGCACAGAGCTCTGAATTGCGCGATGTGTTAGTGAGGGTTACATGTTCCTTTGTAGACATGGAACTTGGGGATCGTATATCCCGGCGGGTATTTGATTTGATCATGCCATCCTGGATATGGTCGTCCAGTTCTAACGATTTGGCCGGTAGCTTCATTAGGTTGGTGAGCTCTTATTTATTGAGCGATGTAATCATCTAGGGCGGCCTTGGAGGTCGTTTCTTCTTTGGCCACTGATAATGTCACGCCCCGCTTCCCAGAGTACGCTAAAATGGGCACGTGACATAGCCAACCATGCTGCCTGTGGGTAGGAACATCCATCCACAGTCACATTACGGTTGTAGAGATATCCAGAATAAAATAAAACTATCTAAAAACATGTCCATAATCCAGAATAACAGGAGTCAATAATAAATAAATGCGGAAGCAAATGATCCAATACAAATAACTGAAAAGTGTGTCCCATAATGCGGGCTCACATCAGGAAATAAATGCAGGAAATAAAAACTAACTACTACTGAACTCACAGCTCAGCTTGCTGGCTGAAGTACTCCTGCTCGGACTGCGACAGCGGTACAGAATCTGGGCCATGCAAAACCCAGACGTCAGCGCGTCATGTCAACAAGTAATATAATATGAACAATGTAACAGGCAATGCAAAATAAACATGAATAAAACTAGAGTAGCAATAGCGTGAATCAAGCAGTGCAGGGTAGTGTGCAGTGGGTAACTAAACTGTTCTATCAGGTTTTCTATTCTAAAGTCTTTGAAATCAATTGATGAATCGTCGATGTAACTCAATAGTATACGGTACCATGTCAGGTGTATCAATATATATATAATAAATTAAGTAGCATGTAGCAAGTTTTACTTGCCTCGACGGATTCAAGAAACGATATACGGAACGTTATGTGTCGGCGGGGAAGGGTCGTGACGCACACACGGTACACGGAATAAATCTAAACGATGAACAGTGGAATCACACGGGTCAGAGGTCCTTGTTATTGGACTGCAGGGGGTGACAGATAAGGCCGGAGGAGGGTTTGATATTTCCCCGCTATCATCCTCGATGATTATCGGTGGATCTTCGGCCGGGGGTTCTGGTTGGATTATCATTCCAACCATGTCTTGGAACAAGAGAGCCAATTGCTCTATGTTAGCAACTTTCTCAGTGGCTTCTTTATCTTTTCTCTCGAGCACCCTTCGCAGTAACTCTGTATCGGTCTCTTGCTCTTAGCGTTGTTCGACCTTTTTATCCAGACTTTCTTTATGTCCGATAAGTGCTCCCATTTTGGTCAGCATTTTCTAGAGTTTTTCCTGTTCCTCCTGAGCCTTAGTCATCGATCGGGTTTGCGGTCGATGACTCACTGAGGCACGGCTTTCCTCTTTTCTTAAGCCATGCAGACCGTATGTATGGTTATGCCCCCAGACTTAGGACGTGTAGATCCATTGCCTTTGGAATTTGCCGCGAACGGTAAAGTTTTCTCCAGCCTCGTCCTTTTATGAGAGATTGGAGTTGAAAGAGCCGTTGTGACAGGCACCTGTTTAGGAAAAGTCCCCCGTTGTTGGCGGAGAAGTAGTCTTTTTCTTTTCGGACCTTCGATTTCTTTGGTCGACGAGAGTAGTTTTTTGTCAATTATAGAGTCTTGTACTTTTCACCAGACCTTATGAATTTGCGAGGAGTGCCACTGATAAGGCCGCTCTAGCTTTGCCTGCACTGTAACTTTTGCAGGTGGAGGAGATTTTTTTAGCACTGTTATTAGGGAGTTTTTGCGCACCCTCCTAAGCGGTTCAAAACTGTTCCCAGTTGGAACAGCGGTGTCAACCTCCACCATAAGAGCTGGTAGGGTGACTCCAGAGGGAGAGTTGCCCCCAGCCTGTTTTATTCGGCGTCAGTGGCGGCGTCGAGCGTGCCTTGCAGAGGGGACCGCCTCAGTTTTGGAAGCGGCTTCATCATGCCCTCGGCTTTGCTGGAGGGTTTCAATCATCGTCATCCTGTTGAAGACCGACGTCCTTGATGAAGTTTGAGGAGAGCCGACCAATCTTTCGAAGACCGACCGTCTAATGAGGGAAGCACCTTTGCCGGCTTCGTCTGTAGAAGGCATAGGGAGGGCTAGCCTTTATGGTATAGCCCCTTCAGGTATCACGAGCTTTTTTACGGGCCCATTTGAGTTCTTGCGCAACTTGTTGAAGACAGAGACGCCAGAGTTTGACGGCTTGCTGATGGGGGCCGTCGTGGTTTCGAGTCGATCGAAGACAGGCATTTTAGGAGCTTCTTCTTGCGACGTTGAGGCACTGAAACTCACAGATAGAGCATGGTCCTGAAGAATAGTCCAGTAATGGCTTGTGTGACCTGCCCTACCGACATTAAGAAAATAGACGCCGTATTGGGCCCATAGGTCACTCCTCCAGTTGAGACGAAGTGAGAGTTGCTGTTGCATGAGGTGCAGTTGAGAGCCATTGATTTTCTGCACAGGAGCAAGACACCAAGTTTTAGTATCTTGAATCTAAGGGCAACCATAGCGAATCGCGATTTTGTTCACGAAACACGACACACGAATTGTGGAGTGGAAAGTGGAAAATGTCCCACTGGGCGTGCCAGAATCTGTTTACCGCCGAAGATCAGACTGAGACGTTGGGACGTCTAACCTGAATTTGGAGCGAGATGCTATTTGGACATATCCATCTATCTCTCCAAAGATACCAGGTTGATTTATGGCACCGCATATCAGAGGTTTGGATAGATGTGACCGATATAGCAGACATTATCAGATTCTCTCTCGTTTGTAAGGAGTTTTTGATTATGGGGACGCTCTTCCATGAAGTTAATTACGTTATCGCGTTGCGACAACCATTTTCTCCTGCTCCAGAAGTTCACTTCGTGCCGTGTGTTATTTTGTTTGTTAAGGTTTCTCGTGGATTGTATACGGAAACTATTTTATGTCGTCGCTCGTAGGACGCGAGTTAGTCCAAATCCGTATATTTTAGATTTAGGTTTTGAACTTAGGTTATATATTCTTTTAGTTCAAAAAATATTTTCTTTTATTTAAGGACCATTAATCTAGTTTGAAATTAAGATCAACTTAAATATATGAGCATTTTAACTAAGGATACATTAGCCTTATTTGAGACTAAGATCAACTTAGCAATATTTAAGGATCATTAAATTTTATTAAAATCCAAAAACAGAGCATTTGGGCTCAGCTGTAAGAAACTTTTCAGAGAGACTTTTAACCAATTTGTGCTTGGTCTGCTCAGTTTTTTTATTTAAAAGTGCTAAGCACTTATTTGTGGTTCTGTTGGCTCATTCTTGGGCTATCTCCCTTTATTCAAAAGTGCTAACCACTTATTTGTGGCTCTGGCGCTCACATGTGTATCATATGAAACATTCAGTCATGGGCGCTGCCCAATTAGTGCTAAGCACTTTAGTCATTTTGACTGAATATATAGTACTAAGAACTTTTGTATGGCGCTCACTTGAGGAGAACGTAAGGTGCTACCTCATTTATTTTATTGGGCGCTCACGTATGTATCACGTGAGGCGCTGGGACCTAGGCGCTGCCCAATCAGTGCTAAGCATTTAGTCATTTTGACTGACTTTATAGTGCTTCTGCACTTTTACTCAGTGCTCACGTGTATTTCACGTGAGGCGCTGTGCCTTCTATTTTGATTGCCCGCGTAGGAAGCACGTGAGGCGTTAAGTCCTTTGTTTTGGACGCACACGTGGGTTTCACATGAGGCGCTGAGTTCCATTTAAGGGAATATTTTGGTTGGACGCTCACATGGGTTTCACGTGAAGTGCCAAGACCTTTTCTTTTTAGAGATTGAATCTCTGTTAATGGCATTTTGGCCATTAATGATCACCAAGGTGTTTGGTTTTTTTGAAGATCTGGGATCTTCTTTTTTTATTGGAGAACTAAGTTTTTTTTATACTAAGTTCTTTTATGTAGGGTTAAACCCTGCTTGCAGAGGAATTAAATTCCTAGAATCATAAGTTCTCCTCTCTTTTTCTTTTAATCTAATTTTTTCCCCTAGATTTTGAGTTTGAAGAACAAAATTTTCTCGATGAGAATTAAATTCTCAACTTGTGGGAGATTTGTTTTGCAAATCTCATATCAGAGGAAGATCTAAGTTCTTTTATGAAGGTTTGAACCCTTATTTTTTTTATGCTAGGCAAAAGAGATACACTTTATCTTTAATTTTTCTTTACCAAGGGTTTGAAAGAACAAGTAGATCTTGTTTGAAAGAGAATTGAATTCTCAGTGGCAGCTTCTATCTTTTTATTTACAGAAGCTTATGGGGGTTCATCCTTTTTTTTTATGTCTCACATCCTTTATATAGGAGAGTCAAATTTGTTGACTGATTTAAGAAAATTTCTCATTTGAAAAATACCAATTGATTTAATTGGCCTCAAAAATTGTTCGGGGGATTTTATCCATCGTTGGATCTTTGATCCAGCGGATTTTTGTTTTACAGAATATATTTTCTTGTTTTTTAACAAGGAAATATTTTCCCATATACATAATTTAATTCTGTCAAACGGTGAATTTTAATCACCATTGGTTTTTAATTCAATGGTGCTCTGTTTAATAGAGCACAATCTTTCTTTGTTTAGAAAGATTAGGGAAATATATTCTCATTTCATTGGATCTTTGATCCAACAACTTTCTGTTTAACAGAAAATATTCTTCTCATTTAGAAAGATTAGGAAGATATTTCCCCCAATAGAATTTAATTCTATATTTTGTGATTTTTAATCACCCTTGAATTTTTGATCTAACGATTCTCTGTTAACAGAGAATATCTTTCCCTTTTAGAAAGATCTAAGGAGGTATTTTCCCAAGACTAGAATTTAATTCTATATAGGGAGGCACTCTCATGTGTTTAACACTTGACCCCGATGTGGGTTTTAGCCTGTTTTATTTAGCGCCCATATGCAAAGCATATGGGCGCTCACGTGTTTAACATGTGAGGTCAGTTTGTCCTTTAGCCACTTACTCTTAGTGCTTATATGCTTTGCATACAAAAAATAGAATTTAATTCTATCTGAAGCTAATACTTCAAAAGGGTATTCTCACGTGTTTAATACGTGACCCCAATATGGGTTTTAATCTGTTTATTTAGCGCTTATATGCTTTGCATATAAGTGCTCACGTGTATATCACGTGAGGTCTATTTAGCCTTTAGTTGTTTGCTTTCAGCACTTATATGCTTTGTATATAAGCGCTCACGTGTTTAACACGTACGGCTCAAAATGTGGGGAATTCTCCTCTTTTTTCTCTCTCCCTTTTTTTATAAGGGAACAATGACCCGAATCAACCATTGCCCGTTCCTTTAGTTCCAAGTATAGGCGAGCCGTATGAAAGCCGGCCACATTCCACTTCTAGGGACGCATTGGCCCCGGATGGTACCATCCCGCTAACACAAGATTGGATAATAGATTTGGTCACCAGCAAAGTCAAAATATTGGTTGC
The DNA here is from genome assembly GCA_030015575.1 of Agapanthus africanus. NCBI lineage: Eukaryota > Viridiplantae > Streptophyta > Magnoliopsida > Asparagales > Amaryllidaceae > Agapanthus > Agapanthus africanus. The sequence goes on along the minus strand of JASDDO010000267.1, from coordinate 332,960 downwards.
CAAAGCCGATGCCCAGAAGGGAGTTGGCAGCAGTGGGATGCCGTACCCCGCACAGTACGATCTGATCGAATTTCCCATTGGCTACATCATTCCTAAATTCGGAAGACTCGACGGGACGGGAAATGTGAATCAGCACATTGCCAACTTTAAGGCATCATGCGGAAATACAGGGGGCAATGATGCACTCCTTCTTCGTCAGTTTTTCAACAGCCTGACCGGTGTCCCTTTCGACTGGTACGCGGGCTTACCAGACAGGTCCGTCACTACTTTCGTCCAAATGGAGTCTCTGTTTCGGCAAAGATTCATAAGTGTCAGTGATAAAATCTCCATTGCTGACCTTGTGAGGACCAAGCCAGGGAAGAACGAAAGTAACACGGACTTTATCGCCCGATGGCGCAATCTCATAGTCAAGTGCGAATCGCTGCTGGATCAGGACTAGTCCGCCGGCCTCCTCAATGGGAACCTCAGCAATTGGATGGTCCTATTCTTATGTACAGCAGCTCTCAAGACGTTTCAAGAGCTGACCAAGAGAGTTCAAATGTTGGAACACTCGAAGTAAGAGACTATCTCGGACTCTCCGAATGACAAGCCTTGGAAGAGCAGAAAAGACGACAATCGTAAAAATGGAAATTCCAACAATACCAATGCTTTCAATGCGTTTGATAATGAAGACAAGCGAAAAGCGGGCGGATCAAAAATAAACCGAGCTCGAAAGCCAGTGCTAGGAGGAGAAAAAAAATAAGGTCTACTCTTTCAAAAAAGACAAAGTCTGCAAGATATTCAAAAATGCCTTGAACAACGGTTTACAATTGCCGAAGTCGAAAAGACCTCACGAAGCAAAAAATGACCGACAATCCTCTATATTGCCCGTACCACCGAGTAGTGAGTAATGCAATCGAGGATTGCTATATTTTCAAAGACTGGGTTGAGAAGCAATACAATACTGGGGAAATTGAGCTGTCCAAGAGCGTGTTAGTGAACAATCAAGCAGCAGCCACCAACTCTATACAGATAAAAGTTGAAACCTTCTGGGAGCAGACAGCTAAACCCACTGACCCGAGAAATGAAACTGACTCGCCACAGCCTCCATGGAGCATGCACATGTATAAAAAGACGAAAAAGATTTTAAAGCTACTTCAGAAAGAGCCCAGAACATAATAGGAGGGGCATAAGGAGCCCACCGCTCCAGTTACCAATTCGGATCGATCAGGCTCAAAATCCAAAAATCTTAAGAAGAAGAAAAATGCGTCTCGACGCGAAAAAGAGCGCGGGGAGATCGACCATTCAAAAATATATCGATTCTCTCGAAGACTATGAACAAAAGGAAAGAATTATAATTCAATTGAAAGAGTTCTTTCCCGTAGAAGCGGCTGAGATTCTGAAGGAGCTAGAAGAAGACTCCGATGACGAGATCCCTATGGTGACCTGCTACGTCGTCCATCTTAGTAGTGACTCTGAGGAAGAGCTTCGTTTTCTCGAAGAGGACGAGGAGCTCGCCACGAAGGCCAACCAAACCTAGCTCAGAAGGAGCAAGGTTCTACCGCCGAAACAAAGCAACACCCCGAAAGAGAGGAAAAACCATTCGCTAATGAAGAAAACGGCGTAGAGTCGACTCATGAAGATTCGAGTTCTTCTCCGATAGATTACAGTTTTTTAGCTCACCTCCGAAAACTTCCGTCTCTCTTAAGGATTTATGATTCTCTGGTCCTACCCAAGGAGCTCAGAGATTTTTTCATTCTTTTCCTGCAAAAACCCTGAGCGGTATCAGGCTCGTTTCGCGGAAACTAATATGAAAGAGGCCCAGTACACTCTACATACAGCCGTAGTCACATTTAAGAATGAAGACCTGCTACTGGGAACAGCTGAGAAAAACCGACCGCTTTACGTGACAGGGTACAGCGACAGAGACCGGATTAATCGCATATTGATTGATTCGGGAACCTCAGTGAACATCATAAACTTGTGGACTCTGAAGAGTTTGTCATGGACGTATGACACCTGTCAAGGGAAAGGATAGTCATCCAAGGCTTCAATCAAAACTGCCAATAAGTTCTGGGGTTCATAGCTCTGCCAATTAAATTTGGGGATCTGCAAACCGAAACTAAAATATACGTGATCGACGCCGACGCATCCTATAAGATTCTCCTGAAAGGGCCGTGGCTTCACGATTACGGTATTGTTCCGTCAACTCTCCATCAATGCATGAAGTATACCAAGAATGGCGAAGAAAAACGCATTGGCGGAGACATTAAGTCGTTCGGTGTGCATGAAGTCCGATATGAAGATTCCCGGTACTTTGCAAACCCCCAAAATGCTGAGCCACAACTATCCGAGGACAGAACGACCCCGAAACCTAAAAGCAAATCTGTGCCGGCTATCATTTTCAAAAGAAAAAACCTCCCCAGCGCGTCCGCGTTTTGGCAGTGACACCGATCAATCCGATGCTGGAAATCCGTCCTTCCGTAATACTTGCCTTTGTTTCGGTAGTGATACGGACGAGTCTAACATCGAAGGCCCATCCGGCAGCAAAATTTGCCCTTATTTCAGCAGCGACACTGAAGAGTCGGAGGAAGAGCACCCGTCTTGTAATAGCTGTGCAAATTGGGCTGTCATGTGAAAAGCGATGCTAAGATAGACATTTGAAGTTACAGAAGGGTCCCTAGCCATCACAAAGGTGCCGGAGCAGGTGTGCAAAGAGCTCGATACATTGTCAGTTTCTACTGTGGACCATCTGAAAACTTTCTACGTTCCCGAAAGGAAAAGTGGACAGAAGGGCATCCTGTTTTATGGGTCAAATCCTGTCATGCATCCGGACGATTTGGTTATCACATACCTTCCCTACGAGAGGCATAAGAATCGTCCTTAATCCTAGATATTAGGTGCATGAGATGCTGGAATTCTTTAAAAAGTGCGGGTGTCGGTTATATCAAACGGACTCTGAAGCAAAGTTTTATAAGGGGCTATAGCATCCGCCTCAAGTTCGAGCACTCATCGATGGATGGGTCCTAGATAGAAGGGGTATAGGTTTCAATCGACCTAATGTCAAAGCATGCTAAATAATCCATGTTGGTGAAGCCGGCAAAAGGTCAAATGATGACAACGAGCTAGCCGAGCCAAAAGAAGCTCCTCAAGAGCTCAAAGATGGCAGACAAGTAAGTTTCGACGAGCTAACCGATATTGATTTGGGAACGCCCGATAATCCAAGGCCGGCCTGCATCAGCTCACTCTTGCCAGATAAAATGAAAGAACAGATAATTGTCCTGCAACATGAGTTCGTCGACTGCTTCGCATGGACGTATAAAGAAATGCCTGGATTCTCCCCTGAAGTGGCCGTGCATAAGCTGGCTATATCTCCTTATGCCAAGCCAGTCAAACAAGCTCCTCGAAGAATAAGAAGGGAACTAGAAGAAAAGGTCGTCGAGAAAACTAAGAAACTTATCGATGCTGGCTTCATCAGAGACGAGAAATATGCGAACTGCATCGCATGTATCGTCCCAGTGAAAAAGAAGAATGGGCAGATCCGAGTTTGCGTCGATTTCAGATACCTCAACAAGGCATGCCCTAAAGTAGATTTCCCGCTTCTGGTAATGAAAATGATGGTCGACGATATCTTAAATTACGAGCTGTTCACCTTCATGGATGGCTTGTCTGGATATAATCAGATCAAGATGTCTCCCGAAGATGAGAAACACATAGCATTTCGAACCCCGATCGACATATATCGTTACAAGGTGATGTCGTTTGGATTGAAGAACGCAGGAGCCACATATCAAAGGGCAATGACCAAGAACTTTGACAACTTAATCCATAAAGTCGTCGAATGTTATGTCAATGATTTGGTCGTCAAGACTAAAGCCAAGGCCGAGCACATCCAAAATCTTATGACCATTTTCACCAGACTGAGGGAACACAATCTGAAAATGAATCCTCTAAAGTACACTTTTGGAGTGTCATAGGGAAAATTCTTGGGCTTCATAATCCGACATCGGGGGATCGAAGTTGACCCATCAAAGATAAAGGTCATCATGGAGATGCCTCCTTCAAAGAATTTGACGCAGCTAAGATCCTTTCAAGGCAAGCTCGCTTACATACGAAGGTTCATCTCGAACCTATCGGGAAGAAAAGGGATCCTTTTGTCTGGGATGCATAATGTCAAGAAACGTTCAAAAGCATCAAACAGTATCTGTTGTACCCTCTAGTACTTGCTGCTCCCATTCCAAAAAAGCGTTGATTCTCTATACTGCCGTGCTAGATGAGTTACTCTGTGCACTCCTTATCCAGAACAATGAGGAAGAAAAAGAAAATGCTCTCTACTATCTTAATCGAACGTTAGTCGGAGTGGAACATAACTATTCCCCAATCGAAAAGCAGTGTATGGCTTTGATATTTGCTGTAAAGAAGCTAAGACACTATCTGTTCGCTCATCGGGTCATGACGATCTCCAAGGTTGGCCCGTTCAAACACTTAATGACCAAAGCAAGCCTTACCGGTAGAATGGCAAGATGGGCTGTCATGCTACTTGAGTTTGACATAGCTTATACTTCTCAGAAAGTAGTAAAAGGGCAAGCCCTCGCCGACTTTCTTGCTGTTCATCCAATACCAGAAAAGTCACCGCTAAATTGCGAGTTACCCGATGAAAAAGTGTTGCGCCTCGAGAATAATGAGCCATGTTAGAACTCTACTTCGATGGATCCTCATCAATAAGGTCCTCCGGCAAATCAAGCGTCCCGTGAATACAAGAAGGAATAGGGTTGGTATTTATCATGCCCTCAGGAGGAACCTTGCGGTGTTCCTTCGCTCTTACCGAGCCTCGCACAAACAACGAGGCTGAGTATGAAGCTCTGATAGCTAGTTTGGAGCTCGCCATGGAAATGAAGGTCCTTTTGCGATGGGTCTTGTTCATCACGAAAAACTGCATTTCAATACCGTTTATTCATTATCATTTTTGTGTATATCAGTACTATTAATTCGCGTCTGTTCAATAAGTACAGATTACAGGTATTCGTGACAAAACACTGAAAACTCACTCAAATGCATGGATACGACATGTGTAAGCCGACACTGCAATCAGAACGGAAAACCGATCAATATTCAAGTGTTTGCAAAAACAATTCAAGTGTACACATTTTTATTCAAAGTGGTCCAACATGAACCAAGTGTGAACACAACTTTTGTTGATACACAAATCAAGTGGGCAGCTGCCATGATGATGACATGCACCAAGTGGGCAAGTGAGCAAGTTGTTAAAGCAAGTGGGCAAGTTGTTAAAACAAGTAGGCATGGGTGATGAGCAGAAATAAAGGTGTGATATGATTTAAAGGTTGTATTTCCCTCCAAATCTACAGATTAATATCCAAGTGTTTATAAAAGAATCAAACAATACCAGAGAGACCATGACAAGGATATAAGATCACCACAAGAAAACGGGCCCCACCACTCAACAGTAAACCGCTGGAAATAGGGAAATTCCTGCCGCCACCGGCCCTACCTACTCCAATGTGCTTCATTTTTCTTCTGGTCATTTCTCATTGTCACATCACCTTTTTTTATTGTTTGTTTATTCTGTTGAGGTGCCTATAAATACCAGAATAAAGAGCAAGCTCAAAGAGAATACTTTGGTCCAATTTTCAATCTTCATCCTATAATTTTTTTTTAGTTCTAGTACATAGTAGTTAGTTGGCTTGAGTTCTTTGCTTTTATCTAATCTTGTAATCTCTAAACTGAGCTTGCAAGGTTAGATTTTAGTATTTGAATTCATAGCTTGTATCTTAGAGTTGAACTTAATAAACCTTTCATATTTTCACTTGGGTTCTTAGTATCTCTTTTACTTTCTTGCAATTTCATTTCTTGTTTTACTTACTTGCAGTGTTGTTTCTTTTATTTCTTCTGTTTTGCATTTTCTTTTGATTTTGATCATGGTTTGTGAATAGTGTATCTTGTTAGGGAAAGATAATGGTGGTATAAGTTAAGAATTCCTTTTACTCATTTCCTTTGCCCTAGAATTGCCAATCGAACTCCGTCCAAATCTCACGCAAGCGCTCCGTTAGGCACCTTACCCTACCACAGTGATGGTGATCCCTAACTGAGACCAGTTGCATTTGGTTTGGCCGGAGGTAAAAGATAAGAGAGAAGAACGGAAGGACAATGGTCAATAAGCAGGATTTCTCAAAATACCGTGCTTAAACACCCTAATCTACATTGTTGCCGATTACCATAACTTCAATAAGTCAAGTAAGGCACAAAATAACGAGTACGGGTTTTCCTAACTTAAACTAACCTATCTCTATCCCTAACAAGCATTTCATTGCATATACAAACACATAGGTTAGAATTGAACTGTTTGGACCTTTTGCTTAACTCGTGAGAACAAGAACTTAAAACACACCATCTCCCTGCGGACGACCCGTACTCATCACGGCTAGCTACACGCGACGCCGTCTTGATTGCGGTTACTGTAAAACTAAGATACGACACGATAAATTTTTTCGATTAGGTTTACAGTGACCCCCAGTTTGTCGTCAACTAAGTAAGCGGCGACTACAAGATATATAAGCCCGAGTTAGCTCGATACAGAAGCCGGGTGGTGGAGCTCATGAAACAGTTCGCCAACATTGAACTAATAAGAGTTCCTAGGGCGTTGAACGGAAAAGCCGACGTACTCACTCGCCTAGCTAAAGAGCTGGCTGATCCTAACATGGATGAAATTCTGATCATAGTCAAAAGCCAGCAAATTCTGCCTCCAGTCTCTTTACGAGAAGAGAAAAGCGTAGAACAAGAGAACAATCCTACCAAAAAAACTCTGATTATTCAAGACGAGTCCGATTGGAGAGAACCCTTCATAAAGTACCTCTGATACGACAAGTTACCCAAAGAAAAATCCACAATGGTTCAGCTGAAGAAAAGAGCTCTCCGATATGTGTTCGTAAATGACACGCTATACGGCAGATCGTACGACCAGCTCTGGCTCAGGTGTGTGTCCTCAGCCGAAGCCTAAAATGTCATGAAAGAAATTCACCCATGCATCTACGGAGCTCACTAGTCCGGCCCCAAAATGCGGCTTCAAATCAAACGGCTTGGATATTACTGGCCTACCATGATAAGGGATTGCGAAGAGCATGCAAAGAAGTGTCACCTCTGCCAAATTCAAGGTGACTTCATTCACAAGCACCCTAATCCGCTGCATCCTACGATGGTGTCATGGCCCTTCGAAATTTTGGGGCACCGATATAGTAGGCCCAATTGATCCTCCGTCGTCTAAAGGCCACCGGTTCATATTGGCCGCAACTGACTACTTCTCCAGGTGGGCTGAAGCTGTCCCACTAAAAGAAGTCAAGACAGATGATATCCTGACATTATTCTGGAATAATATTCTATACCACTTCGGTACACCATGAAGAATCATTTCTGACAACGGGCCTTCTTTCAAGAGTTTCAAAGTGTCAAGGTTCGCTACTCATCACAAGATAGACTGGAGATGTTCCTCCATCTATAATATAAAAGCTAATGGGCTAGCCGAATTCTTCAATAAAACTCTTTGCAAGCTCCTGGGGAAAATTGCTTCAGACAACAAAAGAGACAGAAATCTTAAGCTCAACGAGGTGTTGTGGGCATATCGTACCACGCACCGCACTCCAACTCAATCCACTCCACACTCATTACTCTTCAGAGTAGAGGCAATACTTCGTCTCGAAGTCGAAATTCCAAGCCTAAGTATGGCTATCCAGCATGGTTTGAAGGAGGAAGAAAACGTCCTCCTTCGGCTCGAAGAGCTTGACGCCCTCGAAGAAAAGCGGCTCGCAATACAGCAAAATCTGGAGCTGTACCGAGCCCAAATGTCTCGGGCTTATGACAAGATGACCAGTCTCTATGGTTTCAAGAAAGGCAAATTGGTGTTGGTCCGCAAATTACCGATCAACCCCAATCGACATGCCAAGGGAAATTTTGAGCCAAATTGGGAAGGGACATATGTTATCAAGAAAGTGTTTGATGGAGGATCCTACCAGCTGATAAATTCCAAGAGAGAAAGGCCCATGCCACCCATCAATGGCCAATATCTAAAGAAACACTACGCATGAATGCACCAAGTCACAGACAAATTGAGCACATCGACCCTACGGTCTGGATCATACATCTTATAAAACCGTATACAATCTATGTCACGCCCTGCTTCCCAGTAGACGGAAACGGTGGCGTGGCAGGCTGCAACGTATTTACTATGAAATAAATACATTAAGCGTAATTAAGAAATATATAAAATATACAAGAATGACAAGAGAATAAAATGAACGAGAACTTTATTTACATTCAACTGTTTGAAAATAAAAAAATACAATGATATAAATCAAATGCTTAAACAACGGCGTACAGAAAATAAGTGCAAGAAGAACCAGTAGTCAGGTTGTGCCGCAAGTTGGTCCAAGTCCTCCTGGCTTGGCTTAATCTGTTTAGTGTCCGGTTCTCCTGACGAACATTCCAAAGAAAGAAACAGAAATGAATGTCATCAGCGAACTAACGCTCGGTAAGTCCCATAAGAAGAAAAGAAGATAGTATATAAACTGAAATGAACAGGTAAGTTGTATATGACCGATTACTGGTATATGATAGCTAGTATAACATAGTTGTTTGTAGTTTAGTAAAGAAGGTATTCATGTATAAGAGAGGAGTCCATCTTATCCCGTGGATTATGGTAACATGTAGTACAAGACCCCGTCATAACCCATGGGACAATGGCACGAGAATTCATGTAGGTGTCTTTAAAGTGACCTCTCGTGCTACGATATACGTTCCGTACCAATCTACCCCTTTATCCCCGTATAATGTATTGTATATATTATGTTTACAAGTCTTGGCCTAAATCATGGATAAAAAATGTTCATGTATTCATGTTCAGGATGCAATCATGTATTCAAGTAGGCATGTCAAGTTCAAGTCAAGTTATAACCATGGTTTGGTTAAGTCAAGTAAAGTATACATGTTTGGATTTGATGTTTGAATTCGAGTATTCCTGCTCATGATCAAGTATTCATGTTTGAGTTTGGATTCAAGTTTGAGGTTGGATTCGGACTGAGTCAAACACTTGTAAACTGATTTAACTCTTGAATTCTTAGGTTCGGGAATTATCGACAACTGCTGCATATGGACGGCAAAATTTGTGTATTTTTCCAAGACAATTGCCATTGATAACTCCTGTTAAGTTTTCTAACTTGAATAGGCAAGCACTCACTTTCTCCGGCTCTCTGGGACTCAAGAGAATTGATCCCGCTTAAACCTATATTTACAAAAGTCCTTAAAATAGTGTTATATATATCTCGAGGGGGTTTTATGAAAAATATTTTAATATAGTTAAAAGTAAAACCTCGAAGGGGTTTTACATTACTTAGGCTTTTTATGAGCATGTGTTTTAAGTATTGAGGTATTTTAATGATAAATACATAGCTTTTAAAAGTTTATTATATTTTATTGAAAACTAGTCTTTTTTAGTAACTTGATGGTATTTTATTGACATTTTGTAATCTTTCATCTTTTTAAAAATATAGTTTCACAATGTAATGAAAATATAGATTTATAATTTTATATAATTTTAAATTTTAAAAATTTTGTTTTATTTAGAAAAATCGTTTTTCTTAAATACCGTATTTATATCCTTCCGAGATCGAATACTCCGTGAGGAGTGCTGCATCTCATTCTACTATCCTTAGGATGTGCGATAATTCACACCATTCATTAGCGGGTGTCACGCCCCGCTTCCTGGTATACGATGAAGGGGACGCGACTGGTCCGCTACGTATTTACTCAGAAACAAATACGCTAAGCGTAACTGAGCAATATAAAAGAAAATATACACAAGAGACAAGGTATAATAAAAACAACAACTTTATTTATTAACATTTTTTTGTACAATGCATGAAAGGAAATACAACTGAAATAAAAACGATGCCTAAACAATGGCATGACAGGAAATTAAAGGCACTGAATAGAAAATGTACAATGTCTAGAGCTCAGGGTCTTCGCTGTACTGATCCAAGTCTTCTGCAGTTGGCTCGATCTCTGACGGATCCAAATCACCTGACGACATTCAAAGAAGAAAGAAATAGAATGCCGTCAGCGAACAGGTCGCTCGGTAAGTCCTAAAGATAAGATGAAAGTAGAATGGACAGAATAAGAAGATATCCTTTAAAGTTGTATTATATTATTGTAATGTTGTGTTAACGCTGTTGTTTGTAGCTTGGTATAGAAGAATGCCAGTGTATACGAGAGGGGTATATATATGCTAGAGACCAGGGCAAACGGAATGTATAAGGAACCGTTAAGCCACGGTACAACAGCAACGGAATATAGGTTAGGTGTCTTAATCTTACCGTCTTGTGCCACCTTTAACACATTCCGTACCAATCTACCCCTTAAACCCCGAGATATCTTGTTTGTATTGTTTGTATTGTAAATTGTATTGATTGTATAATTGGATGACTGACCGAAACCAGGATATCAGTAAACAGATGTAACCGTAGAATCATATAAATGGAATAACTGGAGAACCATGTAAATGGAATGTATATCCATGGTTCGTTCGGTCAAGTTGTATAGATTGATAATTGGATTCATGGAATCATGTTGAATTGTAATATTGAAGATTGTATATTATAGATTGTACTTGAATCATATTCAAGTCAGATTATACTGAGACTCAAACTGAGTCAGACAATTAGCAAAGTAAATTGAAGTCCTGATTGTTTTTATTAATTTGTCTACCTTAGATAGGCAAGCACCCACTTCTCCTGCTTCCTGAGGCTCAAAAGATTGGTTCCGCTTAAACCTATGTTTACTAGGGTCCTTAGGGTAATTTATAAAACTTGAGGGGGTTTTATGTAAAAATACTTTTATATACTTTTTCAAAATACACCCCAAGTATTTATTATTCGTCTTTAGGGTTGTAATGAATGTGGATTTTATATTATGATATTTCTAATGAAAATATCCTAAATTCAGAAATAAAGGTATTTATTTATAATATTGATTTGTGTGGAATTTATGGTATTTTAGTGTAAAATTGATTCTTGTGATTTTTAGAAAAAAGTGGAATATTTATATCATAACTAAATAGGTATTTTAATGATAAATATACATATATTTATACAAAAATAATTTTAATATATATTTTTTTCTAAAAATCTCATTTTCTTAAGATGTCGTATTTTAAATCTTTCGAGACCGAATGCTCCTTGCGGAGGTCTGAATCTCACACTACTAAGCCCGAGGATGTGCGATAATCCGCACCATCCCGAACGGGTTCCCCAAAATGGGTTGTAGCGGCGTTTTGCAAAGATTTGTATAAATACTAAATCCTTTAGAAAATGGTTTTATTAAGTAAATGGTATTTATTTGTAAAGATGTCAATTTTCCGTATTTTATGTTCTAGGGTCTCCTAAGTCAACTAGACTATTCCTAACTGGTCCAAAACGACAAGTTGTGAGATACCTCAAATCGCCTCTTCACCGCCAATTGTGGCCAGGTAAGTACAAGTGAAGAAAGGTGGGATCCGCTCACGAATCACCGTGAGACGGGCCTTTTAAAATTACCTTTCTCACTTGTCTAGCCTAGACACCACAAAGTCAGGTTTAGATAAATGACTGATGTCCACAATCTTATCCTATTTTCATAATAAGTGGTATTTATTTAAAAAGTGTATCAATACTACATCTTTCAGAAATGGCTTTATTTAGTAAAGGGTATTTAAATGAAAATGTCCGTTTTCCCGTATTCTGAGTTCTCGAGGGTATCGTGTTAGGTTGTATATGAGTATGTGAGGAGGTAGGTCGTTACCTCGTGATCTACTTTAAAGGTATAGCAAGTTTAATAGGGTTAAATGTAGAATTGAAACAATGTGGTATTTAAGTGAAAAATACGATAAATTGAAATAGCCATCATTTCATGTAATGAAATTTGATCAATTTGTTTGATTAGTGTTTAATAGTCAACATGAGGAAGTTTAAGTATGATTGTATTAGTGAGAAGTGGAATTTTATAGGAAACCGAATCGGAAATCAGTTTTGTTCCGATTTCGTCAGGTTTTGTAAATCCGTACTTTTAGATAGAAGAGATAGGTAGAAATTGGGACTTACGGGTTTTAGATCACACAAGAGAGTGAGAGGGAAGTAGAGGAATCGCCGATGTGTTGCGTCGTCCCCGGTAGTTCCTAAAACGATCACCGGAAGTTTGCCGTAGATTTTGCCGGAGTTTCGCCTCGAGCTTGTTTTCAAAGTACACAAGTTTTCTTGGAATTTTGAGAGAGTGGGCTCAGAATTTTTGGGTGAGAGGGTAGGGGGTAGGCGTGTATTTATAGGGTTAGGCTAGGGTTAGGGTAGGTGTAGGGTTTTTAATTAAAAAATGTAAAAAGGTGTAAAAATCATTAAAAATTGAAGTAAATGGGTGTTAATGTGCTTTCTGGAACCGATCTCATAAATTGGAGTGTGCAGGGGGTTAAGAAGACGAGGAGCCACATTTCATCTGTTGATGACTCGGCCGACCGGCCAAGTCTGGCCGGCGGCGCCGGCCCGAGTCGGGCTGAGTCACGGCCTAGGGAGGTGGGGGTCTCATAGGGTAGGTACTGGTACTTTCAGGTTTTCAGGTTCAGTTCAAAGTTTGGGAGTTATCTCAGGTGGACTGTTGGGCTTCTATAAAATTTAAAACAAATAAATATAAAAAATAATGTGGGGCATGGGATTTGAACTCTGGTGGCTTGGTTCAGCAGTGCAAGGTATTACCAATGAGCCCCAAGCTCCTTCTTGTAATTAAATTACTAATTGATTACTTAAGTCTTCTGCTCAGGCAATTAATATCCCTTTAAGGATTTAAAAAAAAATTAAAAATTTGTATGGAAAAAGTGTATAAGAAAATTAGGGATGTTACAGCGGGTTCCCAAATAAGGGTTGTAGATGCATAATTGTAAAGAAATACGAAATACCGTTTTAAAAGAAACCCGGTTATAAAGTATGTGGTATTTTATTTTAAAGAATATTCTTCGAATTAAAATACATACAAATAGGCATCGTGCTATAAAACCAAAGTGTACGTGAAGGGTAAGTCGTTACCCCGTGATGTTTTTCCTTAAGGTATAGTTTTAACAAAACTAAAAAAAGTGATAATAAAGTTCAATGTATTTTAATGAAAAAGTTTAATTAGGGTTGTTTCACATGAGATTTGTCACACCCCGCTTCCCAGTGTACGGGGAAAGAGATGTGGCGGGCCGCGACGTATTTACTCAGAAGTAAACACGTTAAGCGTAAATAAGAAATATAAATGTAAAGCACAAGAATGACAATATATGTAAACAACAACTTTTTATTGATAATCCTTCTTTACATACAACTGAAAAGAAAAGTACAATGATAGAAATCGATTCCTAAACAATGGCATATGAACTGGAAAGAAAATAGTACAAGTAAGGCCTAAAAGTCTGCCTACTCTGTAAACTGCTCCAAGTCGTTCTGGCCGGACTCGATCTCCTGAGAGTCGGGTCCTCCTGACAACATTTTGAAGAAAGAAGAGACATGAATGTCGTCAGTGAACTAGTGCTCGGTAAATCCCAAAAGATAGAATGTAATAGATAGGTCAAGTGAATAGAATAGGTAAAGTATGTGTTTGTTATGCTAACATAGTTGTTTGTAGCTTGGTACAGAATATATCAGTGTATACGAGAGGAGTCCAACTTGCTCCGTGGACTAAGGTAACATGTAAGTACAAGGCCCCGTCAAAACCCACGGGACAACGGCTCAGGATGTTCATGTAGGTGTCTTTTAGTGACCATCATCGTGTCACTTTTAACACATTCCGTACCAATCTACCCCGTTAAAACCCCGTAGTGTATATTGTATTGAATTAGGGTTATCAGACTTACCGAGACCATGGTATAAGTTATTCATGTAAACTGATTCAAGATGTAAACGGTACTCATGTAGTCAAGTCAAGATATAGCCATGGTTCGGTCAAGTCAAGTCATGTTGCATGTTTGATATTGTTCTGGTATTCATGTTCAAGTTCAAGTGTTCATGTTTGGTATATTGGATTCATGTTAAATTGGAGTTATGATTGGATTCAGATTAATACTTAGACTCAGGCTTGAGTTAAACACTTAAACAGATTTGGATCCTGAATTAGGTTTAGAAGTTATCGGTAACTGCTGCACATGGACGACAGGATTTGTGTTTTTTTCCACGACAATTACCCTTGATAACCCCATTTTAGTTTTCTATCTTAAATAAGCAAGCACCCACTCTCTCCGGCTCCCTGAGGCTCAAGAGAATTGGTCCCGCTTAAATCTATACTTACTAGAGTCCTTAATGTAATTTTATACACCTCAAGGAGGTTTTATGAAATTTTTTTTATATACTTTCAAAATAAAACCCAAGTAATTATTTATATTATTTAGAATTGTCATGAATGTGAATTTTAGAGAATGAGGTATATTAGTGAAAATATACATAGCTTGAATAGTTCAAGGTATTTTAGTGTAAAGTTTAACTCGTATTGATTCTTGATGGTATTTTCATGATACTTGTAATTCGTTTATTTTCTATAAAATATGGAATTTAATAATATCTTAAAAATATGTGGTTTGATAATATTTATATAATTATTAAAAATAAATTTTTATTATTAAATAGAAATCCTCGTTTTTCTTAAAAATTGTATTAAAATTCTATCGAGATCGTATGTTCCGTGAAGAGGTCTGCATCTCGGCCTACTAGTCCCAAGGATGTGCGATAATCCGCACCATCCAAACCGGGTTCCCCGAAATGGGTTGTAGAGGCATAATCGCAAAGAATTATGTAATACAATTTAAAGAAATCCGGGTTTTTAATAGTTTAAGGTATTTTGATGAAAAGTCGTATTTTTCCACAAAAATATTGTTCAAGAAAATCGTGCTACATCAAAATGAGTGTATGTGAGAGGTAGGTCATTACCTCGTGAGGTTTTCTAAAGGTAATATTAAGCAAAACATCGTATGTAAACTTCATGGTATTTAAACGTAAAGCTTAATTAAAGTTATTCAATATGGAGTTTAGAGTGAAATTGGTTTCTAAATATTAGTTAAATGATTACAAGTAAGGTATATACATGAGTACAAGTGATTCTTAAGAAGAATTGTGGTTTTCAAAGGTTTTAGAAACAAATTTCGGTATAACTCCACTTACCGATAAGTTTTGAAAAAGAGAAGTTTTATAGTAGAAAGAGAAGAAGAGATATGTGACTTACAAGTTAAAATGAGAGAGGGGAGGTAGGGAATGAGAGTAGTAGCCTTCGTGGAGTAATGGTTGTCGCCGGAAACGTCTCGAATCCTCGCCGGAATTTGACCTAGGGCTAACTCCACTTGTACTCTTCTTAGACTTAGAAATTTTTTGAGAATTTTGACAATAGATTTCAGAATGAAGATGGCCAGGGTATAGGGTTGTATTTATAGTGTAAAATTAGGGTTTTGGAATTGAAGAAAGAATTAAAAATGTATTAAAAATTGGATTTAAAGCTTCATTTTAATTCTCTGTTAATTTTCAGGAAAATCAAACAGAACAGAGGTAGTGGGATAGGACATGGGGTGTTGTGGGCAAAGCACGGGGGATTATCCCCTACGGACGGCCGGCATCGCCGGGCTCATGGCCGATCTCGCTGGTCCAATGGGGGCATTGGGGCACTGGATTCATTCCACGGGTCCCTGACTGTGTACACAATATTTTTCACATGTTTGTTTTATCCGACTTTTCATTTTTTACGTGTATTGCACGTGTAAACTTTTGGGCTTCCAAAAAGTTTAAAAGAAAAATCAGTAAAAAAATGTATGTGGCTGATGGGATTCGAACATATGGGCTATGTCACAGCAGTGCAAGGCTTTACCAACGAGCTACAGCTGTTTCTTGATGTTCTTAAATAAAAACAACATTTAAAGTATACTCAGGCTTGCAAACTCCATTTTGTATATTAACTTGAAATTTTTTTGTACCCGTTACATTCTACCCTCCTTACAAAAATTTCGTCCTCGAAATTTACAATTATATAAGGACTAATTTAAAAATAAGAAAGGGTATCTTGCACGCATGTCATCCTCACATTCCCACGTTGATTCTCCTGGTGAATCTTTTCTCCACGTCACTCGGACTAAGTTTACTTCCTTGCTCCGTAGTGTCTTTACCTTTCTCTCCATGATCTCAATGGGTTGTTGCTCACAAGATAGGTCTGTCTGTACAGTGAGCTCGGAGTGATCAAGAATGTGGCTGGGTTCGCTCACATATATTCGAAACTGGGACATGTGGAACACGTTGTGCACTCCTTCCAATGATAGTCGTAGTGCCAAGCGATATACCACTTCTCTGATTCATTCGAGTATGTCAAACGGTCCAATATATCTGGGACTGAGCTTACCCCTCTTGCCAAAGCGAACTACTCCACGGTTTGGAGAGATCTTCAAGAACACATTATCTCCCGGTTGGAACTCCATATGTCGGCGCTTTGCATCAGCCCAGTGTTTCTGTCTGTCTTGGGCTATGCGCATTCTTTCCCTAATCGTGCGAACTATGTCCACAGTTCCACGATCATCTCTGGTCTAAGGAGTTCCCCATCTCCGATATCGTCCCAACTTAATGGTGAACGACACTTCATTCTATAGAGCGCTGCAAATGGTGACATTCCAATACTCGCCTGGTAGCTGTTGTTGTATGAAAACTCCACAAGATGTAAGTGATCTTCCCACGATCCTCTGAAGTCTAGCATATAAGCTCTTAGCATGTCTTCAAGGATCTGAATCGTTCACTCAGACTGTCCATCTGTTTGTGGATGGTAAGCTGTGCTGAAATTCAGACTCGTTCCCAGGCTAGCTTGTAGACTCTGCCAAAACTGGAATCGGAATATGGTGTCACGATCGGAGACGATGCAAACCGATACTCCATGTAATCTTACGATCTCCTGCATGAGTTCATGGGTATCATAAATAGTATATTATGAAGAGTTAAATCTTACTTAGATTCAGACTTACCTTCATGTACTTCTTTGCTAAAGTCTCGGTGGATTAGCCAACTCTAAAGGGAATAAAGTGAGCCGACTTGGTGAGTCGATCCACAATAACCCATACCGCATCGTTACCTTTCGTGCTGCGGGAAAGTGCAGTCACGAAGTCCATGGTGATATGTTGCCATTTCTATTCTGGGATAAGTAACGGTTGAAGTAAACCAGCAGTTCTGTGATGTTCAGCCTTTACTTGCTGACACACCAAGCATTTGGTTATGCTTCTGGCTACTTCACGCTTCATCCATGCCACCAGTAATGTTGCCGTAGATCTTTGTACATCTTTGTACCACCAGGGTGTACTGAGTAAGGAGAGTTGTGAGTTTCTTTCATCAACTCTTCCCGAACAGAACCTTGTGGCACACACAACCTGCTTGCATATCTCAAAGATCCGTCTTCATGGATGATGAAGTCTGTTAGCAGTCCACTTTCTACTTGTTCTCGAATTTTTTGCAACTTGGCATCACTTTCTTGAGTTGCTTTGATCTGATTGACAATAGTAGACTGAACTTGTAAGTTCATCAACTCTGAAGTATTACCTGGCATAACCACTTCTATATCCATCCCGTGCAATTCTTGTTGAAACTTCCATTGTGCGGTGAGATTTATTGAAAGTGGCTAGCAACTAAGTGCATCAGGAACTACATTCATCTTCCCTGGACGATATTGTAGGTTGATGTCGAAGTCCGCCATAAGTTATAGCCATCTTTTCTGCCGCATGTTCAACTCCTTCTGAGTAAACATATACTTCAGACTCTTGTGGTCAGTGTACATGTCCACTCACTCTCTAAGCAGATAATGGCGCCAAATCTTAAGTGCAAAGATAACGGCCGCCAACTCCAAATCATGTATTGGATAGTTGCGCTGATGAATCTTCAACTGTCTTGATTCAAAGGCTACAACTTTTCCATGCTGGTGTAGAACATATCCTAATCCCTTACCGGATGCATCGCAATGCACAACGAAACCTCCAGATTGGTCCGGTATTACGAGAATAGGTGCTGATGTCAATTTTGACTTGAGTTCTACAAAAGTTTGTTCACATGCTTCTACACACGAATACTTCATCTTTACGTGTGAGCTTCGTCACGGGTGTTGCAATCATCGAAAAACCTTTTATGAATCTCGGTAGTATCCTGCTAATCCCAAGAAACTTCGAATGTCCTTCACTGTATTTGGTGTCGGTCATTCGCTTACTACTGATACTTTAGCTGGATCTACAGAGGTTCTTTCGCCTAAAACGATATGTCCGAGAAATCTGAATTGATCTATCCAAAATTCGCACTTACTGTACTTGTCATAGAGTTGATGCTGCCGTAATGTCTCCAGAACAACTCGTAAATGCTCAGCGTGCTCTTTTCGATTCTTTGAATACACCAGGATGTCATCGATGAAAATAACAACAAACCTGTCTAGGTACTCTCGGAAAACCTAGTTCATCAGATTCATAAATACACGAGAAACTCATAATGACAATAGCGAGTCCTGAATGCCGTCTTCGGAATATCAAACTCTTTGACCTTCACCTGATGATAACTCAAACGAAGATCTAGTTTTAAGAAAATACAAGACCCACTTAGCTGATCGAACAGATCATCGATGCGCAGTAGTGGATACTAGTTCTTTATCGTGACTTCGTTCAGATCTCGGTAGTCTATGCACATTCTGTATGAACTCTCCTTCTTCTTCACAAGCAAAACTGGAGATCCCCAACTTGAAGTACTGGGACGAATCCATCCTTTCTTCAAAAGTTCATCCAATTGAGTACGGATCTCCTTCAATCTTTCTGGACTTAAGAGATATGGTGCTTTGATCACCGGTTGTGCACCAGGTACTAAGTCAATACTGAATTCAAGAGCTCGATCGAGAGGCAAACCTGAGATGTCTTCAGGGAATACATCCTCAAACTCACGAACTACCTCTGGCTTGTCTTCTTCCGCCTGTATTGTTACAATCACCACCTTCCTTGGTTTAGCCTTGTAGGTGCTAGGCTCCAGGGTATGGTCTCCACTCTTGAAATAAAAGACCGGATGATTTGGAATCTCGAACACTACCATCCTTTGACGACATTCGATGGCAGCGAAGAAAGTTCCTAGCCAGTCTATTCTCAAGACTACATCGAAGTTTGTTATGTCCAGCACCTTGAAGTCCGCATAAAATTCTCTGCTGCAGACGACCACTAGACACAGATCGTATCCCAGAGTTGCCTTTAGAACGCCGTTCCCTGAACTGACATTCCAGCTGGATACGAGCAGTTTAACTAGAATCGCATGAGTTCAGATGAACCGTTGCGACATAAAGAAATGTGATGCTCTAGTATCGAAAAGTGCTAGGGCAGGAAAGGAAGCTACTAAGATTGTACCTGAGTTGTGTGGAATATGTTTAGGTATAGGAAAAGATATATATTGATGTATATAAAGATTGAAAAGGTTTTGAAAGAGTGGGATTTACCGGTGATGACTTGGCCCGTGGCTTCAGCTTCTTCCACAGTCATTGTGAAAGCCTGTCGCCTAGGCACATTCCTCCTTGCTGGAGGCACATTCCTCTGTCCGTTCCTCTGTCCTTGCGGCATATTCCTCTGTGCTTGATAGAACTAACAAATAGGCTGTGCAGGAGGTCCACGAGGAGGTGGAGCTGGGAGAGCAAGACGAGGTGCAGGAGCCTGGATAGCTGGCCGCTGCGGAAAGGTGAGTGCTGGTCGAGGTGTAGGAGCGGGGATGAGACGATGGAGACATTCTCCAATGGCGTGAGTGGATGCACCACAAACTAAGCAAAGGCGGTTAGCACGCCTGCAGTCCTTCGCCAGGTGTCCATTCCTCTTGCATTTGAAGCAAAAGTCTGGACTGAGCCGGTTAAAAGTTACGCCCGGTCTTCTAGATACAAACGGTGGCCTGGAAGAGGCTCCTCCCGCTATCTGAGTAGCAGGGCACTTCACACCGACAGACAGAGGTCTGCCCTTCTTCTTTACAACTACCTCATATCTTCGGGAAGCCTTCAGAGCAAGTTCATGGGTTGGGAAATCCCCTGTAGCTAATGCAGCATGGATCTCCTGGTCTAACCAATGCTGAAATCGCCGGGCTCTGATCTCAGCAGTCTATATGAGATGTGCCGCAAACCTGTTACGGTCTTGTGTTAGCAGTATAGTATGTGATATCAAGAAATTGAATATTGAGACATATCTTACCTGCTAAGTATGGTAAACTCAGCATCGTATTCATCCACAGATTCGTTCCACATCGAATCTTACTGCAAGTGGATGAAATGTTGTTCCATATCAAAACGGGAAGTCTCGGGAAAGTATTTCTCGTCAAACATGTCACGAAAAGCCTTCCATTCAATCGGCTGGGCGAGTCGGCTTTCTTTAGCCTTCCACTAGACTCTGGCGTTATCAAAGAGTTGCAGCTTCGCAACTTTTACCCAAGCGATCTCTGTCACTTGTGCTGCTACCAAGTCATCTTCAATGGACTGAGCCCATTCCTATGCCTCCAGGGGCTCTCTTTCCCAGAGAAGTGCTTTGGATGCAGTGCCCGGAATTGCTTCACTCCGGGTGTCTCAGATTCTGGACGGTGCAATAGGATAGCAGTCTGCTGCTGCTGTCCCTCCAAGAGGCTTTTGATTGCCTCAAGCAATACCGTCTGCTCGTTGATAGGAGCTGCTACTGTAGGTGGTGGTAGAGGAGGTGGAGTGTTTCCATTCACGTTGGTGCTCGTGTTGTTCGGGAATTCATAATCTTGAGAGAAAAAGTAGGGTTAGGATAGATTCAAAGAATTGAAATGTAAAGAATGTATAGTTGCTGATTCTTATAATTCTTGTGATATATTGCTTAGATTTCTATGTAGAACTGGCCTGCATGGGCCGCCAACAAAACCTACCACGCCCCGCATCCCAGTGTACGGTGTAACAACTCCAATTCTTGTGTACATAAATTTGATTAAAAGTTAATGTATACTTGGGGTATTTACATTTCCTGTGAGTACTATAAGTATTTGATTTACTTTTGAACAGCAAGAAGGAGCTTGTAGCTCATTGGTAAGACCTTACACTGCTAAACCAAAGCACCAGACTTCAAATCTCATCAGCCACATTAATTTTTTAATTAGATTTCTTTTAATCTTTTAGAAGCCCAAGAGTCTACACGTGCATTACTCGTAAAAACCAAGAGTCACAAATAAAACAAACGAGTCCACGAGTCAAGACACAGCATCAGGGGACACATGGCAGTCTGACTCGGCCCGACTCAGCTAACTCGGGCCGGTGACTCGGGTGAATCGGCCGCCGCCACCGGCCCGAGTCAGCCCGATCCTAAATTTTCTTGAACTCCCAGACACTTTTGGCCTGCCAACTCTCCCTACACTGTTTAAATTCTCTGAAATTAAACAGAGAATTAAAACACCCCTTTTAATTTTTTAAATGCAAAATTAAATACAATTTTTATCATACCCTTTCACTTACCTTAAACCCTAATTTTTCCTATAAATACCACACCTAAAATCACCCCTCCTCACTTTCAAAACTCTGTCCAAACTCTCAAGATAATTCCATAGATATTTTGTGTGCAAGTGGAGTTAGCAAAGGGCGAATCTCCGACGAACTTCCGACGACGATCCGAAGAGTTTCCGGCGACGAAACGACGCACTGGTGCTTCCCCAACCTACCCCTTCCTCTTCTCTTGACTCTAATCCCATAAATCCCTTCTCCCCCTTCTCTTTACTATTCTAAAAACTTAGAATTCTAAAACCCGACGGAAGTGGAGTTAATCCGATTTCCGATTTGTTTTTTCCATAAAAATTATATTTTTCTTAAACACAATAATACAAAACTCTCACATCATGATCATTAAACATTAACAAAACATATTGACAAGTTTCATATCAAAAGAATTTATATTTCAATTTTTATAGCACTTTTACGGAAAAATACCATATAGTTTAGTTTCGACATAAAACATCATTACCCCTTACTATACCTTTAGATAGTTCATGAGGTAATAACCTACCTCCTCACAACACTCATATTTAACATAACACGATGATCTTTGGGAACATAGTTTTGGGAAAATACGATTTTACGTAAAGTACCTCCAACTTATAAAAAACCTTTTTCTGCAAGATATGTATTTTTAACAAATCTTTGCAATGTGCAGCTACAACCCATTTCGGGGAATCCATTTTGGATGGTGCAGATTAGCACACATCCTCGGGCTTAGTAGTGCGAGATGCAGACCTCCGCAAGGAGCATACGGTCTCGAAAGATTTAAAAATACAATTTTCTTTAGAAAATGTGATTTTTATAATAAATAAAATTATATATTTTAATAAATATATATAAGTAATTAATATCAAAATATCTATTTTTAGTATTTATAATATTCCACATTTCCAAAATTCAAGAAAAACATCTTATTTACAAGAAAATACCATACAAATTCCAATATTACAAATAAATTCCATATATTATGAAAAATAGATTTTATTCACTAGAAATGTCACAATGATAAAATATACGTCAACGAAAACGTTAAAGATGATAATAAAATACTTGAGGTGTATTTTGAAAATTATACAAAATTATTTTTACATAAAACCCTGTCAAGTTATACTAAATTACAATAAGGATTCTAGTAAACATAGGTTTAAGCCGGACCAATCTCTTGAGCCTCAGGGAGCCGGAGATATGGGTGCTTGCCTATTTAAGATAGACAACCTAACAAACGGTGTTATCAATACGGTAATTGTCTTTGAAAAATACACAAATCCTGTCGTCCATAACACTAAAACCTAATTCAGGATTCAATTTTCTTTTTTAATTGTCTGATTCAGACTGAGTCTCAATATAATCAAACAGACTTGAATGAGATTCAAGTATATATAATAATTCAATATGAATCCATATATTCAATATGTTCAATCTATCAAACTATACAACTTGACCGAACCGAACCATAGATATACTTCCATCTACATGATTCTCCAGTTACATCCATTAACTGATATCATGGTTTCGGCAAGTCATTCATCTATACAAGACAATACAATTTACAATACAATACAAACAATACAATCAAGATATCGCGGGGTTTAAGGGGTAGATTGGTACGAAAGGTGTTAGAAGTGGCACGAGACTGCAACCATTAAGACACCTAACCTGAATTCAATTGCCGTTGTACCATGACTGAACGGTTCCTTGTATTCCGTCCACCGTAGTCTCTGGTCTAACGAGACTCCTCTCGTATACACTGGCCTCTTCTATACCAAGCTACAAACAACAGCGTTAACACTAAATACAATATTATAATAATATAATACCACTTTAAAAGTTACACACTCTCTCTCTGTCTGTCTATTCTACTTCTTCCTTATCTTTGGGACTTACCGAGCGATTGTTCGCTGACGACATTCTCTCTGTTTCTTCTTTGGAATATTGTTAGGTGATTCGGACCTTCAGGAGATCGAGCTCACCAGCGAGTACTTGGATCAGCTAGCCTTCGACCCAGAGCTCTAGATACTTGTACATTTCATTTTAGTACTTTCCATTTCTGTTATGTCACTGTTTAGGCATTGCTTTTCATTCCATGTATTTACTTTTCAAATGTATTGTAAAAAGAATGTGAATAGATAAAGCTAATGTTCATTTATATCTATTGTCTCTGTCTCTTGTGCATTTTACTTATATTGCTTAGATACGCTCAGCGTGTTTACTTCAGAATAAATACACAGCGACTTCGTCGCGTCCTCTGCCCGTATACTGGAAAATGGGGCGTGACATACGGGGAAGGAGACGTAGCGAGCCGCGACGTATTTAATCAGAAGTAAACACGTTAAGCGTAAATAAGCAATATAAATGTAAAGCACAAGAATGACAAGAGATGTAATAAAACAACAACTTTTTATTGATAATCATTCTTTACATACAACTGAAAAGTAAAGTACAATGATAGAAAGCGATATCTAAACAAAGACATATGAACTGAAAAGAAAATAGTACAAGTAAGGCCTAAAAGTCTGCCTTCTCTGTAAACTGGTCTAAGTCGTCCTGGCCGGGATCGATCTTCTGAGAGTCGGGTCCTCCTGACAACATTCCAAAGAAAGAAGAGACGGGAATGTCTTCAGCGAACTAGTGCTCGGTAAGTCCCAAAAGATAGAATGTAATAGATAGGTCAAGTGAATAGAATAGGTAAAGTATGTGTTTGTTATGCTAACGTAGTTGTTTGTAGCTTGGTACAGAATGTATCAGTGTATACGAGAGGAGTCCAACTTGCGCCGTGGACTAAGATAACATGTAAGTACAAGGCCCCATCAAAACCCACGGGACAACGGTACATGATGTTCATGTAGGTGTCTTTTAGTGACCATCATCGTACCACTTTTAACACATTCCGTACCAATCTATCCCATTAAAACCCCGCAGTGTACATTGTATTGAATTAGGGTTATCAGATTTGCCGAGACCATGGTATAAGTTATTCATGTAAACTGATTCAGGATGTAAATGGTAGTCATGTAGTCAAGTCAAGATATAGCCATGTTTCGGTCAAGTCAAGTCATGTTGCATGTTTGTTGTTCTGGTATTCATGTTCAAGTTCAAGTGTTCATGTTTGGTATATTGGATTCATGTTGAATTGGAGTTATGATTGGATTCAGATTAATACTTGGACTCGGACTTGAGTCAGACACTTAAACAGATTTGGATCCTGAATTAGGTTTAGGAGTTATCGGTAACTTCTGCATATGGACGGCAGGATTTGTGTCTTTTTCCAAGACAATTACCATTGATAACCCCGTTTTAGTTTTCTATCTTAAATAGGCAAACTCCCACTTTCTCCGGCTCCCTGAGGCTCAAGAGAATTGGTCCCGCTTAAATCTATATTTACTAGATTCCTTAATGTAATTTTATATAACTCGAGGGGGTTTTATGAAAAATATTTTATATATTTTCAAAATAAAACTCAAGTAATTATTTATATTATTTAGAATTGTCATTAATGTGAATTTTAGAGAATGAGGTATATTAGTGAAAATATACATAGCTTGAATAGTTCAAGATATTTTAGTGTAAAGTTTGACTCGTATTGATTCTTGATGGTATTTTCATGAAACTTGTAATTCGTTTATTTTCTAGAAAACATGGAATTTAATAATATCTTAAAAATATATGGTTTGATAATATTTATATAATTATTAAAAATAAAATTTTATTATTAAATAGAAATCCTCGTTTTTCTTAAAAATTGTATTAAAATTCCATCAAGATCGTATGCTCCGTGAGGAGGTCTTCATCTCGCTCTACTAGTCCCGAGAATGTGCGATAATCCGCACTATTCAAACCGGGTTCCCCGAAATGGGTTTTAGAGGCATAATTGCAAATAATTAAGTAACACAATTTAAAGAAATCTGGGTTTTTAATAGTTTAAGGTATTTTGATGAAAAGTTGTATTTTGCCACAAAAATATTGTTCAAGAGAATAGTGCTATATCAAGATGTGTGTATGTGAGAGATAGGTCATTACCTCATGAGGTTTTCTAAAGGTAATATTAAGCAAATCAATTAAAAGATGTCGTATATAAACTTCATGGTATTTAAACGTAAAGCTTAATTAAAGTTATTTAATATGGAGTTTTAGAGTGAAATTGGTTTCTAAACATTAGTTAAATGATTACAAGTAATGTATATACATGAGTACAAGTGATTCTTAAGAAGAATTATAGTTTTCGAAGGTTTTAGAAACAAATGTCGGTATCACTCCACTTACCGACATGTTTTGAAAAAAAGAAGTTTTACAGTAGAAAGAGAAGAAGAGATATGGGACTTACAAGTTTAAAGTAGAGAGGAGAGGTAGAGGACGAGAGTAATAGCCTTCGTGGAGTCGCGGGGTTGCCGGAAACGTCTCGAATTCTCGCCGGAATTTGACCTAGGGCTAACTCCACTTATACTCTTCTTAAACTTAGAAATTTTTTGAGAATTTTGGCAATAGATTTCAGAATGAAGAGATTTAAGGTATGGGGTTGTATTTATAGTGTAAAATTAGGGTTTTGGAATTGAAGAAAGAATTAAAAATGCATTAAAAATTGGATTTAAACCTTCATTTTAATTTTCTGTTAATTTTCAGGAAAATCAAACAGAACAGGGGTAGTAGGGTAGGCCAAGAGGTGTTGTGGGCAAAGCACGAGGGATTATCCCCTACGGCCGGCCGGCGTCGCCAGGCTCATGGCCGATCTCGCCCGTCCAATGGGAGCATTGGGGCCCTGAATTCTTGCCACGTATCCCTTGCTGTATACACAATATTTTTCACATGTTTGTTTTATTTGACTTTTCATTTTTTACGTGTAAACTTTTGGGCTTCCAAAAACTTTAAAAGAAAAATCGGTAAAAAAATATATGTGGCTGATGGGATTCGAACATATGGGCTATGTCACAGCAGTGCAAGGCTTTACTAATGAGCTACAAGTTATTTCTTGTTGTTCTTAAAAAAAACATTTAAAGTATACTCAGGCTTGCAAACTCCATTTTGTACATTAACTTAAAAAAATTTGTACAATAAAATTAGAGTCGTTACAAGATTCTTGGGTAAACTTGATTCTAAACATTGATATTTAAGTGTAAAAATAAGGTTCAACAAAGTATAAAAGAAAAGGAGTTTGTAAAGATTAGAAATAGGATATCGGTAATAACTTCACTTACCGATATAAGTTTTAAAGTTGAATTTCAATGAAGAGAAAGAGAGTTTGGGAGGGACTTACAGTTTGAAGAACTTAAGAAAAGGTTAATGAAGAAGGGGGAGGCTTCGTGACGTCACGGGAGCTCCGGAATCGGTTTCAATCTTCGATGGAAGAAGCTTGCACGCTAACTCCACTTTACTCCACTTGCACTTAGGAACTTTTGAGAGAGTTTTTGCTAGAACTTTCAGAATGGTGAAGAGATAGGGTATGGGGTGGTATTTATAGTGGAGAATTTGGGTTTGGGAATTAAAAATGTGGATTAAAAAGCATTAAAATGATATTAATGGGTGAATTGAAAAGCCTCTGTTTAATTACAGAGGAATCAAATAGTGCAGAGAAGTTGGGATTAGTTGAAGAGACGAGTGTGCAAAACATAGAGCAATTTGGACCCAATCTTACCGTCCCCGCCGGCCCATGGGCATTTTCCGCTAGTCGATCCTGAGGCAATTGCCTCGAGATTCATGCTACCAGATCAACTCTCTGTTTACTCCATTTTCCACATATTTGATTTTTCTAAACTTTTCATTTCCCCGTGTATTTCACGTGCAACCTTTTGGGCTTTCAAAAAGTTAAAAAGAAAAATCAGAAAAAAATAATTGTGTCTGATGGGAATCGAACACACATGCTACGTCACAGCAGTGCAAAGGCTTTACCGGTGAGCTACAAGTTGCTTCTTGCTTTTATTTAACAAAAGTGACTTATAACTTAAACTCAGGCTGTAATACTCTTTTCTTGTATATTAACAGGAAAATTTTCTGTACAAAGATTTCAGAGTCGTTACAATCCATGGGCGTAAACGACCCTTATCTCTCCTAAGTCCTACCGGCTAGACTATATCTGAAGTTTTACCGGCGATGAAGCTCCACCAATGTGGGGGGGAGGGGAACGGTATGTCCAAAAGCAAAACAGGCACAGCTGAAAACCCGAAAGGGCTCCGTGAGTAAAAACAGCAGGATTGTCGGCGAGTTTGTGAAAACTTGATAGTGCGCAAACTCATGAAAAGAAAACGAATATACACTCATAAAGCCCTCTCGACCTTATGAGGAGAATATTCTCGCGTGAGATCCATACGATTCACAAAGGAGCAACACACTTAGGAATCCCCATGATTCCTAAGGATAATATACACCTGTGAGATCCTCTCGACTCGTAGGGAGAAAATGCATTTATGAGACTCTTACAGCTCATAAAATTGAAAATGCTTAGGTGATAGAGATCTAAACCCGTCTCCTAAGCCATTGCTCGCCAACGGACAACAGCAAATAATGAGTTGCTCCTGGCACTACGCTTCAGTGTTAACGGTACTGATGTCGACCCAAAACTCAAACCCTAAGTCTTCCAAGGGCAGATGGTGAGTCACACCTGGCGCTATTACAGTGTAGCGATGCTCATCCAAAGAAAACCCAAATTCCAAATCCCACTCAATTTCAAAGGTCTCGCCAAATAAGGCAGAAATCAAATAAATCAAATCAAAGCCCCATCGGCAGTGGTTCCAAGCTTAAAAGGTCCCGCGGAATGGACAAGAACTCCAAAACCAATCAGATCAACCGATTCAACACCAATGATTTCTTCGGCGGAATCAAGCTCCATCTCGGAAGCAATTCAACCAATGACCTCCTCGGAGGAATCAAGCTCCACCTCGAAAATAAATCAATCCTGATACCACAAAAAGTGGACCAAGTCAACTTCAATCCCGACATCACAGAAAGCGGAGAAAGTCAAATCCAACCCCGACACCGCAAGAAGCGGAGAAAGTCAACTTTAACCCTGACACCACAGAAAGCGGAGCAAGTCAAATCCAACCCCGACACCGCAAGAAGCGAAACAAGTCAACTTTAACCCTAACACCAAGGAAAGCGGAGCAAGTCAAATCCAATCCCTGACATCGCAAGAAGCGAAGGAAGTCAAATCAAATATTGACCGTCCAAGTCGCAAAAATAAGAGTATCGACCGTCCAAATCGCAAAAATAGCACCACTGACCGTCCATGTCGCAAAAATGACAGCATCGACCGTCCACGTCGCTAAAATGGCAGCATACCCTCCATGTCGTCAAAAGGGAACCTAACCAAATCAATCTCCATATAGAACAAGATCCATCAATTTCATACACACAACCCATACCCATGGTGTGCATTTATTGATGGGGGCACTAATTGTAGAGATTTTGCGTATGCGTTTTGAAATCAAAGTTAAGAATACCGCAATCAATAACGGTGTCGCTTGGTAGCTAGCCGGTTAAGTACGGGTCGGTCCACAGGGAGATGGATTCCTTTTCTTTATGTTTTAACGAGTTAATCTGATCAAGTCGGGTTTTTTATTTTAAGATCTAAGAATGAGAATAAAGTTGATAAAAAGCTTGCTAGGGTTAGGATTAGGTTAGTTCGAGATAGGGATCTTCTCGCTTCTATCAATGCCTTAGTTATGAATAAAGGTGTTAGGGTAATCGGCAACAACGGGGTTTAACACGACCGGGAAGAAACTAAGTTTCTTCCTTTTGGTCCTTGTCCGTCCGTTCTTGGCTCTTAGCCCTAACCTCCAGTTAATTCAATCACACCCGGTCTAACTAGGGAATCACCGCTATCACGTAGGATAGGGTGCCATAGTGAGCGGTGTGTAGTTGATTTAAAAAGAGTCCTTTTAAATAAAATTATTTGGGCAAAGAAAGGAGAGAGAGAGATTTCTTTCTCTCAAACCTTCCCTATCCTAACCCTAACAAGTGAGGAATTACTCACTCATTAGGAAGGTGACAATCAAATTCATTTTTATAATTTTTAATATTAGAAAACTAAATTGCAGATAATAAAAAAAGATAAAAATTCAGGAATTAAATTCAAATAAAAAGAATGCGAGATAAAAATAAAAAAATACCTTTATCGATGACCTCTCAACGATTCATTACAAAATGAGAATTAAATCTAGAAATTGAAAAGTGATTAAGAACAAAAGAGAGGCATCTCAAAAGAGGCACCCAAAAGAGGCACATCCCAAAAGAGGCTGTAGGCTTTCCTATTTATAGATAGGAGAAACTCTAGGTTTTACATCTGATCCATATCGGAAATTACAATACTACCCTAAGAAAGCCGGGTCAATGCACCGACTCCCACCGACACGCACCGACACGTGCTCTGCACGGCCGCGGATCCGTGGCCAGAAGCCTTGTTTGGCCGCGGTTCCGCGGCCGTTTGATGGGCTCTTGGGCTCTGTTTTTCTGTGATGCTTCAAGTTGCTTTTTCTATCTGTTTTCTTCACTTGGTTTCTCAGAATATCTTCTATATTCTTCCAGATTTCCACAGTGCAGAATGTTGTGGACTTTTACCGTTAGCTTCGTGTTGAAATCTTGAATCTTGTGCTGCCCTTATACGTTGTGCAATCGAACTGTTCATTGATCTTCATTTGTTCCTTAAACTGTAGGCGGCATCTTGCAGATTCATCTATTTGTTGGTCGTAGTCTCACATTTGTAGCTTCTTTTCACCATTTTCACTGTATTGTTCTGAGAACCTGTAACCTGCAACTATTTAGCAGACATGGATCAAAAGCACCTATTTATTTGCAATATGATTAAGAATGGGGAATATAATAATGAAAAATTCTGATATGAACAAATACCCCTAAACTTATCTTTTGCTCGTCCCGAGCAAAACCAATTTTATTCTCGAAAAATCCTAACCTGACTTTCGCAGGGAATCGCGATTGCACTGAGCTCGTGCAACAAGCCATTAAACCTCTAGGTGTCCCTAGTAGGAGGAGTGTTGTCTCCTGAGGGTTTTCAGCAGATACTACCCACAAAATCCGATCAATTTGGTCTATTGACTTTCATTCTTCAATTCGGTGTTCTAGTAAGAAATTCTATTATCTTCAACTTAGAAACCATCAACCCGTATTTTTCACACTCACTTATCAATTAACTTAAGATCGTATATGTTTTGCAAATTTATAAAGCTTTCAGCATCTCTTGAATTTTCCTTCTAAGGTTCCATCTCAACTTAGGAATTTTTATCATCTCTACTAAAGGTATAAGCCCTATCTTTCATTCCAATCTCTCATCCAAACCCCAATCACATACCCCTACATATGTGTATGTATCACCCTTACACTTGGAAATTCAATTCAAGCTATTATACTCTTGTTCATCGTCTAAAGTATTTTTAGTTGGTGAATTTTAGATGAAATTGCCCACACATCCTTCATGCGACCGTTAATACTTCTTGAGATACTAACGACCGATTACAAAATGTGTTCACGCATTTAGGCATAATTCATCGTCTTGTAATACCTAAGACTTTAGCAGTGACTCCCAACCCAGTTGGTCTAAGGCACTAGGTGATAAAACACCCTCGCTATATATATTTTTATTTTACACAGGCTTAAGTAATTACAAAACCAGTGTTCATTTTTTATATCTCTTTATTCACACTTATACTTTATTTATTTTTTTCTCATACTAAGGATTTTAGACAAGAGCAATTCAAGGTATCCTCTACTATTCCAAGTTTCAAGGTGCGTGTATGTGCGAGTTGTAGGGTATATATTTTCAGAATTTAGACTAAAGGTTCGGAATTATTTTTCAGACTTACACTTCAATAAAAATTTCAATACACTACAAGTACATATATTTTCTACGGTTAAACTTTAAGAAAGGTTATTTTTAGGGCTTTTAATTTACTAAATTTAGGATTTAGTTTTTCCTAACTAGTCAACCGTCATGTTGAACTTAAGTCAAAAATGGCCAAAATTGAATTTTAAATTTTTTTTTTTCAATTTTTATGGGTTTTAAAATAAGTATGCAAATGCAAAAATATACATATGAATGCGAAGGATGAAAGCTTACCGAGCACACCCCCAAACTTAAACTTGACAGTGTCCCCACTGTCAGGATACACCAAGAGGGTCAAAATTGTCGGCACTCCCCTGTTTGTTTTTTTATTTTTATTTTTAATAGAAAAAGAAGACAAAATATATATACACAAAAGGTCTCCCCCAAACTTAAGTGAAACAGTGTTTCCATTGTTGAAGCATTAAAGTTCAGAGTTAGGAAGGAGGAAAAAAAACACAGTATCAAACTATACAAGGCCTTACACAGGCCAAAGGTTAGCACCAACCATTCAAAAATTTTATCGTTATAATGGTGTGGTTGGTGAAAGAATGGAGTGTAGAGAAAAGAAATGAGAAACACACGCGACCATGTGGAGATAGAAACAGTATACGGTCTCGGTGGAGGAGAAGAATAGCGGAAGGGAAAATGAAATGGTGGTGGTTCGACTTCTTCATGTGGGGGTTGATTAATCACAAAATTCGTGTCATTTAGGAATGCTAGTTCGTCAGCAAAAAGTTCTTCAAAACTCTCATCGATATAATTGAACATTTTGCTGTCAGTAAGTTTTGTGCCAGAATTTATCATACTTGATTTGTCAAAAATTATGGAGGTAGGAGACTCGAAAAACTCATCTACCTCATTTTCAAAAGTATCCAAATCAAGTTGGCTTTCTGGAATGATTAAACTTGAGTTATCGGATTGTGATTCATCAACACTCACTGAAATTATAGGAAGAATAGAAGAGAAACCTGAGAAAGTGGGAGAAAGAAGTAGAATACGAACTTGAGGGTGGAGATGGAGCGTATAAATTAGCATAATTTGTAATGACCGATGTGTAAAAAGCGATTGTGCTAATCTGTCAACCCACTGAGAAATGAGGTCAAATCCCTCAAGATTCGTGAGAAAACATGGGTACGTCGAACTTGGTAAAACAGACATTGAAAATGAAAGGGATACGGTTTCTTGTGCGGTCGAAACGACAGAAAGGATGAAGGGGATTGATTTAGGAAGTGTAACAGTTAAAGGTTCAGGAGGATGAATTGGAAAATCCGACTCATCAAACAAAACCGGTTCATCCTCAATACTATCCTCAAAATTTAGGTTATCCATGCAATTCTCATCAAATTCAAGACGCATTTGAAGTTCGAGAGAAACATTTAATGTCTCGGGATGATGAATTGGAAAGAAAAACTCATCCAAATTTGTGGGTTCATCATCCAAAATATTCCCAGCGTCAATATTCTCGATCAAGTGAAAATTAAATTTTTCAGACACCTCATCAAAAGCATAGATATTAATCAATTCAGGTTCTAGAGTGGAGGTGTAGAGGTCAAAAAGATTAGGTGTGGGTTCACTCGAAAGAGGCCCTTCACAATCTGGCAAATCAAACACTACAAAGTCGCACAACTCATTAGACGTTTTATCTTCAACTGGTGAATCATTTGGAACACTTGATACACATTCAAAACCGGAGTTATGGGATTCAATTGGGGATGGGTATGTTTGATTTGGAAGTGTGTACAACTCACTCTCACCACTCAAATTCTCAATCTGTCCAACCGCCTCATCATACATTGGAAAATTTGAAGTTAGTTGGAAACTAGATACCGGGTCACTAGGTTGTATAAGGGCGGCCGTGGACGCATTCAAATCCTTAATCTGTTGTCTTGACGCTACCATAAAATCTTCTAACGACTGTTCCAGACTAGACTTGGGTTGTGAAGGGGTTTCAGTAAAATATTCAAAGTTGTTTGGATTCTGGAAACTCCCAAATGGCTGTGTAGAAGCAATGTCTAGGGAAGGTGCAACAGTTGAGTGAGATGGATAGGAATTGAATGGTTAGACAGGAGTAGGATCAACATTTGGATAAAAAGGTGAATGGACTTGTTGAGCCCAAGAACTGGAAGTGTTGAAAGGAGTGAAAGATCGGTTACGAGATTGTTCAATATGTTCAGCAATAGACATGGGTTTCGGAGTTACAACAGGACTCGAAAAAGGAGTATCAACGTAAGAAGGTGGTGAAGGTTGAAATGGTTGATACAAAGTGGATTGCGGAGTCCAACTGTTTCTCCTAGACGCGTCTATTCGACCTTTCAAAGAAATTTTGGGCATGGAGGGGTCGTCCGAAATTCGACCAAAACAATGCGCGTAGGAAGTAATATTTGGTTGAGGGTACCAAAGTTCGGCAAGAGTTTTGTGAGGTGGGGTACCTATGATGTGAGAAAGGAGAAGAAAAAGAATGTGATGATTTTTTATTTTTTATTTTTTAAAATTTTTTAAAATTTTTTTTATAAAAAAGATTGTTTGTTTTTGGAGTTT
Organism: Agapanthus africanus; assembly: GCA_030015575.1. NCBI lineage: Eukaryota > Viridiplantae > Streptophyta > Magnoliopsida > Asparagales > Amaryllidaceae > Agapanthus > Agapanthus africanus. The sequence goes on along the minus strand of JASDDO010000267.1, from coordinate 299,062 downwards.
TGAAATTTTTGAAAGTGTTTTTTTAGAAAGAGTTTTGCAAAAATTTGTACGGAACTACGGCACACTTACAATTTAAGCATGCACAATCAAGCCTAGAGCTAGGGTCTCCTAAATCAACTAGACTGCTCCTAATTGTTCCAAAGCAACAAGTTGTGAGATATCCCTCAATTCGCCTCTTCACCTCCAATTGTGGCCAGGTAAGCACAAATGAAGAAAGGAGGGATCCGCTCATGAATAACCATGAGACGGGCCTTTTAAAATTACCTTTCTCACTTGTCTAGCCTAAGCACCACAAAGTCATGTTTAAATAAACGGTTGAATGCCCACAACCTTTCTCTGTCCTATTGAGCATAACAGTCCTTAGTTGGCTGAGTCTAAATATTTTTTAATTAACTCAAGGGTGATGCATATGCTTTTTAGTAATTTTTGGGGTCTTAGGAAGGGTAATGAAATCCCCACCCAATCTGGATTGGTGTTATAGCCACTTAAAAGTCCGTATTAATTATGCAAAGCAGTTAACACACCAAAAATCTAAAACACTTGCAATTTTTTTTTATTTGGCAGCGTAAAGAATCCTGCACAAAAACAATTTATTAGAGAGGGAGAAAGATTTTGCGCAAAGAACCCTGCAGGAAAAAAATTTCAGTGGAGTTCAGAGGGTAGAAGAGAGGACAAAATACTTACAGAGAATTTTAGGATGCTGACGTCACTAGTTGACCGCGGTTCCGCGGTCAACTGCATATATCCGTCGCGGTTCCATGGTGGTTAAGTTGGTTTGGATCTCCAAAATTTTTCTGTTGTCTGTTGTGATTCTCCTCTGTCTATTCAGATCTTCTGTTTGTTGATTTGTTCACTGACTTTTTCCCGATCTAAATCAGTCCAGCTTCTTTTCCTGCGCAATTCACACAATACCTCTCAAAAAGAACAAGATGAATTTTATTTTATTTTATTTTATTAAAAATTTTCAATTTTTATAATTTTTATATTTTTTATTTTTTATTTTTTATTTTTTTAACCCGAAATTACACAAAGAAAGAGACTACCGTCTCCCCGGCAACGACGCCATTTGATTGTAGAGATTTTGCGTATGCATTTTGAAATCAAAGTTAAGAATACCGCAATCAATAACGGTGTCGCTTGGTAGCTAGCCGGTTGAGTACGGGTCGGTCCACAGGGAGATAAATTCCTTTTCTTTATGTTCTAACGAGTTAATCCGATCAAGTCGGGTTTTTATTTTAAGATCTAAGAATGAGATAAAAGTTGATAAAAAGCTTGCTAGGATTAGGATTATGTTAGCTCGAGATAGGGATCTTCTCGCTTCTATCAATGCCTTAGTTATGAATAAAGGTGTTAGGGTAATCGGCAACAACGGGGATTAGCACGACCGGGAAGAAACTAAGTTTCTTCCTTTTGGTCCTTGTCCGTCCTTTCTTGGCTCTTAGCCCTAACCTCCAGTTAATTCAATCACACCCGGTCTAACTAGGGAATTACCGCTATCACGTAGCATAGGGTGCCGTAGTGAGCGGTGTGTGGTTGATTTAAAAAGAGTCCTTTTAAATAAAATTATTTAGGCAAAGAAAGGAGGGAGAGAGATTTCCTTCTCTCAAACCTTCCCTATCCTAACCCTAACAAGTGAGGAATTACTCACTCATTAGGAAGATTGTTTACCGCCGGAAACCGGGAAGACTGGACGTCTTGCCTAAATCTGGGGGAAGATGCTAATGGGTGCTTTCCGTCCACCTCTCCGAAGATGCCAAGTTGATTTATGGCACCGTGTATCGAAGATTTAAACGGATGCGGCCGATGTAGCAGACTTCGTCAGATTCCCCCTCGTTTGAGGGGTTTTTTGATTGTGGGGACGCTCTTCCCTGCAGGCGTAAGCCCCTGCAGTTAATTACACTACCGCATCGCGGTAACAACTTTCTCCTTCTCCATATGGTCACTTCGTGTCGTGGGTGTTTGTTTTGTATTTGGTTTCCCGTGGATTGTATACGGAGACTAAGTTATGTTGTCGCCCGTAGGGTGTGGACTAGTCAAAATCCGTATCTTTCTTAGATTTGGGTTTGGGGGTTTGGGTTTAAGGATAAGTTAGCCTCATTTGAGGCTAAGATCAACTTAAACACTCGTTAAGGACACGTTAGTCTAATTCTAGACTAAGATCAACTTAACGGAATCGTTTAGATCCAACAAGAGAACAATTGGCCTCTATTGCTTAGTTTAGTGACATTGCGGTCGATAATTAGTTTAAGGACATTACGATCCATTGTTAGTTTTAAGACATCACGGTCGAGGTGAAGGAGATCATAGTCCATGAGTTTAAGGACCTCACAGTCCGATGTTAGTTTTAAGACATCACGGTCGAGATTAAGGACATGATAGTCCATGAGTTTAAGGACCTCACAGTCCGATGTTAGTTTTAAGACATCACGGTCGAGGTTAAGGACATCATAGTCCGTGAGTTTAAGGACCTCACAGTCCCATGTTAGTTTTAAGACATCACGGTCGAGGTTAAGGACATCATAGTCCATGATTTTAAGGACCTCACAGTCCGATGTTAGTTTTAAGACATCACGGTCGAGGTTAAGGACATCATAGTCCATGAGTTTAAGGACCCCACAGTCTATAGAAATGTGTGGTTGTCGGGACCCGTCACCTCTCTGACGACGTTGAAGGATTACAACGACAAATATCAGAGGAGTAAAGAAATGTACCCTCGAACCGGGTGTAAATTGATTGGAAGAACAGATGAGCTCAGTTCAATTTAAATTGAGGACTTATGGCCAGAATTGGGCTAAGTCCAGTTAAAAATGTTTAACATTTTATTTTTGTTCTGCCTGTTGGGCCCTTTGTTTGGGCTCTGCCCTTTTAATAATGCTAAGCATTGGGCTCTGACATTTTTTGTCTTATATTGAATGCATAGCATTTATCAGAACAAAGTATATTCTGACAGCGCGTCACGTGGCGCACTAGGTGATTTGCGCCAGTCAAAGAGCGCATTGCGCTTCTGTCGGTTAGCGCATACGAGGAGGACACGTGTCGCGCTTAGCGCTAAGCGCTAGTTTGTTAGCGCACTGCGCTTTTGTAGGGTTACTAGGCACTCTAACAAGGTTCTACAAGGCATCAACCATGCCCGATTAAAATTTTAGCCGTGCCGAACAATCCTAAACAAGATCTTTGCTAGATTATTAGGGTTTCACATGCAAGTAAATGTCATTTATCACTAAGTGAATACGAAATACAACCTTTGTAGATCGGTCCTTCACTTTTAAAGCTCCTTGTCATAGTCCCTTCGCTGCGATCATAGTTCTCCCGGGCTCTTGCATGGCTTCACGAGGCGAAAGAAGCGTCCTTGCTTGAAGTTTTCGAGGCCGAAGATGATCTACGTCGAGGGAATATCAACTCAAGCTACTACTTCACTAACCTAGAGAATTAGTGAAGCAAACACCCTAAACTAAAGTGCTAGTCTAGTAGAGGATAGAGAAATAGGAAGTGGGTTCTCTTTAGAATTTGATTTCTCACAATCTTTCACTCTCTTTTTAAAACACTAGCAAGCTTTTCTTTTACTCAAAGAAGAAGAAGATGATGAACAAAAGAAAAGATGAGGATGATAATGATCAAGTCAAGAGAGCTAACCATGGGTGAGTGAGTATCATATACTAACTCATGTAGAGACATAACCATGGCTAATCCAAAATGGTTAGGTTAATAAAAATCTAAAGTAAAACAAAGTTAGTGGACTTTGTCAAAGCATTCACAAGCTTCCATAAGCTTCATGCTTGTGACAAAAGCTCCACTAATTTGTAATTACCTTAAATAATTATAAACCACCATCTCAAATAGAATGGTGTATGTCTTGCACACCCATGCATGATGTATCAACAACCATGATGCAAAATGAAAACACATTTTAATATATATCACATATATATTAAAGTTGTGTACATGTGAGAAAAATTCTTAAGTGAACAAATATTAGTTAATGTAAATTAGTATATCAAATATACAATTATACACTAAATTATTAAATCAACACTTGACTTAATAATCCGGTTATATCTCATATAACCGACTAACATTCAATGTATCGACTTATCGAATCAACCCTTGATTCGATAACCCAGCTATATCTCATATAACCGACCGATACAAAAAGTCGCGAGAATAGAATACGGTATCACATACACGCATTATTCTCGGTCCCACACATATCACATATGCGCTCCTATTTCGTTTTTCCTGAGCCAGTAAAACCTCTATGTAGGACTCTAAAGACTCGTCAATACGCCGGCAGTAGGTGATGATCACATCAAGCACCCACAAGCCGTCAGCGGTACTAGCTGGACGTAACGGCTACCCGGGCATTGAGCGATCAGAAGATCAGCAAGCAAGCCCGCTCCAACTCCTGTAAAAGCATAACGGTAACACTTCCCGTACAGTCCGGTCTCCTCGTCTGATATGTCGCATATCAAGTCTAGGGGTGGTAAACGTCAGACCCCAATAACCGATAAGTCGTGCCGATGTGAGGCTCATAACGGGTCGAGAAACTACTGGTAACTCTTACCAGTAAATCTCTAAATCAGCCCTGGCCAGGGACTTCCCTGTTATGGCCAATCGAGCACAGCGCAACATCAACCCCCAATATCGGGAGAGACGAAATCCCTCCTATCGCTCATTGCCTCCATGTGACTCGGGACTGTACCCAAAAACCACCGTTTTGCGTGCCCTCTTGGACGTGGTAAGGTGGAAATCAAAGCACAATGGGAATCACACAAGACTCTATGACGATCTCGGGTCTACAGACTAACCTGCATAAGTGTCACCAGAGAACTGCCATCTGACGTGAGGTATAATACCATCTGGGAGTTCTCGGCGAGTCCGTCCAGTGTACCCAGTCTCCACTGAGCACCCGTATACCATCTCTGATGTCAAACACCAATGGATATGGGATCATCCATCGCCCATCTCATGGGTCGAGAAGCGTATACGCTAGTCTACTCTGGTATATCGATGCCCTGTCTCGATACACCTACGACTATGAACATTAAAGGATGTACTTATGGACTACCATGGCCCCACTAGTATGATCTGCATCATAGTCCTGGCAGTTAAGTACACATCCTAAGGGCTTTACCAACATGTAACTATAAGACAGTATCAAGAGACAAGTATACATGTTAAGATAAAGAGCAACCAGATAGCATACTATCATATCGAGCAAGAAAGTCCTCTCTATATATGTCCAAGCATCCAATATAATATACATCATCTGTACAATACTGGCCTCTAGGGCATACATACAACTAACAGCTTTTAATTTACGAGCGCGCTGCGCCAGTTTATGGGTGCGCCAGTGAGTGACACGTGGCGCGTATGGCGCTGAGCGCCAACCCAAGAGCGCAGTGCGCTGTTCTCAGCAGCGTAAAGTGCAGATCGTGTTTATGGTTGACACGTGGCATGTTTTGGCACTGAGCGCCAGTCCAAGGAGCGCAAGGGCGCAATTCATGAGTGCAAGGCACTGTCTAATAGCGCAAAGCGCATTTGATCAATTCTAAGATCAAAGAACAAGTTTATGTTCTTCAAAGGAGGCCTTGCCTCAAGATCCAAGAACAACAGTTCTTGTTTTTTATTAAAAGGCTCTGCCTTTATAGATCAGAAGATCTGTGAAGTAAAAATACTTCTATTTTTTATATTTTTATGATTGGGTCTTTTGATCTTTTCTTTTTAATCAAAGACCTTGATCTTTTTTATAGATCTAAGATCTTTTTAGAAGATGTTTCTTCTTTTTACAAGATGATTTCATCTCTGTTGTTCAAGAATTAATTCTTTACCTTTAAAGATGAAGAAATGATCTTCTTTCTTCTAAAGGCTTGCCTTTCTTTCTCTTTGAGTTTTTTCTTAAAATTTGCAGAGGGTTTTTTCCATCTCCTACTTTTCTCTTTTTTTTTGACTTAAAGTCTAGGGTCCTTTATATAGGGACAAATGATTTGTTAAATCAGTTTAAGAGATCTTTCTCTCGATTGATTGGGGAATATTTCCCACTGTTGGATCTTTGATCCTAAGGCTTCTGTTTGACAGAAGATAGTCTTCTTGTTTTAAATAAGATTGAGAAATCTTTCTATGCAGAATTTGTTCTGTTTTGGTAATTCATTATTTACCATTGGATCATTGATCCAGCGGTGCTTAAAGCACAATCTTTTTGTTTGGAAAGATTTTGAGAAATCTTTCCTTAATAGAATTTAATTCTGGTTAATTAATGATTTATCATTATTAGATCCTTTGATCCAACGGTGGGAATCTTTGGTCCCAGCGCTGGCGCATCTACGTTAGACACGTGGCGCGCAGCACAACTGTGCTAGCGCACTCGCGCTCGACACGCAGAGCGCAGCGCAACTGCGCTAGCGCACCAGTATTAGACACGTGGCGAGAAGCGCGGCGCGCAGCGCAACTGCGCCAGCGCACCTATATTTGACACGTGGCGCGCAGCGCCGAGCGCTGGATCTGAAGCGTTGCTTCAACTTTTTTTAATTTTTGAATTTTAAAAACAGAGCTCTGATTGGGGTGCGCTGCCTAGGGCTCAGCGCTCCTGGCGCTGGCGTGTCTGCTTTTGACACGTGGCGCACGGCGCACAGGATCTGAAGCATCGCTTCAATTTTTGAATTTTGAAATTGAAAACAGAGTTTTGCTCTGATTGGGAAAACAAATGCCCCCCCACCGTTGCGCACACGTGAGTGTAGCGGTGGCAACATCTGAGCCCTTGGATCAACTCAGAAGTTGAAGAGGCAGTTCAGTGCCTATAAATAGAACCTTTGGTCCTTTAGATGATTATCATCTTTTCTTGAGAATTTTCATTCAGAGCGCAGCTCTTTTGTTAAGAACTTTCAAGAGTCAAAAAAAATCTTAGGTAAAATTTAGAAATTTTAATTTTAACAAATTAAGGTTCTTACCCATTAACAGAGCCTTGCTCTTCATAGATCTTTGATCTAAAGAAAAACCCTTTTAGGGTTTCATTAATAGAGCCTTGCTCTCATGAACCCATAGATCTAAACAGATCTTTTCTTGGGGTTTCTTATCCCATGAATCAGAGCTCTGCTCTTTTGATAATACGTAGATCTTTTGATCTTTTGATGAAGAACTCTTGAGAGTTTCTTCATGGATCTTTAAGATCCCAGAATTTTAATTCTCAAGCATTAATTTTGATAAACCTTGATGGATTTTCTATCATGATTACAGAGCTAGGCTCTCTAAGGAATTTTATCGCTTCATGACCAGAGTTTGACAAGTGTCACTCTGTTATAGAGCTTTACTCTCAAAGGGAGATTTTCTCCTTCTCCCGAGGGATTTCTTATTCAATGAGAATATTCTTTGAGGATTTCCTCATTAATTGACAGTCTCATCCAATGATGAGGCTGTTGATGCATTGTCATCTGGATTTTGTGGGTCCCCATTTGGTCCCCTTTCCACTGCATTGCAGTGTAGTACAAATTTTAAAGTACCAAGTGTCAGAAATTAAAAATTACAACACTAACAGTTGATTTCCGTCCCCCTTTTTTTGCAGGCAACATGTCTTTCGATGCTTCATTCCCATTCGTTCGCTCAGAGGGAGGATTCCCTGGAGCACCCGTAGACCGGGAGGTCCTAGCATTGATCAGAGACCATGACCCGGAACATAAGAATCTTCACCTTTGGAGATCATGGTACAATCAGATTATCAGGGGTCGACAAAGTTTTTCATGCGCGGTGTCTTCGGAGCCTATCATGGCGATCCATTACGCCAACTCACCCCCGGTGAGCTACGCCGTGGAGATGGTCAATTGGACTTCAGAATGCCTTCTTCAACCCGCTATAGCTTCGATTCCCGTTCAGCCTCCCATGATTTTAGATACCTTGGGACGCCGTATTTATCAAGGCGAAGCGCGACCGTGGGGGCAACTATATAATATAGGTCTGATTCCCCGTCATCCGATCGGTTATCATCCATGGGCCCGCTACATTTTGTCAGCGAAGAAGTCGCAGTTGATGAGGCTTGGGTTGTATACCGCTGTTTATGCTTCTCTCTTCCAATACCCTACGCTTCCCACCTGGTGGGTTAAGGCTTTTCTGGAGCAGTGGAATATCCCTACTCACACCTTCCTCGCACTGGACCGGGAAGTGTCAATCTCTTTAGAGGAGTTTACAGAAGTTTTCGGCTTACCGGTCATAAGAGAGCATTATGAGGAGCTGCTTCCCACGGACGAATATGTCTTCGGTGCCAAGCCAGTGATAATGGGCCTTACTCCGGCGAATGCTATTCAACACCAGTTTCCCAGTCTGATCAAAGTGTTGAATATCTATGAGCGCCTTTTTCTCGAATCCGGGAGTCACAGGGTTAGTTTCGAGGATTTCATTGCTCGCTTCCTTCACCCGAAAGTCTTCTCGGCGGAAGCTGCTAAATTTGCCACGCTCGATGACCCTTTCGGTTTAGGTTTGGACAACCTGCCAGCGACGGAGGTAGATCAGAAGAGTTTCTTCCTTCCTAACTCCCCGGTTGTTCCTTTTGCGGAGATTGCAGTCCCTGAGATGGATGAGGAAGCATTCTTTTTGGGATTTCTTGGGCTATGGTTGAGCTGGTTTGCGCTCCCGATGCACCTTCGCCGTATGAGGCCATCTGTCTTTTTCCCAGCTCACCGGATGACTATTGGGGTAAAAGTGGCCGTCGGGGTCGCCGGCTTAGCCCATATGTATTACGGCCTTAGTCAAGCAGTGGATGCTACTGAACCTGGAGTACCGCATGTGATCTTCTCGATGCATTACTTCATGTCATGGCTCGAGCTACATGCACTTGGCGTTTTCTGTATCCATAAAAGGCCTTCATTCTACGACAGGTGCAGCTTCCCTCGGATTATGAGATTGGTCGGCGCCTCAATTGTAAATCCGTCGCCACGGGACGCCAGAGGTTTTCTCCTTCGTCCCCGCACAGTTGGAGACGAGATGACCTTCACCGACAAAGTGTTAACCATCGGAAAGGCGTCTACCACAACAGTACGGTCATTGCAGGATATTTTCAAAGATGGAGACTCAGTTCTGACAGCTCGGGAGACCCTCCATTTATATTCTATCAGACCGGGCTTCCTGGTGTTTAGGCAAAATGATGCGGCGCTCTTCATGAGATATAACCCGCATCGTTTTGCCCAACAATTGAGCTATAATCAAGGAGTGCCGTTAGAGGCTTTCTTGCTGGAACCTACTGCCACTGAAGAGGGGATGCGGAGCGCGCTGCATCACTTCATGCGTCTGAATACGGGCTCTCACTTTTTTATCAGCGAGCCGAGTTGTGTCCTACGGATCCTTAATACATATACGGCATGGTACCAGCATTCGACGGGCGCCGTTATTAAGGAAGAAAGGCGTTTGCTGCTTGATCGCAAAAGTGCACCTCCTGCCAGTGATCATAAAGTCCCTTTGAAGCGACGGTTCCCTGTACCCCCTCCGCTAAGAGAGGTTGCTGCAGTCGAGCCTCCACACGCGCTAAGCCCCACTCATGGCTTGCCTCATGCTCCTGTAGAGATGGTGAATGTGCCTCCGGTGCCTCGTGCTCCCATGGAGACGGTAAACATAGCTTCCCCTGAATCTGGTGTGGGCTCGGATATCGGGACTCGCCGTTCCAAAGTGTCCACGAAGCGCAAGCTGGTTCTAGCTGCGACCGGAACTCACGCACAGAAGAAGAAGAAGAAGTCAGTCCTCTCTCTTGATGCCGTACTCGGCCTAGAGCCTCAGGCTCCCCTTACCGAAGGCCTAAGTGAATATGGAACCAATGAGGGTTTCTTCATAGCGCCCGCAGACACCGATCTCGATGCCGCTATTGCTGCTTCTGAGCGACTTGCGAGGCACCAAGCGAAAATAGCCACCCTCATGCAATCAAGTAAATATTAGTAACACTTTTGTTATTGCGTTATATCTTTATTTTTATTATCATGTCTTGACTGATATTCTTCCTTTTGTAATAGGCTTTATTACTGAAGAGGCTCTGGCGGCTTCCCTCAGGACTTTCGAGGAGGAGGAGAGGAATCGTGCTCTATTGGGCATTGGTATGTTTCGGCTTATTGAGTCTTTATTCTCCTTTTTATGGACAATCGAACCCTTTCTTTATCTCATCGCAGGGACCACCATGCCGGTCCCGCAAGGTGATGTGGAGACTCTTCCCGGGCCAGCCACCGAAGCCCCGGCCTCTTCGGTACTGCCGAAGGAGGCATTGCTCAAAAAATCGATGATGGAAGCCTTGACGGCTTTGGAGGTAACCCTGAATGCGGACGATGACGCCTTGCTGAAGGAGGCTTCGAAAAGGTCGGTAGTGACGGCCCAGGAGGAAAGGAAGCGCCTGAGGCGCGCAGCAAGGGAACGTGGTGCTGCTTTGGCTGCGGGGGCAGGTTCAAGCGCCATTACTCCCGCTGCTATTCCTTCAGAGGAGTTCCCGGTTGCCTTGTCTACTGCTCATAGACGGGCGGCACGTGCAGCTCGGGAAACCAATGGTAAATCAACCCCAGGTAATGTGTTTTGAGGCTTCGTTGTCAAAGCTTTAAACTATCAGTTCTTATATATCTTGTCCTACATGGCCGAGCCTTACTGAAGGAGTGGCGACGACCATTGAGCCTGAAGGGGCGGTGGAGGAGGTAGCTGCTGAACTCGAGGCGACGGTAGGCGATGTAACCATAGTTGCCGGGCCCGAGATAGTGGCTGACGAGACAGTCACGACTGCTATGCCCGAGATGGCTACCACCGCCGAGCGCGTGGCGGCGGCAGATAAGACGGTTACTACGGCCGAGCCCGAGGCAGCGGTGGACGAGGCGGCTACCACGGCCCAGCCTAAGGTAGCGGTGGATAAGACGGCTGCGATCACTGAGCCCGAGGTAGTGGCGAGCGAAACGGGTACGATTGTTGGGCCCGAGATGGCCGCTCATTCTCAAGAGTTGGGCACCCCCCGATCATCGCTCTTCTCGCTTACGGTTCTTTGCCGTCTCCTGGCGTCGCAAGTGTGACGACGGCTCTCGTGGAGTCAGGGGACGAGGCGACAGGGGGTGAGACCACCCCGATGGAGGAGGGAGACGCCGTTGTTGAATCAAGTGACGCCCTCGTCACGGCTCTGGCTGGTGACTCTTCAGGTAGATTTTAGGTTACCGCCCTTCTTTTTATTCTGCAATCTTTCTTAACAAGGTTTATCTTGTTTATAATGCATTTTCGGCTAGTGCAGATGTCGAACTACTTGAGACAGCGCCGTTAGTCACCGCCCTGACGGTAACCACCTCTCTGCCTTCTCTCGTACCATCCCAGATGTTGGAAGGTATGGATTTGTGACCCATCAGTCTTGTCTCTCGGCTGTATAATTCCTGTACTGACATTGCGTCATCACATTTTTGCAGGAGTCCTTTTTGACCACCTGTATCAGGTGCTGCACCCACATTTCTCTTTCTTGTCGAAGATTAGTCCCCCTGCTGGTATAGGTGAGTATTTTTTCTAAACGACGTCCTTTTCTTCAACGGGCAGTCGCATTACTGCTAACTCTTCTTCATATTTCTTGTAGCCTTACGAATTGAAGGGGAAACGATGCTATCGCTGCGCCCCCAGTACTCCCAGCTCTGCCCCCTGCTGCAGCCGGTATAGTAGACTTTATTTTTTGTGTATTTTCTTTATTTCCTGAGCCGACATCTGATTATGATCTATTTTGCAGCAATCACATCGACTCCAGCCCCGTTCAATTCTCGTATTATAATGCCGGCAAGGCTTTTTTCCAGGCGTCCATCATCCAAAGGTGTTGTGACCAGTCTACGCATGCTGAGCGAGTATATCGAGGAGTTTGACGCAGAGATTCCCACATCTGCTGCGGATTTTGCCGCAGAGGTTAACCCTATGCTGGCGACGCTCATGAACTTTCATGGTGAGGGCGTCGTTGAGTCTTGGGTTAATCGCTGCAAGGAGATCGATGCTTGTTTGCATGAGCTTGAGCTTAGGCGTCCCGCACCTGAGATTCTGGCTATGAGCGCTCAACGGGCTGCATGGACCGAGCAAAGCGCTTCTTACTTCCGCCATCTTGAACAAGAAGTGGCTTTAAAGCAAAGAGAATGTAAAGAAACTTCGAGCGAGTCCACTCGACTGCATGCTGAGGTCGACGCTAACGCTGCCCAGTTAAAAGTTATTTTCGAAGGTCTTCTGCGATGTATCTCTGATGGGTTAACATTGAGGCAGAAGCTCGACGTCGTCGAGCGGGATGCACGAGATCGTGAAGCAGCTCAGCGGGCCGTCGAAGAACAACTCTCATCTTACTTGCAGCAGTGAGCCCAGGTCGAAGCGGAGTTGGCCACGGCAGCTGATCAGGAAGAGGGGCTGAGGGAAGTGCGCGAGCGGCTGACTGGATTATTGAAAGCGCTTTCTTCTCAATAAAATTTTTGTACCATTTTTAATTTTGAATGAAATGTATTTCTTCTTTTATTCTTTCATATGGTGTATTTTGTATCCAATCGCATTCATGAATAAAAGATACACGTTCTTTGTAATGTCTTGTGTCATCTCTCTGCTTTCTTTTTTCTTGCTGTGTTGTTGCCATGTGATTTTAGCGAGTGCGATCTGTAGGTAACATATAGCTATCAATCTTGGATTCTTTATAGGGCGGTGGTGGCTTAGAAGACAGGGTTAGAATCTGTCACCTAAGACTTTTCAACTTTATGAGCCATGAGGGTCTCATAAAGAATTTTCTCCCTACCGGTCGAGAGGATCCTGTAGGTGTAATTTCTCCTTAAAAATCGTGAGGATTCCCAAGGGCGTTTTCTCTTGAAAGTCGTAAGGATCTCACAAGAGAATTTACTCCCTTACGAGTCGTAAGGACCCGCAAGTGATGGGTGAAGTTGTTCTTATCCGTGTTTCACGGAGTCAGGGGTTGCTCTGGATGCTTCCCACAGGTTCACTGCCGTGTTTGGCGAGGACCAGGCTCCGCTCTGGACGTTTTTCAGGATACCGTAGTTTAAAGACATCGCGGTCGAGGTTAAGGACATCATAGTCCATGAGTTTAAGGACCTCACAGTCCGTTGTTAGTTTTAATACATCACGGTCGAGGTTAAGGGCATCATAGTCCATGGATTTAAGGACTCCACAGTCCGATGTTAGTTTTAAGATATCACGGTCGAGGTTAAGGACATCATAGTCCGTGAGTTTAAGGACCTCACAGTCCGTTGTTAGTTTTAAGACATTACGGTCGAGGTTAAGGACATCATAGTCCATGGGTTTAAGGACCCCACAGTCCGTGAAACGTGTAGTTGTCGGGACCCGTCACCTCTTTGAAGACGTTGAGAAATTACAACGACAAATATCAAAGGAGTGAAGAGATGTACCCTTGAACCAAGGTAAAATTAGTTTAAGGACATTACGGTCCATTGTTAGTTTTAAGACATCACGGTCGAGATTAAGGACATCATAGTCCGTGAGTTTAAGGACCTCATAGTCCAATGTTGTTAGTTTTAGGACATCACGGTCAAGGTTAAGGACATCATAGTCCATGAGTTTAAGGACCTCACAGTCCAATGTTGTTAGTTTTAAGACATCACGGTCAAGGTTAAGGACATCATATTCCGTGAGTTTAAGGACCTCACAGTCCAATATTGTTAGTTTTAAGACAGCACGGTCAAGATTAAGGACATCATAGTTCATGAGTTTAAGGACCTCACAGTCCAATGTTGTTAGTTTTAAGACATCACGGTCAAGGTTAAGGACATCATAGTCCGTGAGTTTAAGGACCTCACAGTCCAATGTTAGTTTTAAGACATCACGGTCGAGGTTAAGGACATCATAGTCCGTGAGTTTAAGGACCTCACAGTCCAATGTTGTTAGTTTTAAGACATCACGGTCAAGGTTAAGGACATCATAGTCCATGAGTTTAAGGACCTCACAGTCCAATATTGTTAGTTTTAAGAGATCACGGTCAAGGTTAAGGACATCATAGTCCGTGAGTTTAAGGACCTCACAGTCCAATGTTTGCTCCGGATGCTTCCCACGGGTTCACTGCCATGTTTGGCGAGGACCAGGCTCCGCTCTGGATGCTTCACACGGGTTCATTGCCGTGCTCTGCGAAGACCAGGATCCGCTCTGGACGTTTTCCACGGGGTCAGAAGTGACATAATCCGCGTTCCACGTAACCAGGAATTTTGCTCTAGATGCTTCCCACGGGTTCACTGCCGTGTTCGGCGAGGACTAGGCTCCGCTCTGGATGCTTCACACGGGTTCACTACCGTGCTCTGTGAGGACCAGAATCCGCTCTGGACTCTTTCCATGGGGTCAGAAGTGACATAATCCGCGTTCCACGTAGCCAGGAATTTTGCTCTAGATACTTCCCATGGGTTCACTGCCGTATTCGGCGAGGACTAGGCTCCGCTCTAGATGCTTCACACGGGTTCACTGCTGTGCTCTGCGAGGACCAAGATCTGCTCTGGGTGTTTTCCACGGGGTCAGAAGTGACATAATCCGCGTTCCACTTAGCCAGGAATTTTGCTCTGGATGCTTCCCACGGGTTCACTGCCGTGTTCGGCGAGGACCAGGCTCCGCTCTGGATACTTCACACGGGTTCACTGCCGTGCTCTGCGAGGACCAGGATCCGCTCTGGACGTTTTCCACGGGGTCAGAAGTGACATAATCCGTGTTCCATGTAGCCAGGAATTTTGCTCTGGATGCTTCCCACGGGTTCACTGCCGTGTTCGGCGAGGACCAGGCTCCGCTCTAGATGCTTCACACGGGTTCACTGCCGTGCTCTACGAGGACCAGGATCCGCTCTGGACGTTTTCCACGGGGTCAGAAGTGACATAATCCGCGTTCCACGTAGCCAAGAATTTTGCTCTGGATGCTTCCCACGGGTTCACTGCCGTGTTCGATGAGGACCAGACTCCGCTCTGGATGCTTCACATGAGTTCACTGCCGTGCTCTGCAAGGACCAGGATCCGCTCTGGACATTTTCCACGGGGTCAGAAGTGACAGAATCCGTGTTCCACGTAGCCAGGAAAGGTTGACTTTATACGCATTTCACGGAGTCGGAATTTGACTCTCGGTCGTTTGTGCACCGCCGAGTCATGGAACTAGGAGTTGTCGCTGTTCCGCTTTACTTGATGTTGTGTCTGCTGCAATGAGACGAACGTCGAGATGATCTCTAAACTATCTATGAACCGTCGAGATTCGGCTTCTTCTTATGATGAAATCTGGGGAGGAGGAGTGTGATTCCTTCTTTGTTTGAGCCCCTGGATTGTATACAGGGACTGCTGTGATATCACCTGTAGGGCATAAATTTCAGTTTTATTTTTCAATTCTTTCCGCGATGCTCTATCATTTCAGCTTTTATATCGCGAAAGTCGCGATTGCCCAATCATTTCGGCTATTTTTCGCGGTGCCCAATCATTTAGGTTATTTATTTTATTCTTTACTCGCTGCTTTTTATTGCGATTTGCCCAATCATTTCAGCTATTTTGCATGCATACATTTTTTTACTTGCTGCTTCTGTTGCAAGTTGCCCCATCATTTCAGCTATTTCGTATGCATGTGTGGCTTGCTAGCTTTTCGCTGCAAGCTTGGGATTAGACACCGATTTCGGCATCAGCACCGCTACAACTGGGATATTGCCAGGAGCGAATCATCATTTGCCTCTGTCGATGTCGAACAAAGGTGGCTTGGTAAACAAGGTTAGGATCTTGTCGACTAAGGCTTTTAACTTCATGAGCCGTAAGGGTCTCATGAAGGTATTTCTCCCTACAAGTCGTGAGGATCTCGTAGGTGCGGTTTCTCCTTAGGAGTCGTGAGAACTCCTAAGTGTATGTTCTCTTATAAGTCGTAAGGATCTTACAAGAGGGTTTTCTCCCTATAAATCGAGAGGACTCACAAGGGTTGCTCACCGTGAGAACATATCCCTAGCCACGGATGCGACTTGGTTAGGGAAATGTTTATTCGCACCCGTGGATTGTATACAAGGGTCAGCGTTGAGCCGCTTGTAGGGCAGTATTGGAGGTTGTGGGGGCTGCTTAAGAACAGGTTCAGGTCTCTGTAACTTAAGACTTTTGAATCTTATGAGCCGTGAGGGTCCCATAAGAGGGTTCTCCCTACGGGTCGAGATGATCCCGTAGGTGTAATTTCTCCATAGGAATCGTGGGGATCCCTAAGTGTGTTGCTCCCTTGTGAGTCGTAAGGATCTCACGCTGGTGATTTCTCCTTACAAGGTCGAGAGGACCTTGCAAGTGTCTTTTAACGAGGTTGCGCCCTTTCGGCTTTTCACAAACACTCGCCGGTAGCCCTGCTGTTTTTACTCACGGAGCACTTTCGGGTTTTCATCCGTGCCCATTTTGCTTCTGGATATACCGTTTTTTTATTCTTCTTTTTTTCTATTCTAACGAGGTTGCGCCCTTTCGGGTTTTCACAAGACTCGCCGGTAGCCCTGCTGTTTTTACTCATGGAGCCCTTTCGGGTTTTCATCCGTGCCCATTTTGCTTATGGACATACCGTTTTCTTTTTTTTATTCTTTTTTTTATTATTCGCTTTGGGATGCTGCAATCTACCGTAGTTTATCGAAATCTCGGTCAACGGCTAGTTTTAGGACATAGTGGTCCGTCGTTAGTTTAAGGACGTTTCGGTCCGCCGTTAGTTTAAGGACGTTTCGGTCCGCTGTTAGTTTAAGGACGTTTCGGTCCGTAGTAAAGGAAGCCGGTTACTACTTATAGAGTTTAGGCTTAGGAAGATAGCGAGCGGACATAGTCGTCGTCATCTATCACTGACCTAGGCCATGACTCGTCAAGCATAGTATTTCTTCAGGAAGCGACCATTTATTGGTCTGAAGGGCCTTTCGCTATGTATGTCCATGAGTAGATAGGCTCCATCCTGGTAGACCTTGTCTATGATGTACGGGCCTTCATAGTTCGGCTCGAATTTTCTCCGCCTGGCGCGATTGGGGATCATAGGTCTTTTGACCACTAGTACGAGTTCGCCTTGGCGGAATGTCCTCGGCCTAGTCAATCTTTCATATGAGCGCATCATCTTTACTTTATAAGCCTCCAGATTTTGTTGCGCTATGAGTCGGGTTTCATCAAGGGCATCGAGCTCCTCAAGCCGAAGGTGAGCATTCTCTTCGTCCGTTAGCTTATAATGGACTGCCACTCGTTGAGAAGGTTACTCTATCTCGAGAGGGAGTACCGCCTCTGTACCGAATACTAATGCGTACGGCGTTGTATTCGTGGCCGTTTTGAACGTAGTCCGATATGCCCAGAGAGCTTCATGCAGTCTCTCGTGCCAGTCCTTCTTATTTCGGGACACCGTTTTTATCTTTGTCAAGGTCTTGTTGAAAGCCTCAGCTAGACCGTTAGCTCGGGGATTATAGACTGATGAATATCTCCAGTCTATGTTATGTTGTTGTGCGAAGCGGCTGATCTTGTGGCTTCTGTAGGTGGGCCCGTTATCGGAGATGATCCGTCGCGGAGTTCCAAACCGATAAATAACGTGCGTCTTGAAGAAGTGGAGGATATTCTCCATCTTCACTTCCCTCAGCGGTACTGCTTCTGCCCATTTGGAGAAGTAATCAGTCGTCGAAAAAATGAATCGATGTCCTCTAGACGATGCTGGTTCGTTGGGGCCGTTATGTCAGTTCCCCACATTTCGAACGGCCAGCTAGCCACTGTCGGGTGTAATGGATTTGGGTGTTGATGGATAAAGTCTCCGTGGATCTGGCATGAGTGGCATTGCTTCGCATACTCGAGGCAGTCCTGGATCATCGTGGGCCAATAATAACCCATCCGCTTGATCTTCAGCTTCATCTTTGGCCCGGCTTGGTGAGAACCGCAGAGTCCGTCGTGAACTTCTTGGACAACTCTTTTCGCCTCTTCAGGTCCCAGGCATCTCAACCAGAGAGAATCAAATGACCTCTTGTACAGAGTATCATTGAAGAAGGCAAAAGATAGGGCTCGCTTCATGAGCTGATGTTTTGAGGACGCATCTTCAGGCGTTCGATGGGATTTGAAGTAGTCTATAAAGACTTCTCTCCAATCCTCAGCCTTTTCCTGGTCCTTTATTTGCAGAGTCATTTGCTCGGTCGCTCCCTTTTCCTTGGACGGCTCCGGAGATATTTTTGCCGGTGCGAGGATCCGACGGCTTTGCACAACAATCCTCACGTCATCGAGGTTCTCATCGGCTAATTCCTTAGCGAGCTTGGCTAATGCGTCCGCCTTTCTATTTTCCGCACGCGGTATACTTTCCAAGGTGTAGGAAGGTATTTGAGTCAGCAGTTGATGTACTTTCTCGCCGTACTTTACCTGTTCTGCTTTGGACATTTGATAGTCGTTGTTTACTTGGCTAACGACCAGTTGGGAGTCTCCGTATATGAAGAGGTTTTCAATTCCCATATCGATGGCGATCTCGAGGCCTGCTATCAAAGCTTCATACTCGGCTTCATTGTTTGTCCTCGGCTCTGTTAAAGAGAAAGCGAAGCGCATTATCCCTCCTTGTGGGGTCACGAAGATGAGGCCTACCCCTGATTTGATTATGGGCGTGTTCTGTTTGCGCTTCATCATGGAAGATGCTCCATCGAAGTAAAGTTCCCATCGGGTATCACCACCGTCGATCGCATCAAACACATGTCCGTCTGGCAGTTCGCAATTCAAAGGAGAATCGGTCGGTATCGGATGTTCAGCGAGGAAGTCGGCGATGGCCTGGCCTTTCACTGCCTTAAGAGGTTAATAAGTTATTGCGAACTACATCAAGAGCAAGGCCCACTTAGCGAGTCGCCCCGTCAATATGGCCTTTGACATCAAATACTTGAGGGGATCCACCTTCGATATGAGACGGACTTCATGCGCCAACGCATAGTGCCTGAGCTTCGTTATTGCGAAGATCAGCGTCAGGCAGTGTTTTTCGATGGGAGAATAATTGCTTTCTGCTCCCAAGAGAACTCGACTCAAGTAGTAGAGAGCTCTTTCTTTCCCTTGGTTGTTCTTTTGTGCCCATAATGCACCTAACGAACCTTCGAGAGCTGTCGTATAAAGAATGAGAGGCTTTCCCTTGACCGAAGCAGCTAGCACCGGCGGATTCTGCAAGTATTGCTTGATTTCGTCCAGCGCGCTTTGGCATTTGTGATCCCAGACGAACTGGGTTCTCTTCTTCATCAGGTGACTGTAAGGGCGGCACTTGCCAGAGAGATTAGCTATAAATCGCCGGAAATACGCGAGCTTCCCTTGGAGAGACCGCACTTGCTTAAGAGTCCTTGGCGGGGGCATCTCCATAATTGCCTTGATTTTTTACGGATCTATCTCGATACCTCGGTGTCGGACGATGAATCCTAGGAATTTTCCTGAGGAAACTCCGAATTCGCATTTGAGAGGGTTCATCTTCAAGTTGTAATGCCGAAGGCGTTGAAATACGATCTTCAGGTGTTCGAGATGTTCCTCGTATGATTTGCTTTTAACCATGAGGTCGTCGATATAACATTCGACGATTTCATGTATGAGGTTATCGAAGATCTTCGTCATGGCCCTCTGATAGGTGGCACCGGCGTTCTTTAGACCGAAGGGCATCACCTTGTAGCAGAATATACCCAAAAGGGTCCGGAAAGCAGTATGCTTCTGGTCTTCAGGATGCATCTTTATCTGATTGTATCCTGATGATCCGTCCATGAAGGAGAAGACTTCGTGAGTGGACGTATTGTATATCATTAGCTCAGTGACCGGTACTGGAAAATCGTCCTTCGGGCAGGCTTTATTGAGATCCCGAAAGTCTACGCAGATGCGCACGGTCCCATTTTTCTTCATCACCGGGACGATGTTGGCGATCCAGTCAGGATACTGAACCTCTTGGATGAAACCAGAGTCGATCAGCTTCTTGACCTCGGCGTTGATGCTCATCTCAAGCTCGAGCCGCATTCTTCTCGGTGCTTGTTTGATTGGCTTGACGTCCGGGGATATTGTCAATTTGTATACAGCAATCTCTGGATCTAGTCCCGGCATCTCGGAATAGTTCCACGCGAAGCAATCTTTATGCTGCATGAGCACATTCTTCAACGTAGCTACCCTTTCCTCAGACAATAGCTCGCTGATGAAAGTCGACCGCGGGTCACTTTTTGTCCCCAAATCAATTTTCTTGAGGTTATCTGCAGTGATATGTATTCCATCTTCCAGCTCTTTCGGCGCCGGTGGAAACTCCGAGATTACCTCGTCATCATTGTTTTCGAAGCACCAGGGGAGATTATCCATACCGTTGGGGTCTTCTTCTGATAGCATTATCACGTGGCAGGTACGAGCTCGCTTCCAAGACCGATGTTGATCTGGTTCTACCCTCGTGGATTTGGGTTCATGCTTCTGCGGCGAGGTTACCCTCCAGCTGCTAGATAGAGAGAATCTGCCTTGTCGATATTGATCTTCGACCCAGTTCTTGAAGGTGAAGCAATCTTCAATAGGATGTCCTATTGCTCTATGATAGGAGCAATAGTCTGGATGAGAGACTTCGCCAGCTTGCTCGGGGTGCTTGGACTCCGGGAGTATAATCAGTTGATGTCTTATGGCGAGATCGAGTATCTTCCGTGTTTTGTTCTTAGGAAAAGAGTATGCTCGACTCATCTTCTTTATAAGAGACGAATCTGGATTACTCGATTCCCGATCGTGTGGCTTCTTAGTCCCGCTTTGTCGCTCTCGAACGCCTTTCCCGTTCTTCGATTTGCTTCTGCCTCTGCGTCGGGCCTTTCGTACAATGGGTTGACAGGGAGGAGCGTTTTCATCTTTCGCAGCATGTTGAAGAAGGCGTTGCGTCCTAGCTTTCTCGTAGATGGCCATTTCGCGATTATGGTCGTCTCGAACCTTTTGACCCGCTTCCCTTATAAGCTTGTCCATTTGTTCTTCGAACGACGGACTGGGTATTTTCACGACGGGAGCCCTTTTTGGTTCTGGGTTAGCATCTTCCCACCGAGCATCTCCTTCTTCATCAAATTCATGTATGACGTAACAGTCACGGAGTAGCTCCCGTTTCTTGGATCGAACATACCCAAGCCCGGTCGTTTCCATTTTCCCGTTGGGCAATTTCCGCTGAGTTCCAGGGACGTTCCAGATTCTGTCATAGAACTTAGCTTTTCGAGCGGTCTGTTTGAAGGGTATCGCTTGGCGCTTCAATAGCCTTTTCAAGCCTTCTGTGTAATATCTAGGCAGACGGATGGGCTGGAGCCTGTCAAGTGTAGAATCCATGCCATGTCAAACTTCTTTCTCCACTCTTGTTTTCGTGGATCGGTAGAAGAGGATTGCCTGTTCACCTTTTCGCCTGGGAGGGACGTAAAATGTTTGTAGCTCTTGCACGCTATAAGCTTCATGTGCGTCGAGATCTTTGTAGTGCTCCCGCGGAATCATGGTAATTTGCAAACTCTGATTATCACCAGCGAATGCTTGTATTGGTGGCCGAGCGGAGAATATAGCATGGACCTCATCTTCCGAGTCACTGCCAAAGATCAACATAGGAGCGGACGGTCCTGGTTGGTTATACTGGGGTGGACCGGAGTGAACTATCTCTTCCTCTTCCTCAGTATCACTCCCAAAGACAGGGATAGTGGTGATAGCTTTGTTCTCCGGTTTGTGACATCTCTCCGTGTCCTCGAAATCTGGCAAGAAATATTTTGCATCTTCATACTTGCGGACTTCGTTCACGGAGAACGGGTTCAGTTCTCCTGTTACGGTATACTCGAGACCATCCTTAAAGTATTTCATACACTGATTTTGTGTAGAAGGGATGATGTTGTACTCGTGTAACCAAGGCCGGCCAAGCAAAGCGTTATAGCATGTCTTGGCGTCAATGACATGAAATTTAATATCAAGTAACCCGAATCATAATGTCAATATCACAGATCCGAGAGTCCGTGACGACTGGGAGTCAAAACCAGAAATGGTGATTTTATCACGAGCGAGATGCTGGACGCTCATGCAGATTTCCTTTAACACCCGTACGTTGAAGAGATTAACAGAAGACCCATTGTCGACTAGGATTTTGCCTATCTTTATATCGTGACAGTATCCTGAGACATAGAGGGGACGGTTGTGCTCGCACGTCCCAAGGAGAAGGTCTTCGTCGCCGAAGGTGATATCGGCCGTGTGTATTTCCTCCAGCTCGTCCTTCATCTTTCCTTCGGCAAGAAAATCTTGGAATTGTTCTGGCTCTTGTAATGCCTTGATCAATGAATTTCTCGCTTCTTTGGATAGTAAAAGGGCGTCGAGAATGCTGAGTTGTGAGGGTAACTTCCTCAAGTGTGCCAGAACGTTGTAGTCCACCTTGTTCTTCTTTGGCGGGTCCTTGGCAGTCAGCTCTTTCATGACTTGGTCATCCAGGGCGATGTCCTCAGAGACCTTTTCTTTTCCCTTATCTTTTCTACTCGTGGGTCTGAGATTCTTTTCTGGAAGTGTGCGATTGCGCAGCTGAATGTTTTCACAGGCCTTCGGTTCTTCCTCCTTCCCCAAGGTGGATTCTTTAAAGAGAGGGCCTAGAGCCATTTTCTCGTCAGAGTCGCTTCTGAAAGTGAGAACCTGCGATCCCCCGGTGTTGACCATGCGACAGTTACTGGTAGTTCTTTTATGCTCCTCGGTCGCACTTCTCTGCTCCCGACGAGTTTTGCGTTTCATCCGCTTAAAATGTTGCCGGTGAGCAACATATCCCTGCCACCATCTTTTAAAAGCGTCGCACTCTTCAGTAGGGTGCGAAATCTTTCGATGGTATAAGCAGTAGCTAGGATGTGTTTCTGCTTCACCGGGAGTGTTTCCTTCAGAGGGTGGTAGCTTCATTCCAAATGATATGGAATTAGCAAACCTTTTCCTCGTCTTGAACTTGTTTTTATCCGCGACGGATGTCCCTTGATTCGGCGATAGTGTCTCGACTCTTTCGTCTAGTCTCCGGCGTTTGGCTCTTTCAAATATGGCCATCTCACGCTCCCGATCGGTTTTACTTTTCAGATGAATCTCATTCAGGATGGCGTCGATCATTTCGTCAGACGGCCATAGAAGTTCTGGCTCGGTACCTACTCCCAGTCTCTCTGTGCAAGGAGCCTCTTCATTGTCTAGCGATGAATGAGAGATCATATGGCAACTTGCTATGTAATCCTCAGATTCGTCCGACGATTCTTCTCCATCCTCTCCGTCTTCAAGAACGTGGCTGAGGAACTCTTGGAGCGTGATTGGAGTCCGCGCCTTCTGGTTATATTCTTCCAGCGCGTCAATCTGCTTCTGCAAATCCGTGCGCTTGTCGCCAGGCTTCACGGGTTTCTTGGATTTCTTCTTCTTTTTCGAAGATTTCGACGGCTGGGTGTGAGCACTTTGGCTATCACCACCAATCCTTGGAGTTGGGCGCGGCTTCAGCATCCCTTCGATAATCTGGGGTTCCAGCGGGTTCTTCCACTTGATCGCCGAGCATGTCTGGAGATCATTCAGCATCCTTTTGGTTTTGGCTGAAAGAGCCACCCCCATGGAGCTTCTTCAACAAAAGAGCACGTTGCCCCCGGTGTGTCTGTCTTCTTAGGAGTGTGCGGTTGTGGTGGGTTTACTTTCCACTTCTCAGACAGCGCGAACTTGCCTTGTAGGTACTGATCCTCGATCCATCCCTTAAAGACGAAGCAATCTTCGATCGGATGGCTTACCGTTTGGTGGTAAGGGCAATAATTGGGATTATTCACTTCGCTGGGTTGCGGTGGTCGCCTTGGATTTAGCAAATTGATAAGCCTGTTGCGCATTGCCAGCTCGAACAGCCTCTTCATTTTATCCCATGGGAATGAGCAAGGGCGCTTCATTTTCTCATTGTAATAGCGCCGTCTCTCCTCCAATTGATCCGTTAGTCTTGGAGCACTGGGCTGCTGTTGGGTGTTAGCAACGAAGGTCGCCTTCCCTTTACCCTTTTCGTTCCGCGGTTCTGGTTTCAGAGGAGACGGTCTGTGACCCATATGATCCATCTGGGCTAACTTGTTAATTAAAGCCTGGAATGTGGTCGGTTTGAAGAACATCATGAACTGTGAAATACTTGCATGAGGGTCTAAGGTGCCCACGAACATGCCCACTGCTGGTGCTCCTCGATGCGCTGTTCGCACTTCGACCATAGATTTCTCCATCGGATTGCGTACTGAACCCATGTCTCGCCCGGCTTTACTCTCGCATTGATCAATGCTGTTATCGGGGTGCGTTCACTTGCACTCGCGAATCGCTGGGTGAACAATAACTCCATTTCTGCGAAAGTTTTGACGGAGTCATTTGGAAGTTCGGAGTACCACTCAAACGCCGTTTACGACAAGCTGCCGACGAATTGACAGAGCAAAAGCTTGTCATCACCCCCGGTATTACCACATAGAGCCCTGAACTGGGCGACATGCTGGTGGGGATTGCCCGTCCCCTTGTATACGTGGAATTTGGGGATCGTGTATCCCGGCGGGTATTTTATCTGATCATACCAGCCTGGGTATGGTCGCCCAGTTCTAACAATTGGCCCAACCGCTTCATTCGCCTGGTGAACTCGTATCTGCTGAGCGATATAATCATCCAGGGCGGCTTTGGAGATTGTATCTTTCTTGGCTGTTGACAGAGCCGGCAGAGGGTTTGATGTTTCTCCTCTATCATCTTCAATTATGATCGGAGGGTCTTCGGCTGGAGGATCCGGCTGTATCATCATCCCGACCATATCCTGGAATAGAAGGGCCATTTGCTTTATATTGGTTGCTTGTTCCGCAGCCTCCTTGTCCTTCTTCTCGAGCATTCTCCGAAGGAATTCAGCATCAATCTCGTGTTCATGACGTTGTTCCGATGACGTTTCCGGGCTTTCTTTTGGTCCGGTAAGTGCGGCCATTGCAGTCAGCATCTCCTGAAGCTTCTGCTGCTGTTGTTCCTGAGCTCTTGTGATGGATCGGGTGAGTGGTCGGTGGCCCGTAGAAACGCGGCTATCCTCTTTCCCGAATGCCATGTAGACGGTATGCACCACCATGCCCCCAGACGTGGGGCGTTTGGGCTCAGTGCCTTTGACATTTGTCACAGGCATGGGGATTTTCTCCGGCCTTCTCCTCTTATGAGCGGTCGAAGTTGAGGGGGCCGTCGCGGTGGGCACCCAGATAGCTTTCCGTGGCTTTGCAGGATGGCTTTCTTCTTGTTGAACCTTTGCCCTTTTTTGTCGGCGAGGGTAATCTTGATCAACCACTGAGTTCCGGACCTGCTGCCAGACTTTGTAGATCTTGGAGGACAGCCGCTGAGGGGACTGTTCTGACTTTGCTTCCGCAACATTCTCCACCGGAGGAGGAGATCTTTTCAGTACGGTGGTAGGAGAATTCCTACGCACCTTATTCAGCGGCTCAAAGCTGTTCCCAGTTGGAACAGCAGCATTAATTTCCGCCGTTGGGGCTGGTGGAGTTAGCCCAGAGGGAGAGTTGCCCCCGGCCTTCCTTACCCGGCGCCAGTAGCGACGTCGAGCGCGTCGAGCTGATGGAGTTGGCTCGGTGACGGGGATGGCTTCGTCTTGCCCCGTGTTCAGGTGAGGGGTTGTTGCTGGTGTCAGCCTGTTAAAGACTAATGTCCTTTGAGTAGCGGTATCTAATCTGTCAAAGGCAGACCTTCGAGCAGGAACGCGAGCCGAAATAGTCAGTCTTGTAAAGACCGACTCTTTGGCAGGAGAAGCCGTTTTGACGACTTCAAGAGCAGGGTTGGTTACTCTCTTCGGAATAACCTTCTCTGGGATTGCAGGCTTCATTATGGGCCCACAGGAATTTTGGCCCAATCTGGAGAAGACCGAGGCGCCGGTGCTGGACGACCCGTTGAGAGGGGCCGCAGTAGCTGTAAGCCGATCAAAGACCGACTTCTTGGGAGGTTCCGGTGTCAGCACAGGAGCGGTGAAGCTCGTTGGCGGGAGCATGGTCCCGAAAAACAATCCTGTGGTGGCTTGAGTGACCTATTCCACGGGCATTGTGAACAGGGAAGCCGCTTGGGGCCCGTAGGTTATGCCTCCAGTTGAGGCAGGACGCGAGTTGCAGCTGCATGTGGAACACTTTGAGCAGGTGAACGCCATTGCTTCTTTGCTTTCTGCACCAAGCAAAACGCCAAATCTTAGTACCTCGAAACCCAAGGGTAACCATTAGCAAACCGCGATTGGTTCGTGAACACGACACATGAAGTGTGGAGTGGAAAGAGGAAAAGGTCCCACCGGGCGTGCCAGAATCTGTTTACCGCCGGAAACCGGGAAGACTGGACATCTTGACTGAATCTGGGGGTAGATACTAATGGGTGCTATCCGTCCACCTCTCCAAAGATGCCAAGTTGATTTATGGCACCATGTATCGAAGGTTTAAACGGATGCGGCCGATATAGCAGACTTCGTCAGATTCCCCCTCGTTTGAGGGGTTTTTTGATTGTGGGGACGCTCTTCCCTGCAGGAGCAAGCCCCTGCAGTTAATTACACTACCGCATCGAGGTAACAACTTTCTCCTTCTCCATATGGTTACTTCGTGTCGTGGGAGTTTGTTTTGTGTTTGGTTGCCCGTGGATTGTATACGGAGACTAAGTTATGTTGTCGCCCGTAGAGCGTGGACTAGTCCAAATCCGTATCTTTCTTAGATTTGGATTTGGGGGTTTGGGTTTAAGGATACGTTAGCCTCATTTGAGGCTAAGATCAACTTAAACACTCGTTAAGGACACATTAGTCTAATTCTAGACTAAGATCAACTTAACGGGATCGTTTAGATCCAACAAGAGAACAATTGGCCTCTATTGCTTAGTTTAGTGACATTGCGGTCGATAATTAGTTCAAGGACATTAAGGTCCATTGTTAGTTTTAAGACATCACGGTCGAGGTTAAAGACATCATAGTCCATGAGTTTAAGGACCTCACTGTCCGATGTTAGTTTTAAGACATCACGGTCGAGGTTAAGGACATCATAGTCCGTGAGTTTAAGAACCTCACAGTCCGATGTTAGTTTTAAGACATCACGGTCGAGGTTAAGGACATCATAGTCCGTGAGTTTAAGGACCTCACAGTCCGATATTAGTTTTAAGACATCACGGTCGAGGTTAAGGACATCATAGTCCGTGAGTTTAAGGACCTCACAGTCCGATATTAGTATTAAGACATCACGGTCGAGGTTAAGGACATCATAGTCCATGAGTTTAAGGACCCCACAGTCCATAGAAATGTGTGGTTGTCGGGACCCGTCACCTCTTTGACGACGTTGAAGGATTACAACGACAAATATCAGAGGAGTAAAGAGATGTACCCTCGAACCTGGTGTAAATTGATTGGAAGAGCAGATGAGCTCAGTTCAATTTAAATTGAGGACTTATGGCCAAAATTGGGCTAACTCCAGTTAAAAATGTTTAACATTTTATTTTTGTTCTGCCTGTTGGGCCCTTTGTATGGGCTCTGCCCTTTTAATAATGCTAAGCATTGGGCTCTGACATTTTTTGTCTTATATTGAATATATAGCATTTATCAGAACAAAGTATGTTCTGACAGCGCACCACGTGGCGCACTAGGCGCTTTGCGCCAGTCAAAGAGCGCATTGCGCTTCTGTCGGTTAGCGCACACGAGGAGGACACGTGTCGTGCTTAGCGCTAAGCGCTAGTTTGTTAGCGCACTGCGCTCTTAATTTATGAGCGCGCTGCGCTAGTTTATGGGTGCGCCAGTGAGTGACACGTGGCGCGTTTGGCGCTGAGCGCCAACCCAAGAGCGCAGTGCGCTGTTCTCAGGAGCGCAAAGCGCAGATCGTGTCTACGGTTGACACGTAGCATGTTTTGGCGCTGAGCGCCAGTCCAAGAAGCGCAAGGGCGCGGTTCATGAGTGCAAGGCACTGTCTAATAGCGCAAAGCGCATTTGATCAATTCTAAGATCAAAGAATAAGTTTATGTTCTTCAAAGGAGGCCTTGCCTCAAGATCCAAGAACAACAGTTCTTGTTTTTTATTAAAAGGCTCTGCCTTTATAGATCAGAAGATCTGTGAAGTAAAAATACTTCCTTTTTTTATATTTTTATGATTGGGTCTTTTGATCTTTTCTTTTTAATCAAAGACCTTGATCTTTTTTATATATCTAAGATCTTTTTAGAAGACGTTTCTTCTTTTTATGAGATGATTTCATCTCTGTTGTTCAAGAATTAATTCTTTACCTTTAAAGATGAAAAAATGATCTTCTTTCTTCTAAAGGCTTGCCTTTCTTTCTCTTTGAGTTTTTTCTTAAAATTTGCAGAGGGTTTTTTTCTATCTCCTTCTTTTCTCTTTTTTTTTTTTACTTGAAGTCTAGGGTCCTTTATATAGGGACCAATGATTTGTTAAATCAGTTTAAGAGATTTTTCTCTCGATTGATTGGGGAAAATTTCCCACCGTTGGATCTTTGATCCTAAGACTTCTGTTTGACAGAAGATAGTCTTCTTGTTTTAAATAAGATTGAGAAATATTTCTATGCAGAATTTGTTCTGCTTTGGTAATTCATTAGTTACCATTGGATCATTGATCGAGCGGTGCTTAAAGCACAATCTTGTTGTTTGGAAAGATTTTGAGAAATCTTTCCTTAACAGAATTTAATTCTAGTTAATTAATGATTTATCATTATTAGATCCTTTGATCCAACGGTGGGAATCTTTGGTCCCAGCGCTGGCGCATATACGTTAGACACGTGGCGTGCAGCGCAGAGCGCAGCGCAACTGCGCTAGCGCATTCGCGCTCGACACGTGGCGCGCAGCGCAGAGCGCAGCGCAACTGCGCTAGCGCACCAGTGTTAGACACGTGGCGAGCAGGGCGGCGCGCAGCGCAACTACGCCAGCGCACCTATGTTTGACACGTGGCGCGCAGCGCCGAGCGCTGGATCTGAAGCGTTGCTTCAACTTTTTTTAATTTTTGAATTTTGAAAACAGAGCTCTGATTGGGGTGCGCTGCCTAGGGCTCAGCGCTCCTGGCGCTGCGCAGCGCACAGCGCGCAGGATCTGAAGCATCGCTTCAATTTTTGAATTTTGAAATTCAAATTAGAGCTTTACTCTGATTGGGGAAACAAAGGTGACAATCAAATTCATTTTTATAATTTTTAATATTAGAAAACTAAATTGCAGATAAAAACAGACAGATAAAAATTCAGGAATTAAATTCAAATAAAAAGAATGCGAGATAAAAATAAAAAAATACCTTTATAGATGACCTCTCAACGATTCATTACAAAATGAGAATTAAATCTAGAAATTGAAAAGAGATTAAGAACTAAAGAGAGGCATCTCAAAAGAGGCACCCAAATGCGGCACACCCCAAAAGAGGCTGTAGGCTTTCCTATTTATAGATAGGAGAAACCCTAGGTTTTACATCTGATCCACATCGGAAATTACAATACTACCCTAAGAAAGCCGGGTCAATGCACCGACTCCCACCGACACACACCGACACATGCTCTGGACGGTCGTGGATCCGCGGCCAGAAGCCTTGTTTGGCCGCGGTTCCGCGGCCGTTTGATGAGCTCTTGAGCTCTATTTTTCTGTGATGCTTCAAGTTGCTTTTTCCATCTATTTTCTTCACTTGGTTTCTCAGAATATCTTCTATGTTCTTTCAGATTTCCACAGTGCAGAATGTTGTGGACTTTTACCGTTGGCTTTGTGTTGAAGTCTTGAAACTTGTGTTGCCCTTATACGTTGTGCAATCGAACTGTTCATTGATCTTCATTTGTTCCTTAAACTGTAGGCGACATCTTACAGATTCATCTATTTGTTGGTCGTACTCTCACATTTGTAGCGTCTTTTCACCATTTTCACTGTATTGTTCTAAGAACCTGTAACCAGCAACTATTTAGCAGACATGAATCAAAAGCACCTATTTATTTGCAATATGATTAAGAATGGGGAATATAATAATGCAAAATTCTGATATGATCAGGCATTTTGTTGGGGTCAAAATTTACACCCCGGTTGACCTGGTCAAAGTTAATCCCAATTCAAGTGGGCCCGAGTCTAAGCAAGCGGATCCAAACCCAAACCAAGTGGGCCCAAACCCAAGTCAAGATCAAGCATGAAAGGAGCCGACTCCATACCAAAAGGAGGCAATAAATTAGTTTAATGCAATTTTTAGAAATAAATATATGAATAATGGGCAAAAAACCAAAATTTTATAAACCCCATATCTTATGTGCAAAAAGAAATAAGATCGTAAGGCTTGGGAAGGCACAAGTGCTATTTGGAAAAGCCCAAGGGGCTATATGTAAAGTGTGTATCCTATAAAAGGCAAACATGATGAGAAAATCAATAACAAATTTCATTCTCCATAATTTCTAGGGTTCTATGCCCCCTTTTCCTTCCTCAAGGTTTTAAACCTTCTTCTCAGTTTTGAATTAAATCAAGAGTTTAACTCTTCTTTTCCCAAAATGAAATAGTTTTTCACCATAAATTCCTTGAAGGGGAGTTCAAATCTCCCATCAAATTTCTAAAAGGGAGATTTTAAATCTCACCACCCTTTTTCTCCAAGATCCAACGAAAAGAGAGGAGGAGGAAGGAGACCCATCTCTAAAAATCCCACTTTGTGAGGATTCAAAGCTTAAGGGAGAAGAAAGGGGTCCCCTTTCATCATCTCCGAAAATATTTTAAGAGTTTAACTCCAAATAAAAATCTTTTCTTTAGGAGTTTAACTCCTTTGAATTTTGAATTCCGAAAAATAAAAAAAATAAAAAAAATAAAAATCCTTCTTTTTCTAGGGCTTTAACTCCAATGTCTCTCGCGAGTTCAACTCCCTGTCCAGGGGCTATGCCCCTTTTTCCGCTGGTGTTTCCAGCGAGTACGTGCTGCCCACTTGGTCCATTATGCCTGGCGGCCGCGTGGCGCGCACGTGACCACTGGCGCCCAGCGGCCGTGTGGCGCGCACGTGACCCGCTGCCGCCAAGTGACCACGTGCTCGGCACGTGACCCACTGGCGCCCGGCGCCCACGTGCCGGGCAGGCTGGCGACTGGAGGCCACATGACCTGCAGGCACCCAGCGCCCACGTGCCACGCACGTGACCCGCTGGTGCCCAGCATTCATGTGTTGTCTCCGCGTCCTTAGGACACTCCTCACCCTACTTTTTCCCATAAGTTCCACACTCAACACACTTCTTCCTTATGAAAAAAATTTCAAATGGGGCGCTGCCTCGCATCCCATAAGGGGGTTGGTAGCCCTATTGACCCCCATCCCGCTATCCAGATAGCGGGACCCTAGTAAACTCTGTGAGGCCTCGATACGTCCAAAACACCTTCAAAACACAACACACGCACACTGCACATTGAGTTAGCATGACCAGTTTAACTTGTCAATCAGTGGTTCTCTCGCTCTAAAGGCGAAGGGTAATTAATGACAGCTTAGTTCACGGCCGCTGGAAATTCGGATCCCCGCAATCAATAAACACTAACCTACACTAGACAAGGGGAATCTGTACATGCCTGACTAGCGCGCGCATTCCTATGTCAATAGGGTGACGAAAAACACTCTACACATGCATCAAAGATTGTAATCCCTAAACCTTGCATGCTTATTTTCTAGTTTAGTGTTTAGAAAGATCGCTAGGGATTAGTTTCTAGTGCTCTCTTGAAAAATTTTGTTTTTCGATTCCGCATTGGCCGCGGTTGTAGCGGAAAGTGCACTAGGAACTTTCAATGGTATCAGTACCAACCCAAACACTAGAACTAGTTTGGACAATGCGATAGTTTCGAAGCCGAAATTTTTCTGTATCTAATTCCAAATATCCATGTCTTTGTTGGAATTTTCAAAATCTTTAAAAAAAAATTTAAACAAGTGAAGAAGTCTCTTCTTGATGTCTTTATTACCCAGAACAAAAATGGAACCAACCCAACAAGGAAAAACCGCCAGAAATTTATCTTTCCCCGACATAGTCGGTTTTTGTAACTGGGTTTAGCCTCATTTTTTTTCAGTTTCTTGGATACGTGGAATTAGAATTTTTAGACCTGTTTGATTTTACCCAGATTTTGTTTTGTGATGTTTGATCATTTGGGCAATCACGGAAAAACTTTCGATAGAAAATTTAGCATTGTTTAATGATCCGTAGTTTGTATGTGTGTTATTGAACGCCGTCTAATTGCTATACGTTCAATTAAACAGGGTTGTTGCTTCTGTTACCTGTTTCTTTTATATATATATATATATATATATATATATATATATATATATAGGGGAGAGAGAGAGAAAGAGAATAATGGAGGAAAGAGGCCATAGGAGGGGATTTCCTCCTATGGCGTTGAAAAAATAGAACCTCCATCATTTTTTCCGACGATCGGCATTCATCATCATCATCATCATCATCTAAGATGTGCATACACCAAATTTCATGTGATTTCACTACTTTTTCACCGTTGAAATAGCAATGTAAAAAGTTCTATTGTCGGTAAACCATTAATTTCACACCAACTAAATCAACGGTGAAAAAATGGTATAATCAATTGAAATTTGGTGTATCCACATCTTAGATGATAAATATGGAGGTGATGTATGCCGATCGTCGAAAAAAATCATGAAGGGTGCATTTTTCCGACGCCATAGTAGAAAATTCCCTCCTATGGCACTTTTCCTCCATTAACCTCATATATATATATATATATATATATATATATATATATATATATATATATATATATATATTGTTGTGGTTTAACCGGATTGTCGTGACGGATAGCCTCACGTGCGTTTGCTTATAAAGTTTTGTTTTATATAATGTTGTATTCATTTGTTCGGGACGAGCTCCAACTTATAGCTGTCGTTTCCGTTTTATGTATATTCTTTTATTGAGGCTTGACTAGGATGCGGCCATTGTCACCCTTGTATATATTTCATTTTTGTATTAGGATTAACCCAGGAGAAGTGCTCGAGTAGCCTGGTTTTAGAGTGCGCTAGGTGGCTGTCTCATGGTGTTTGAGACTGGACCGCCACCCTCTAGAATTGTAACAACCCTAAATTTTCTGTAAATTTTTTTTCAAAAGTACAGAGAGGAATAGCTAAGCATAAGCATAAGTTATAAATTTGATTTGCTTTTGAACAGCAAGAAATAACTTATAGCTTATTGGTAAAGCCTTACACTGCTGTGACATAGCACATGCATTCGAATCTCACCAGCCACATATTATTTTTATTGATTTTTCATTTAAACTTTTAGAAAACCAAAGGTTTACACATGCACTACACGTAAAATGAAAATTCACAAATAAAACAAACATGTGGAAAATGTTGTACACACTGAACATGACACGTAGCAAACATCCCAGCCCCCAACCCCACCAAACGACTGGTGAGATCGGGCTTGAGGCCGGCGCCGCCGGTCCCTCCCCCCCGGCTAATGCTTCAAATTTTTTTATACTGGCACCCCATCGCCTACCCCACTACCCCAATATTGTTTGTTTACTCTGAAAACTTCCAGAGAGTGATAATTCCTCTCTTAAATTCATTTTTAATGCACATTTTAATTCCATTCTTCATTACCCTAAACTCTAATTTTCCCTATAAATACCACACTCCATTTCACCCCTCCTCATTCAGAATTCCATTACAAAAACTCTCTAAAAATTTCCAAGTCTCAAGTTCTACAAGTGGAGTTAGCAAAGATCGAAGTTCCGGCGAAGTTTCAAGAAAAATCCGGCGACGAAACGACGCCCCGACGGTTCCAATAGCTTCCCCTATCTTTTCTCTTGTTCTTCAACCTGTAAGTCCCCTCTCCCCTCCTCTTTTACTATTCTAAAACTTCTCATTTTCAAAACTCGTCGGAAGCGGAGTTATTCCGGTTTCCGATTCTCTTTTCTTTAAAAATCTAATTTTCCTTAATAACAAACCTACAAATTTTTAATATATTGTTTAGTAATTATTAACAAACACATTAGAACAAGTTTCATCTCAAAAGAATCTATTATGCAACTTTTATCGTATTTTTACGGTTACATACCATATACTTTCTTTCGACACAATTCAACATATTCCATTGTATTACCATTAGAAACTCACGAGGTAATGACCTACCTCATCACAACACACATTTTTGATATAGCACGATAACTCTTGGGACATTAGTTTATGGGAAAATACGAGATTACATTTAAATATCATAAACATTCAAAAACCGTTTTCTTTAAAAGTGTATTACTTAATTCCTTGCAAATACGTTTCTACAACCCATTTTGGGGAATCCCGATTGGGATGGTGCAGGTTATCACACATCCTAGGGCCTAGTAGAGTGAGATGTAGACCTCCGCAAGGAGCATTCAATCTCGATGGAATTTTAATGCAATTTTTAAGAAAAATGTGATTTCTATTTAATAAATAAATTCTATTTTTATAAATATTAGATATATATAAATATTATCAAAATATCTACTTTAATTATTATATATATATATATTCCATATTTTCAAAATCAAAAGAATCACAAATTTCATGAAACTATCTTTACAATTCAATACCATTCCAAGATTACACTAAAATACCATATACAATGAAATCTAGATTATATCCACTAGAATATTTCACATTATAAAAATTACAATTATGAAAACCCTAAAGACGATAATTAAATACTTTAGGTGTATTTTGAAAATATATCAAACTATATTTCATAAAATCCCCTCAATTTATATTAATTTACAATAAGGACCCTAGTAAACATAGGTTTAAACGGGACCAGTTCTCTTGAGCCTCAGGGAGCCGGAGAATATGGGTGCTTTCCTATCTTAGGTAGACAACCTGAAAACAGTGTTATCAACACGGTAATTGTCTTGGAAAAAGACACAAATCCTGCCGTCCATATATAGCAGTTACCGATAACTCCAAAATAATCAGGACTTCAATTCTGTTTAAAAGTCTGACTCGGTTTGAGTCATGGTCAAATCTGAATACAATCTGACTTGAATTCAACTCAAGTATAACTACAATACAACATGAATCCATGAATACCAGAATACAATCCATATCAATATGAACATGACTGAACCAAACCATGGATATACTCTGATTACATGACTATCCATTTATATCCATTCCGTTTACTGATATCATGGTTTCGGCAAGTCTTCGATTTACTATAAGACAATACAATACAATTAGTACAATCAATACAATAAACATTACGGGGTTTATAAAGGGGTAAACTGGTACGTAACATGTTAAAAGTGGTACAAGATGGTCACTAAATGACGTAATTAGATCCATGCCGTTATTCCGTGGTATTATCGACGAAGCGTTGTACTACGAGTTACCAAAGTCCACAGTGTAAGTTGGACTTGATCGCACGCTTTTGGCGTGTCGTGTTTTGAAGTTCTAAAATCCAACCGTGATCAGGACGGTGTCGCTTTGCAGCTAGCCGCGATGAGCACGGGTCGTCCGCAGGGAGACGGTGCGTTTTACGTTCTTGTTTTGACGAGTTAATGCGCATGGGCGGAAAGTTCGTATCTAACCTATGTGTTATGTGCAAAGTATAAAGTTTTTAGGAAAAGATACAATAGTGTAAGCTAAGGAAATCCGCACTAAAAACCTTTGAGCGGAACTTAACGATTAAAGCTAGAGCAATCGGCAACAACGTGGATTAGGGTACTTAAGCACGGTATTTGTGGAATCTGACTTATTGACCCTTGTCCGTCCATTCTTGTCTCTTTCTTTCGCCTCCGGGCAAACCAAATGCAACCGGTCGCAGTTAGGAATCACCGTTACCTTGGTAGGGTAGGGTGCCTAACGGAGCGCTTGCGTAACGTTTGGACGGAGTTCAATAGAAAATACGGGAAAAGGAAATGAGAAACAGAACGTTAACTTACAGTATCATATTCTTTGCCTAACAACACATATTTACAACCATCTCAAGAACAAACCAAAAAAGAGCAAATAAAAGATAAAGAGAAAAGAGAAGACAAATTACAAGAAAGTAAATTGCATGGAAAGTAAATTGCTACTAAGTAAAGCATGTAATTAAAGTGCAAGAAAGTAAGGAACAAGTAATGAAAGAGCAAGTAATGAAAAGGGCAAGAAAGAAACATTAAGAACCATGGAACCAAAGAGCACAATACAAGCTATGGATTCAAATACCTAAACTTAAACTTGCAAGCTCAATTAAGAGGTTGCAAGATCAAGTGAAGATAAAGAACCCAAGGAAAAATGAAGCATAAAAGAGAAAGCTTTATTAATCTTCAAGAATGATACAACCCTTGAGTGCAATAACCAAAGCTTAACCTTGCAAGCTCAATGAAGAGATTGCAAGATCAAGTTAAGGCAAAGAACTCAAGGGGTTAGCTATGTACAAGAGAACAAAATGAAAAACAAAAGAGTAGAAGTGTAAAATGTAAGCAAAAGAATGGCCCCTCTCCCTTGCTGCCTTGTTATGTATTTATAGGCTCAAAAGAAAATTAAACAAACAATAAAAATAAGCTGAGGTGGCATTAAGGGAAGGCCCACAGAAATCTGGGAGCCTTTGGGAGCAGAGGGCCGGCCACAAGGGGTGTGATCTCGGGTGAAATCCGAGCTCTCTGGCTCGTATTTGGTGTGTTGGTTTGTGTGTTCCCCCACATCACTCTGATGTTGTTTGCTTAGTCTAAAAGTTCTGTGTTGCACTCAGGGCTTGGAGGAAAACTTGAATTTTTAAGTTAACATACACTTTATTGCATTTATTGCACCATCAATGCACATCACACCATGCCCACTTGTGTCATGATTCATGGCTGCCCCCACCATGGTCCATGCCCAAAAAATCTTGTGTACATACTTGTATGTGTTGGACCATTTAGATAAAAAGTGTGTACATAAACTTGTTGCAAAAAGAAACTCATGAAGTATCGGTTGGTTTGCGGTTCTGGTTGCAGTGTCGGCTCATAAATGATATATCCATGATTTTAAGTGTATTTTCAGTATTTTGTCACGGATACCTGTAATCTGTAATACTGAGCAGACACTGGTTAATAGTACCGATAAATACAAAAAATAGATAATGAATGAGCGATATTAAAATGCAATATTCTGGTATGAACAGGACTCCTCTCGTATACACCGGTATATTCTGTACCAAGCTAAAACAACTACGTTAATATAACAAATATAACATTATCTACTTCACCTGTTCTATTCTCTGTCTATTCTTCTCCTTTTTTCTTTGGGACTTACCGAGCGACTGACGACATTCCTATTTCTCTTCTTCTTTGGAATGTTGTCAGGAGGACCCGACTCTGAGGAGTTCGAGACCATCCAGGAGCACTTGGAGCAGTTCACAGAAGACCCTGAGCATTGACCTTACTTGTATATACTTTTCATTTCAGTTATGGCATTGTTTAGGCATTGCTTTCTGTTCCTGTATTTACATTTCCGATTGTACTTTTAAAGAATTGTTAAATAAATAAAAGCTCTTGTTCATTTATATCCATGTCTCTTGTGTACATTTTACTTTATATTGCTTAGATACGCTTAGCGTGTTTACTTCTGAATAAATACGTCGCGTGGCCCATCGCGTCTCCTTACCCGTATACTGGGAAGCGAGGCGTGATAAGAATTGGCGGGTTGCTCGCCGCACGTGTAGGGCCTATAGGATCGACCAGCGGAGGAGTGCCCAAGTTACCGGATTCTAGAAAGCGACGGGTGACTGACTCATGTTATTGAGGGCGGGTTACCCAATTTCTAGAATTGGCGGATGGCTTGCCGCACTCGTAGGGGTCTAGGATCGATATTGTACGGGCTATCCACACGACCGGGAAACGTCGCATTTTATTTGCGGCTCAAATGAAACGCGGGGTGTGGGGTTCCTAGGCACACTAATGAAGTCTTGCAAGTGATCAAACACGGCCAATTTCAATTTTACAAGTGCCGAGAAACCCTAATACGGATCGTTAACTAGATATATAGGCTATGCGATGCGAGTTAACGACTTTTAACTAAAGGAAAGAAGCTACAACCTTTGTAGATCCGGTCCTCCACGTCCTAGGCTCCGTGATGAGGTCCCTCCGCTGTCCAAATCAAGTCCATGACTCTAGTATCGGCTTCATCGGAGAAATGGGCGGGCTTGGTCGTCGGTTCGATGCCGAAGATGATCTACGTCGAGGCATCACAAGATCAAGCTCCAACTTCACCAAGCCTTGAAAACTTGTGAAGGAAACACCCTATACTACTTGGCAAGAGGTAGAGGATGAAGAAATAGGAGGTGGGTTCACTTTAGAATTGGATTTCTCACTCATTAGCTCAAGTTGCCATTGATGGAGCAAGCTTTCTTCATGTTGATGATGAAGAAGAAGAAGAAGGAATATTATGATAAGTATATTTAAAAAGAAAAACAAATGAATACTTATCATATGGCAACCTTAGTTAGGTGTAGAGAATAGACTATGGTTAACTTGAATGGTTAGGGTTAAGGAAGAGACAAGAATGGTGGACTTGTTCAAAGCTTCAAGAAGCTTCAAAGAAAAACAAAACTAGCAACCATTCTTTTCTCTTCTTTTCTAAAATAAATAAATAGATAGATAGATAAAAGAATAAGTAAAAGAAATGAAACCCTAACCACTAACTAACCATGGTTTAATTGTTTACACAAACCCAAGCTAGAATGTATCATCAAATATGATACAATCAAGTGCACAAAAAAATATATCACATATACAATGTGCATTTCAAGTGAGTAAATCCATTTAAAGTGAACGAACACTAGTTAATGCAAAGTAATATATCAAATATATAATTATACATTAAATCATTAAATCAACACTTGATTCAATGATCCGGTCATGTCGCATATAACCGGCTAGTATCCAATGTATCGGCTTATCGAATCAATCCTTGATTCGATAACTAGGTTATATCGCATACAACTATTCGACACATACATCGCGAGAATGAAATACGGTATCACATACACGCATTATTCTCGGTCTCGCATATATCCCATATGTGCTCCTATTTCGTTTCGCTTGAGCCAGGAAACCTCTGTGTAGGACTCTAAAGACTCGTCAATACGCCGGCAGCAGATGATGATCATATCAAACACCCACAAGCCGCAAGCGGTCTGCTAAACGTAACGGCCACCCGGGTATTGAGCGATCAGAAGATCGACGAGCAAGCCCGCTCACACTCCTGTGAATCCAACCAGTAACACTTACCGTACAGTCCGGTCTGTTCGTCTGATATATCGCATATCTCGCCTAGGGGTGGTAAACGTCAGACCCCAATAGCTTGATAAGTCATGCCGACGTAAGGTCCATAACATGTGTGAAACTACTGATAACACTTACCAGTAGGTCACCGCAACCCTGGCCAGGGATTTCCTGTTATGGACAGTCGAGCATGGCGCAACATCAACCCCCAATACCGGGAGAGACGAATCCCCTCCTATCGCTCATTGCCTCCATGTGAATCGGGACTGTACCCAAAAACCACCTGTTTGCACGACTCAGTAGAGTCGTGGTAGGGTGGAAATCAAAGCACAGTGGGAGACACACAAGACTCTATGACGATCTCGGGTCTACAGACTAAGCTGCACCAGTGTCACCAGAGAACTGCCATCTGACGTGAGGTATAATACCATCTGGGAGTTCTCGGCGAGTCCGTTCAGTGTACCCAGTATCCACTGAGCACCCGCATACCATCTCTGATGTCAAACACCAATGGATATGGGATCATCCATCGCCCATCACATGGGTCGAGAAGATATATGCTAGTCTACTCTGGAATATCGATGCCCCGTCTCGATATTCCCACGACTAGGAACAATGAAGGATGTACTCATTGACTACCCAGGCCCCACTAGTATGATCTACATCATAGTTCTGGAAGTCGAGTACACATCCTAAGGGCTTTATCAACATGTAACAGAGAGACAGAAAGTATACATGTTAAGATAAAGAGCAACCAGATAGCGTACTATCATGTCGAGCAAGAAAGTCCTACCTATATATGTCCCAGCACCCACTACAATATACATCCAATGTACAGTAATGGCCTCTAGGGCATACATATAACTAACACGGGGATCCTAGTTTATCCGCTATTCTATATTGTTTGTTGTATGTCTGTGATGTTATTACATTCATGTGATATATATATATATAGTATATACTTTTATATGTTTTGCATCCACGCTAACCCTGTCCCCACCTTGTCGTAAGTTAAGTAACCTTACGGTTAAGACCCGGAATCCAGTGGCGAATACGGATGGCATATAAAAACATGCTATTTTGGTTGTTTCTGGTGTGTCTTAGAAACTTGTAATGATGGGACTGTGTTATATGTTTAATGTAAGGAAAACAAATCTTATATGATGTTGCCGGAATCAATTTTTAAAACTACTCAGTTTTCTTCAAAACTTTAGCTATAATCTTTTGTTTTGATAGAGGTATTCAGTTAGGAATATCCAGCACCCCATTCAATGAGGAAAGAACCTTGATCCCTTCATGGGGAGTTCGCTCTTAAGCAAAATTTAATGTTACTAGTTTTAAAAGCGGAGCCTAAACCACTCCTTTTTAAAGCCATTCGTGTTCCTTCAACGATATCAAGTTCATTACGTTAATTTTTTTCGCTAAAAACCAGCCATAGCACTTTGTCATTTCCTACGAGTAGTGCTGAGTATTCGTGCTGCGTTGTTGGCTCAGTCAAAGCGTAGTGTATGATAGTTAAGTGGTGCTTGTTTTTAGTATTAGATATGATTGGTTAGGACAGTCGTACGGGCTTGTTGGCTCAGTCAAGGGCTTATGCGGGTAGGTTTAATGCAATCAAGATAATGATGGGTTGAACTTGACTAGGACCCTTTGAATTTTTGGCTCAGTCAAGGTCACTAGGGTCCTAGGAGCAAAAACTATATCGGGAGTTTCAAATATAAGGGAAACTTGCCAAGTTTGCTCATACCTTCTGGAATGTAGTAATTTTGATCGGTTTCTGTCAAAGTTATCACACAACAATAGTTGGGTCCCGATTCACATTGTTGAGTAGGTATTACTCCTCAGGAGATTTTCAGTTTACAATTAGCCAACCTATTAGGTGTCTAGAAAGTGTTAACGAGATTACGCCTCTGCGGAAACGGTGTTAATTAATTGGATCCGTGCGAAAGCACAGGGGACCTCCCTCGGACTACCAACACTGACCTGGCTGAACGATTAGCGAACTTGTATGGTGTATATTACCCCGACTAGTTCTCCTTTTAGACTTTGAAGGAGAATTTGATGATACAGTGGGAGCCATCCTGATTAGATAAAGTGATTAAACAATCTAATCTTGATAGAGTGCACGCTAAGTATTTCTTCTCTTTCTCTCTCTCTCTCTCTCTGTGGTTACAGTGACCCATGAGTTACCTTAAGCTCATGAACCAAGTTGACCGAATCTTCTTACAATCTGGTTTTTGGGTTTTCGTTATCCACGACAAAGTCCAATATATCTCTGCTACTCCTACTTTCCCATTGCCTTTCTCCAGAACACTCCGTATCATTACGATGATCTATATTGCTTGGAAAGTACATCATATAGTTACATACAAACTCGAAAAAATTATTTCAATCAAGATTGGCCACTGGTTCAGGAGAAATTGAATAGGATTATTCAATTGCCTCTTTTCTTTACCTTCTCTCGGATTGCAAAATCTCCTTGTATTAGAAGAGTATACTTATTAAGCTTATTGGATAGTTTTCTTCCAAACCTTAGGCTGGTGCCGAAAAGTAGGAAAGGAAGAAAACCAGTTAACGTAAGGGTGGTGTACAGAAGGTGAGATGTAGAGAAATATAAAGGGGTTGAAGTGAGAGCAAAGGAAATTGCAACTATTGTCATGAATCTGGATAGTGGAAGAGGTATTACTTGGAATACTTGGCTACCCCTAGAAACATTTTCATGTTTCAGTTTTTTTGTCATGTTATAATTGAAAACTATTTTCCCAATTAATTCTGACTCCAGGATATGTATATACCAGATTTGGATCTTATATCTGTATGACGTTATAGATGCTAAGTAAGAGTAGAATATTGGGAAATAGACGATTTGATTCTCAATATCGGAATTCGTAGCAATTGGCGATGTTGGATTAAATCGCCTGGTTTTGTCTAACGGTAAATATTTGGTTTCGAATAACCGTTGTTATGCACCAATTTTTAAAATTGAATATCTATATCTTTATTTTACAAAGTGAGATATAAATTTTGAAAATTATGTTCCAAATATTTACCTTTATTAGTTGAGGATAAGATAAGTTGTATTAAATAACGGTGTAAGACATTCTTAACCAAAATACAGTTTTCGACTTACAATACACGGAATTTGAGTTTGTATAATCTTGGGACTTATGCATGGTAATGTATATTGTCCGGTGTTCTTTAGGACAAGGGGTTGGTAATCTTGCTTCATTCAGTTTACCTATGAATTCTCTGGTTTTAGACACACATTCATTGAAATGTAAGGTCCAAAAATTTTAAGAAGTTTATAGGTATTAGAATAAAGTAGATAACCATATGTTGGAAGTATCGGGATTTTTCGAAGTGATCGAAGATGTAGATATTTATGCTAGGTATTCCATCATAGTAATATTGAGAACTTGATTCTCTCACAGGTTACTCATCTTTGGGTGCGCTCCTTGGTGAGTAATGACGTATGACCTTTTTCCATTTATATGATATGCATTGGAAACAGCTGCATGACATTTAAATCTGGTTCCATCTTAGTGCCTTTGCTTCTATATGGACATAGAATATTTGAATATCTTGTGATTGTTAAGATATGGAATTATCCGGTTTC
Source organism: Agapanthus africanus (assembly GCA_030015575.1). NCBI lineage: Eukaryota > Viridiplantae > Streptophyta > Magnoliopsida > Asparagales > Amaryllidaceae > Agapanthus > Agapanthus africanus. Next base: position 256,387 of record JASDDO010000267.1, on the reverse strand, counting down.
TGTTTAAAAGCAGAATCTGGACAAACTCAAGGTACGTTTTGGTAATAGCAATTTGTAGATTATCTCAAACATTCGCTGGGGTTTTGCTTCTATCATTTACAGGATCAATAATTACATTGTCCTGACTCGCCACCATTTTATAAAAGGAATTTTTTACAAAAGAAACTAATGGGAGTATAGAAGAAATGGAAGTGATTCCAGAACCACAAACGATTACTGAAAATTCAGTAGAACCTAAAAATTCAATTGGACTCGACAAACCTTACCCACTCCGCAGATTTTAGTAAGTGAGCTCAGCTACCCGAGAGATACTTCGGTTTTCTCGTAGACGGTGACAGAGATGTCAACATCATTGTGATGTGGCCCAACTAGTTGTCAGCAGGCCATGGGAAGTGGTGACTTCCGGATGATGGTTGGATGCTTTATATCCAAGTTAGACTCCATGCACTCCAGCAAATTATGGATTTTGGATTTTACTGGGTGCTCCTGAAGGGGTAAAACCCATTAGGAGAAGTAGATCTTTCGAGATATATGCAAGTGGAAAGGTATTAATCTAATATGGCTAAACTTGTTGTAAAGATTCTTATCAAATACTCATTGTGAATTGTGATGAGACTTTTACTTCAGTGTCTACACTGAAGTCCATACGGATATGACCTGGCACTGCTGCTGTTCTTGAGTATGATATCTGGCAAGTGGATGACTATAACGTCTTTCTAAATAGGAATTTGGAAATGCACATGTATATGACTCTGCTAGAGGGTTATCGTAACCAGTAGGAGCAGCGGAAGGTGTGCAAGTTGCTTATATCTATTCGTAAACTAAAGCATGCATAACGGAGACGGGTCATCTGTTTTGATGGACAGTCAAGGTGATTGACTTCATCAAAACAAAAGATGAACCTAGTAAGAAGGGTGTAGAGAGTACTGTACTGAAATTTGGATAACATACTTCTGATACGAAGTGATGTTCCTATATTACAATCGGTCAAACTTTGGTTGTCACAGGTGTTTCTCCACGTAGGATCTGAATAAGATATCGAAAATTCTTGTGGCTAGATCTATGGTTTTAGATCTAGATTTGAGTAGTGTCCCAATCCGGATACTTAGACACCATTCTAAAATTGTTTTAGAATGGACGACTTCTAGCGTGGTGGTGTACCCACAGGTGATTGTGTCACCCTTTCTGAAGAGATGTCTTTCAGACTGATCAGGAGAGGGACTCGCATGAATAACATAACATTTTCTTAGGTAATTGAGTCAATCATGCAATATCTTGTACCAAACCAGATGCTGCTTCTGTGCTTGCTGTAGGAAGCAGATATTAATATAATCCTGAAAAAACAAAAGGAAGCAGTTAAGAACATAAGAGAATGTTCTTGGTATATGGTAACGGAAGCTTTCTTTACGAGGCGATTATCTGTTCTGGCTTCCAAGGTAACCCGAATGATAGAGATGCTATCAGAGTTTTGAGTTTACCCTTTTCTGAGGAGTAGTATATTAGATAGGGTTCCAATAGGGATACTGAGGTAGTCCTGGTGCAGAATGCTGGTTATGACTCAACGGAGGATACAGCCCAAGAAATTTGTTGGATAAAATTGTTTATTTATGAACTTGGTCCCATCAAGTATCCAGACAAATTCTTGAGGCGGGGTATCGCTCAGTTCAGGAGATTGTTAATCTCCGTGATGTTAAGACATAAAGAGAGGACGTTGCAACATTGTAGCGGATCCACCCGCTGAGGCTATTTCTCGAACACGGATGTTTCACAAACACGATTTACGAAACTGATTAGTAGAGAAATTGGGTATTCGGTAGCACACGAGATGTGGGTATGCGATACCGTAATAATTGGCCTTAAGTGCAAGTAGAAGATTGTTAGATATAGTGCCCTTAAAGCAATGTAATTACAGGTAGGCGGTTATGATAATTGAGAAAGGACCTATACAGGTAAAACTGTCTTACTCGAAATAATAGTATACTATCTGGTTTGTTTTATCATTGATGTGTATACATTTTACTTGTTATTAAATATCGCTAATACATAATGATTAAGCCCGTAAGATTCTTGCTTGACTATCAGCATTATGATGGCGGTCATATACGTGAGAACCGAGTAGTTCGTAAGCATATCTTTAAATGTCTCTAGTCGAGGGAGTATCGAGACTGGGCATCGATATTCCAGAGTAGACTAGGGTATACGTTTCTAGACCCCGACGAGGGGCGGTGGCCGGTCTCACAAGCCATTAGTGTTGTGTAACCAAAGATAGTATACATGTGCTCACTTGATGTGAGTACATTGGACGGACTTGCCGAGAACTTCTAGATGGTACTGTATCTATCGTCAGACTTGATGTGAGCACACTGGACTGATCATCTTTAGGACGTGCTCTACTACGGGTGATCGGGGAGCTAACCTCATCTGGAATAACTTCCTTGGGGTCTCGTACCTTGCGATACGAGAGTGCTCTCCATACAAATCCTTGCAATAGAGAAAAATGAATTTGATGTCCATATTCTCGTGCTACTTCTGGAGTTCATTATTCATGGACGCCAGCACGATAGACTTAGCTTTCTCACAATCCAGGTCCCGCGTTTTGCGGACCTCGTTGTTCGCAACTGAGGAATCTGGTCCTGGGACAGAGGGAGTAGTACTGGTGAGGACGTATGCTACTTTGTCATATGTAAATGCAATGTTGACGTTCCTCGGCCAATCTTTATAATTTGGCTCAGTCAGTGTATTTTTTTCAAGTAGTAATTTAATTCCCGTCATGGTTGCTGCCAGAGAGAGAGAAAAGAAACACTCAGCGTATGGAGAACTAGTCGGGATCATTTACACTTTACAAGTTCGCTAACTGTTCAGTCAGGTAGGTGTTGGTACTCCGAGGGAGGTTTCCCGTGCTCTTGCACGGACCTAATTAAAATAAACATCGTTTCCACAGAGACGTAGCCCCGTTAACACTTTCTAGACATCTAATATGTTAGCTAATTATGAAGTGAAAAGTATCTCCCAAGAGCAATCATACTCATCAGTGGGATCGGGATCAGACTATTATTGTGTGATGACCTAGATGGAAGCTACTCTAGTCACCACACTTCAGAAGGTATGCTAAATCTGCAAGTTTCCTTTGTATTTGAAACTCCCGATATGATTTTTGCCCCAAGCTCTTGTGACCTTGACGAAGGCCAACAAATCATAAGATGCAAGTCAAGTTCTTCCCGTCGTTGTCCTGATTAATTTAAATCCACCCGTACTCGCCCTTGATGAAGGCCAATAAGACTGTACGACTGTCCTAAACCAATGCAACTATCTATACTACAAACAAGCAACACACCGCTACCATTCACTATGCCTTGATGAAGGCCAACAAACATATCATGAATACGATATGCTACTTATTTGAAACGACGGAGGGCTACGGCTGGTTTTTGGCGAAAACCTTGAACGTAATGAACTTGATATCGTTGAAGCAACGATAGGTTTGAAAAGGAGTGGTTCAAACTCCGTCTTTTAAACGAGTGTTTTGAAAAGAACCGAGTGGGTTTTCAAAATGTTCCAACAACAGCATTTTAGGTTTCTTATCTTGCATTAATGAGGATTAATGCGGTCCCATCATTTAATTCCTATCACACCAGAAAAGAACGAAAATAAAATGTACGTATATGTCATCCGCATTTGCCATGGGGCCCCGTCATGTACCGTTAGGTTACTTAACAAACGGCAGAGCAGGGGCACGACTAGCGCGGATGCAAAACATATACAATATCTACTGGTGTGTGTGTGTATAACCATTCATCCTAGGCATGATATAGCAACATCAAAGAAAACTAATAAGCAACAAGAATAGAGGATAATTTTGGAGCCCCGGGTTTCATTTGAGCCATAAATAAAACTCAACGTCCCCTGTCGTGTGGATAGCCTGTGCAATGAAAAACCTAGATCCCTACGAGCACGGTAAGCCACTCGCCAATCCCGGAAGCGAGGCAACCCAATCAACAAAATGAGTGGGCCACCCAGCGCTTCACAGAATCCGATAACTTATGCACCCCGCCGTGGGTCATCCTATACCCCCTACGAGTGCGGCGAGTAGCCCGCCAATTCTAGAGTGAGGCACCCCAGTTTCAACGCCATGAGATGGGGCATCGTTTCTCTCTAGAATCCGGCTACTCGAGCACTCCTCCGCGGGGTAATCCTAATACAGAAAAAGAAAAATATATACAACGGTGACATTGACCTCAACCCGGTCGTGCCCCGATAAAAAATATACAAACTGGCGGAAACGGTAGTCCACATATCGGACGCTCGCCCCGCAATAATGAATATACAAATGAACCAACACTGTACTACGCGAATATCATGTTCAATAGGCCATCCATCACGACTAATTATCCATAACATCAGTGCAATCACAGAATATCAATATGAATATCATGTTCGTAAACCCGCCCGATTGTACATATAGCAATCAGTCGGGTTATACCGCTCAATGATATTCACGGTCGCAGAAACAAATGCACAGAAAAACAAGAATTTAGAATTTCGATCGATTAAAACTTTCCGCTTTCACCCCCATGTACAAACCAGACAAAAACAAGTCTGGGCAGAAACTAATATACACAAAAATCACATCTCCATAAACATGAACCACAAAAAAAGCTTAGGGCAATGCAACCATAATTAGGCCGTGGATCCGCGGCCAAATGAACTACTCGGCCGCGGATTAGTGGTTTAATTTAATGATCGTTTGCTCCAAATTTCTGCTTGGCCTTAAAAAAGCTTGCACATAATTTTAAGGTGAATGAAAATATTTTTTTAACACTTTTAAAAATTCGAACAGTGAGCATGTTTTGGAGATGCGATTCGGATAATTTCCCTCGATCGAAGTTCTAAACGTATGCAAACTAGCTAGTTAAGTTTTATGGACCGGCTCTGATACCACTGTAAGTCTATTTTACATGCTCTATAAGGTTTGTAGAGAAGCGGAATTTCAAAAACCAAATTTTGTGAGCATGCAAGTAAGACTTTTAACCTAGATCTACCATAAATCCCTAACTAGCTATATTACAAAGGTATTTATTCTACTGTGTTAGAATTTTATACCCATCGGATTCGTGTCCTTCGAATCTTGAATCCTCTTCTTGAGCTTCTTTTGGGGTCTTCGGTGTGGTTTGGTTGCCGGTCTCCTGGATCCTAGATGATCCATCCGAAAGTCCTAGGTTCAAGCTTCAATTTTCACAATGAAAGAAACTTAACTACCTAGATTGCTAATCTAGCTAGTCAAGAATGATAGGAGAAGATTAGTGATGAATTTCTATCTCAAAAATCCTTGTTTCTAACTCATGAAAGTGATAGGATTTTTGTTTGTGAAGAAAAAAGAGCAAAGAAGCAAGAGAAGATACAACTCAAGAATGAGCTCAAGAAAACGATCAACCATAAAGAATGGCTACTACTTCATAATATCAAGCCTTACCTTTTCTTAAAAAATCTAGCCATACTTCAATAGTGATGGCAATAAATGCCCAAACCATGCTTCATTCCATGCCTCCTTTACATCTCATTTTCTATTTATCAATAAATAAAAAATCACACATAATGAGGTGTCCCCTTCTAAAATGTATTTTGTATAAATACAAAATACTTTCTATCGTATATACATACATGTATTCGTATCAAAATATGAATTCCCAAGAGATAGAATAATACCACTAAAAATAATACTAGTATTAAATCAAGACCTGATTTAGTGAACCGGCTTAATCCTAAGCCCTCTAATATTAAAAACCGTCCGATTAAATTCCGCACAACTAGTACAAGTAATCAATCGGAACCCTGCACGTATAAACATACAGCCTACCTCGTTTAGCCTGAATCACAGAAACCTTCTGTGTGGGACTCTAAAGACTCGACAGTACGCTGGCAGTGGGTTTAACAACAAGCGCGTCAGCGGTACTAGCTGTACGTAAGGGCGACCCAAGTACCTGTCGAAAAAGAAGGCCGACGAGCAAACTCATCCGAACCCCTACTGAGCCTAACCGTGATAATATCCATACAGTCCGGTCTGTTCATCTGAGAGTACCGCATACTGGCTCTAGAGGGCGGTCAACGTCAGACCCCTACTAACCCTGATAAGTCGTGCTGGTGTGGCTCAATACCATCCGAGAAATTACTAATCTAACTATCAGTAATTCTCAACTGCCCTGGATGGCGTTGACCAACTAAACACAGTGCGATATCGACTCCCTATACTGGGAGAGACGAATCCCTAACAATCACTCACTGCCTTCATGTGGCTCGGGACTGTACCTAACTAAAACATGTTTGCATGACTCCTTTGAGCCGTGGTAGGGTAGTGATCAAAGCACAGTGGGAACTCACACGAGACAAATAATGATCTTAGGTCTACAGACTACCTTTACACATACCACACGAGAACTGCCATCTGACATTAGGTATAATACCATCCTACAGTTCTCTGCGAGTCCATCCAGTGTACACACCACATTGAGCATCTGTATACAATCTTAGATGAAACACACCAATGGTTGTGAGACTAACCATCGCCCCTCGTCGGGGTCTAGAAATGTATACACCAGTCTACTCTGGAATATCGATACCCTATCTCGATATTCCTACGACTGGGAACACTTTTAAGGATATGCTTATAGACCATCCAGCCCTCACAAGTATGACCGCCATCACAACGCTGGTAGTTAAGCATGTCCTACGGGCTTTATCAACATGTATAAGTAGTACATAATAACAAGTAGAACATATGTACATGTTAAGATAAAGTCAAACCAGATAGCATACTATCATTTCGAGTAAGATTGTCCTGTATATATATACATATCCATAGTATCCATTACAAATAATGGCCTCTTAGGCATATATATCCTACAGTTTCTAGCGCTCTTTTAAAAAAATTTGCTTTTCGATTTTGCAATTGCTGTGGTTGTAACGACAAGGGCACTCGGAACTTTCATGTATATCACGTTTTCCGCCAGACAATGCTTTATTGTGCTCCATGCCTTCTGATCCATGTCTGTCCATGCATCATCTGTCATGTCGGTGTGTTTATTACCGCTAAGAAACTTAAAAAGACCATTTACAAGAAATGCCTTAACCCTTCTCTGCCACATCGAGAAGTTCCCCTTTCCGTTGACTTGCACCACCTCAAACTTGATGGTATTAATTTTGTTATTAGCCATCTTTAATTCCAAAGAAAAAATCTTTCCCTCGGATCCTTATAAACCGGATCTTTAGAATCTCAATCTAAGAAGATGGGGAGCGGACACAAGCGTCGTCACCCACCGTAAATTTAAATTGCAAAACTACAGAACATGGCTCTGATACCAGTTGTTGGGAATTGAGGTGCAGCGGAGAACGACGACAACTAACCTTTATGAATCTAAACCTAAATCCTTTTAAAATAAATAACAAAAATCGTACAGACGCAATAATAACACAAGAGGAGATTTGGAAAGATGAGAACTTTATTAGAACTTTCGAGGAAAAAAAACGTTACAGAGAATTACAATAACCCTCTCATTATGATTTGTAACGAGATCTTCTTCTCTCTCTCAAAATTCTCCTTATGATCGCTTTGATCTCTTATGAAATTGTCGTCTCCCTTTAACTTTATGATCAAAACAATAACCATAAATTTTAACCCTAAGATCTTATATATAGCCCATACAAATTTGAGTTATAATAAGATCCCAAGGATTACAAAACTACCACTAGAAACTAATTTTTCGAGATAAATCTCGAATCTGGAATTTACCCTTATCTCGATGACAGACGTGTAAACCTATATGAGTCAGACGTCTGCCTACAATCTGTAAGTCAAGCAGAGCGTGCCCAGACGTCTGACCTATTAGGTTCAGACGTCTGCCTTTCACCAAGTGTCTGGCCAGAGCGCGGCCAGACGTCTGAAGCTCAATGTTCAGACGTCCGGTCCTTCTCTGAAAATTTTAGACTTGATTTGCCAGACGTCTGATCTCATTGCTCCAGACGTCTGGCCCTTCTCTGGATATACAGTCTTGATATACAAGACATCCTTCACACTAAGAAACTTCACAAACACTAATTAAATGTATATGTTTGAGATCTAGGAGCTGAATGTGAGATAATATTTATGTTAATGTTGTTTTGTTAGTTAACTAAACATAATTTATGTCTAATCCAGTAATTGTGATGTATTGGGTATTTATGGTAAATGTATTTTTAAGTGAATGAGAAGATCTGACCACCATGATAATGTCAACTGAATATAAAGCTATAAACATAAGTGGTATTTTTATTTATTTTTTCCCCGTGCAGACGGCATCCTGACCATCCCTAGCTATTTGTATCTCTCTTCAAGAACAGATAGATTGTTTTCATCTCGATATTTAAGTTATTAATCAAACTCAGATCTGCTTGTCCTTCGAGAACATAAACAAAACCTTTTTTTTATAAAGATTTATTGGTTGACTCGCATGAAACCTTGTTCACTTTTGTTCCTCGATCTCAAAAAGCTGAGCTGCTTTTCTTATGACAGATGCCAATAATTTTGGTTTGTGCAATTTTTTTTCTTCCTAAAAACTATTAGTGAAAATGGTAATAAAGATGACAAAATAATAAAAAAGAATTATCTAAAATGGTGATTTGCAAAAACGCAAAGATTAACATCTTGTTAAATAAGTAAACTACCACTTTGTAAAACATATGGTTACAAAGAACCTACTAGACGAGTAAAAGTAAACAAGACTTCATGCAATTTTACACCTTTTTATTTCGACTTTCCATATTTTATATGAGATTGAAAGCCACAAAGATTTTGACTTTAGATTAACAATTTTGTCATAATTATTGAAAAGGACTAAAACCCAACTTCTCATATATATATCATCTTTGCTCATATGATTACATGTGGATCCCTCATTACTCCTCATCGCCTTAACACCCGGTCGAGGTTTAACCCAACATAAAAAAATCTCCTCCTCCTCATCTTGTAGCTTTATGTTCTATACTAGGCTCCAAAATCCAATTAATGAAGCTAACAACTTAGCCTCCTTAATTTAATGCCCTTATCAAGGGTTTATTAGCCTTCTAACTTTTTAAACTCATCTAGGCTTCTTCTGTTTTTTTTTAAAAAAAAATCTTTATTACTGGTCTATGTTTCATTAATCTATGATCAAAAGTCAAACAGATCTGACTTGCAGATATGATATGAACATGTATGTTAAATTATAAATTAATAAGTAGGCTAAAACATGTAAAACCCCGTCACCTTTGTTTAAAAAGCAGAAAACCTTTTTAAACTTGAAAAATATACGGCTAACCCAAAATCCCTAACGGTGTTAGCTTTTTCATCCATAATACTTTTTTATACCAAAAATGACTCTCTAATAAATTTATTTATTTTTTCCAAATTCATACTCTGTTGTATCTGTCCTCGCTTTTTTCAGGAGTAAAAAGAAAGCAGGTGATGTTTGGAATTAGAGATTTTGGGAAGGAAATGGAGGAAAAAAGTTTGTAGGGGAAATTTTTAGAGAAGAAAGTCTTGAAGGGCATTATAGAAAACATACACAAAATACTGATGGTATTAAATTTTTTGGAGTAGAGCGTATGTTTTTTAAGTTTAGGAGGTTTCCTATTTTTCAGGTAAAAGTATGGGAGATTTCCTGTATTTTTGCCAAATAAAGCCTAATAACTTAATAAGTATGGTTAAAGGCATTTTATTCTTCGCTGAATTATGTTTATATCTATTAATAACATTTTGTTTCATTCTTATATATTGATCATAAATATCTACCTAACATGAAAAAAGAGCAATTTTGCACTTAAATTGGGATGCTATATTTGTTAAGTGAAGAGAATAAGGGTTGTGAAAAGAGAAAAGATGGCTCACAATTAGATTTCTTACCTCCTGTTTGGAATTGCAGGTAAAAAAAATCATATTAATTTAAATCTTTATTGTTATAGGAATTGTACGTTGTAATATCATATTTATGAACTTCATATGTAAATTTTACAAGAATGATTAGCCTGCAAATATTTCGGTGTATTTTGTTTATCTTTTCAATATTTTTTTTGCTACAGTATACGAGAATTGCGAAATTTTTGAAAATCTCAAAATTTTCTTTTTTTCGGTTTTTCAATATTTTGTTTGTTATATAGCACACGAGAATCACAAAATACACAAAAATCTCAAAAAAATTGTATTCTTCAAATTTTCAACATTTTGCACGTTATAACGAATTTTTAAAAACTCAAAAAATTTGTTTTCTTCGGTTTTTTAGTATTTTATTTGTTATAACATAAGAAAATCACGAAACTTATAAAATTTAAAATATATTTTGTTTTTCAATATTTTTATAGATATGACTAACAGAAATCACAAAATTTTCTATAATATCAAAATTTTCTATTTTCTTTGACTTTTTTAATACTTTGCAAGCTACACATGATAATCGTGAAATTTACAAAAATTCCAAAATTATTATTTTTATTTAAGTTTACAATATTTTGCGCACTACCACATGAAAATGATGTGATCTTCAAAAATCTCAAACATTTTTTCGGTTTTTTGAAAATTTTGCTTGTTAAGCACACGAAAATTAGTAAAGACTAAAATATATATATAAATCCCTTTTTTTGCAATATTTTGCATGTTAACGAAAATTGTGATAATTTCACAAATCTCAAAAATTTCTGAGACATTCAGTTTTTTAATATTTTGTATTTTATAACACACGAAAATAACGATATCGTCAAAAATCGTAAATTTTTCTAGTTTCCTTTAAATTTTCTAAATTTTGCATTTTACAGCGCACGAGAATCATAAATTTTTAAAATTTGTCTGTTCACTTCAAATTTCACTGTTTTGCCTACTAGCACATGAAAATTGTGAAATTTTAAAAATCTTAATATTTTCTGTTTTATTCTGTTTTTTAATATTTTACTTACTAACATACAATGATCACGAACTTCTAAAAAATTTCAGCATTTTCTGTTTTCTTCTGTTTTTCAATATTTTTTTTTATAAAATTTAACAAATCTAACAAGTTTTTGTTCGATTTTACAATTGTTGTATTCTATATAGCGCATGAAATTCGTGAAATTTTGAAAAATCACAAAATTTTCTGGTTATTTTGTTCTATTATTATTTTTCTAGTATATAGAGCACGAAAATTTCTAAAATTCTAAAAATTTCTCTTTTTCGGGTTTCATTGTTTGTTACAACAAACAAACTAAAATTGCAAAATTTTAAGAAAGCTCAATAAAATTCTGTTTTCTTCACTTCTTCTGTATTCCACATTAAAATTTTCAAAAAACTCAAAAAATATGTTTTCCTACTTTTTTCATTATTTTGCATGCATAAACACATGAAAATCAGAAAATTTTCAAAATCACTAAATTTTCTTTTTTGAGCTTTTCAATACATTACTTGCTCATAGTTTTAGTAAACTTTTACCGGTAAGAACCTAACAGAACAAAAAAATCTGATCCGAGTGACTTTTCGAGTGATTGAAAACCCCCGGCAACACATGGAAATCATAAAAAAATTTAAAAAATCTAAATTTTTTTATTTCTTAAAATTTCAAACAATTTGCATGTTGTGGCGTACAAAAATCATAAAATTTTTAAGAAAAAACTCAAAGTTTATTGTTTTCTTTGCTTCTTAGAGCGTGTAACCGAAAAATCTCAAAACGTCTCAAGAACATTCTGTTTTTTTCTTCAGTTTTTTCAATATTTTTTATTTGCTAAAATCGCCAAATTTTCAAAACACTCAATTTTTCTGTTTGCTTCCTTTTTATGTTTATAGCATACGAAAATCAGGAAAGTTTCCAAAATCTCAAAAGTTTCAAAATTTTTAATTTATAACAAATTAAGGGGGTAAGAATAAATTAATAGTCACATAGGTTCAAGCTTGATAAGAAAATATTCCTTAGAACATTATCTCATAGAGCTTTCAAGTATATATAATATAGACCGATAGATAGATTGGTCATAAATATCTACCCACATGAAAAGGTAGTAATTTTGCATCCAAATTGGGTGGCTATACATGTGTTAAGTGAAGAGAACAAGGGTTGTAAACACAGAGGAGAAGAGAATGGCTCTCAATTATTTTCTTACGAGAATCACGGTGGGTGCTATTTTATGCCATAGTATTTGTGTGATTCATAATCCAACGGTGATCAATAGGATAAAAGAGGAGGCCGTCCATGGTCTTGTGGATTTTTTTAATCTTGATGTGGGCTGGGATTCAAAAATAGCACCAAAATAACATGGATCAAGCTAGCAATAACACATGTTTGAAATTGAAGGCAAAAGCTATTCATTTTATGCTTCAAAACAAAATAGTTTTCTACGTTTCTCGTTCAATCAATATGTCTCTTAGTAACTATTTCAATGGGTACAGTGAGCCTGAGCTTTCATATATCATTATCAGCCGACAAATCTTTATATATGAAAAGTTTGATACCATTGAATACAATGTGAAGAAATGATTAACTGCAATGTCTAATTAAGTGTTTCTCATCATAACTATAACGTCTGCTTTCTAATGTTACTTGCCAAAACCGATTTGAATGGATTTGGTGCATGTTTTAAATGAGAATTGTCGGGACCCGGTTCTTGCTCACGGAACAAAGTGCCATATCAACTATCATGCCAAGGGGACGGGGGCCACCTCTTGAATCCGTGGGACCAACTGTAGAACAATGGGGAATAATACATTCCGAAAGAGATTAGATCCGGAACTATAAATGAAATGATGCCGCTCTTCAATACAGAGACGTCTTTTAAGTGAACCGGCACTATAGGAGATTGAGAACTCCGTAGTTAAGCATACTCGAGCCAGACAAGTTTTGGGATGGGTGGTGACCTTCTGGGAATTGCCCCTTGGTCAGATCCGGTTCTCTTTGAAAGACAAAACCGTGCGGTTTCGGCCAGAGCAGACAATACTCTCTGTATTGTGGATGGGGGTGACAGAATGGTATCATAGCTGGTCCCTAAAGTGGGGAGAATGTCGGGACCCGGTTCTTGCTTACGGAACAAAGTGCCACGCCAAGGGGGCGGGGACCACCTCTTGAATCCATCGGACCCATTGTAGAACAATGGGGAATAATACATTCCGAAAGATGGTAGATCCAGAACTGTAAATGAAATGATACCACTCTTCAATACAGAGGCAGGTCTGTGGTTCAAGGGCGACCTTCTGAAAAGTGGCCTCTAGTCAGATCCGGTTCTCTTTGAAAGACAAAACCGTACGGTTTTGGCCAGAGCGAACAAAACTCTCTGTATTGTGGGTGGGGACGTGACAGAATGGTATCAGAGCTAGTCCCTCAATAATAGGTCTGTGGCTCGAGAACGAACCATTGTTCAAAAGTGGGGAGAATGTTGAGACCCGATTCTTGCTCACGGAACAAAGTGCCACGCCAAGTGCCACGTCAAGGGGGCGGGGACAACCTCTTGAATCCGTGGGACCCACTGTAGAACAATGGAGAATAATACATTCCGAAAGAGGCTAGATTCAGAACTGTAAATGAAATGATACAACTCTTCAATACAGAGGCAAGTCTGTGGTTCGAGGATGGACCATTGTTCAAAGGTGGGGAGAATGTCGGGACCCGGTTCTTGCTCACGGAACAAAGTGCCACGCCAAGTGTCAACATGCCCCAGGGAAGAGGCCTTCTGGGAAGTGGCCCCTGATCAGGTCCTGTTCTCTTTGAAAGAAAAAACCGTACGGTTTCGGCTTAAGCGGACAATACTCTCTGTATTGTGGGTGGGAGGCGTGACAGAATGGTATCAGACCTGGTCCCTCAATAGTAGGTATGTGGTTCGATGACGAACCATTGTTCAAAAGTGGAGAGAATGTCGGGACCCGGTTCTTGCTCACGGAACAAGGTGCCATGCCAAGTGGGCGGGGACCACCTCTTGAATCCGTGGGACCCACTGTAGAACAATGGGGAATAATACATTTCGAAAGAGGGGAGATCCAGAACTATAAATGAAATGATACCACTCTTCAATACAGAGGCAGGCCTGTGGTTTGAGGATGAACCATTGTTCAAAGATGGGGAGAATGTCAGGACCCAGTTCTTGTTCACGGAAAAAAGTTCCACACGGAACAAAGTGCCACGCCAAGTGTCAACATGCCAAGGGGGCGGAGGCCACCTCTTAAATACGTGGGACCCGCTGTAGAACAATGGGGAATAATACATTCCGAAAGAGGGTAGATCCAGAACTATAAATGAAATGATACCACTCTTCAATACAGAGGCGGGTCTGTGGTTCGAGGATGAACCATTGTTCAAAGGTGGGGAGAATGTCGGGACCCGGTTCTTGCTCACGAAACAAAGTTCCACATGGAACAAAGTGCCACGCCAAGTGTCAACATGCCAAGGGGCAGGGGCCACCTCTTGAATTCGTGGGACCCACTATAGAACAATGGGGAATAATACATTCCGAAAGAATCCAGAATTATAAATGAAATGATACCACTCTTCAATACAGAGGCGGGTCTGTGGTTCGAGGATGAACCATTGTTCAAAGGTGGGGAGAATGTCGGGACCCGGTTCTTGCTCACGGAACAAAGTGCCACGCCAAGTGTCAACATGCCAAGGGGCGGGGGACACCTCTTGAATCCGTGGGACCCACTGTAGAACAATGGGGAATAATAAATTCCGAAAGAGGATAGATCCAGAACTATAAATGAAATGATACCACTCTTCAATACAGAGGCAGGTCTGTGGTTCGAAGATGAACCATTGTTCAAAGGTGGGGAGAATGTCGGGACCCGGTTCTTGCTTACGGAGCAAAGTTTCACACGGAACAAAGTTCCACGCCAAGTGTCAACATGCCAAGGTGGCGGGGGCCACCTCTTGAATCCGTGGGACCCACTATAGAACAATGGGACCTGGTCGGGTCTGGTTCTCTCCGAAGGACAAAACCGTGGGGCGTGATACCACTCTTCAATACAGAAACAGATTTATGGTTCGAGGATGAACCATTGTTCAAAGGTAGGGAGAATGTCGTGACCCGGTTCTTGCTCACGGAACAAAGTGTCACGCCAAGTATCATCATGCCAAGGGAGCGGGGGCCACCTCTTGAATCCGTGGGACCCACTGTAGAACAATGGGACCTGGTCGGGTCCGGTTCTCTCCGATGGACAAAACCGTGGGGCGTGACAGAATGGTGTCAGAGCTGGTATAGTAGGTCTGTGGTTCGAAGACGAACCATTGTTCAAAAGTGAGGAGAATGTCGGGACCCGGTTCTTACTCACGGAACAAAGTGTCACATGAAACAAAATGCCACGCCAAGTGTCATGCCAAAGGGGCGGGGACCACCTCTTGAATCCGTGGGACCCACTGTAGAACAATGGGGAATAATACATTCCGATAGAAGGTAGATACAGAACTATAAATGAAATGATACCACTCTTCAATACAGAGGCAGGTCTGTGGTTCGAGGATGAACCATTGTTCAAAGGTAGGGAGAATGTCGTGACCCGGTTCTTGCTCACAGAACAAAGTGCCACACATAACAAAATGCCACGCCAAGTGTCATCATGCCAAGGGGGCGGGGGCCACCTCTTGAATCCGTGGGACCCACTGTAGAACAATGGGACCTGGTGGGGTCCGGTTCACTCCGAAGGAAAAAACCGTGGGGCGTGACAGAATGACATCAGAGCCATTGTTCAAATAGTTGGTATATGGTTCGAGGACGAACCATTGTTCAAAAGTAGGGAGAATGTCGAGACCTGGTTCTTACTCACGGAACAAAATGCCACGCCAATTGTCATGCCAAGGGGGCGGGGACCATCTCTTAAATCCGTGGGACCCACTGTAGAACAATGGAGAATAATACATTATGAAAGAGAGTAGATCCGGAACTATAAATGAAATGATACCACTCTTCAATACAGAGGCAGGTCTGTGATTCGAGAATGAACCATTGTTCAAAGGTGGGGAGAATGCCGGGACCCGGTTCTTGCTCATGGAACAAAGTGCCACACGGAATAAAGTGCCACACCGAGTGTCATGCCAAGGGGCGGGGGCCACCTCTTGAATCTGTGGGACCCACTGTAGAACACTTGCTCACTGTAGGTCCGGGACTATAAATGAAATGATAGCACTCTTCAATACAGAGGCAGGTCTGTGGTTTGAGGATGAACCATTGTTCAAAGGTGGAGAGAATGTTGGGATCCAGTTCTTGCTCACGGAACAAAGTGCCACGCCAAGTGTCATCATGCCAAGGGGGCGGGGGCCACCTCTTGAATCAGTAGGACACACTGTAGAACAATGGGACCTGGTCGGGTCTGGTTTTCTCCGAAGGACAAAACCGTGGGGCGTGACAGAATGGTATCAGAGCTGGTCCCTCAATAGTAGGTCTGTGGTTCGAGGACGAACCATTGTTCAAAAGTGGGGAGAATGTCGGGACCCGGCTCTTGCTCACGGAACAAAGTGCCACACGGAACAAAGTGTCACGCCAAATATCATGCCAAGGGGGCGGGGGCCACCACTTGAATCCGTGGGACCCACTGTAGAATAATGGGAATAATACATTCCGAAAGAGGGTAGATCCGGAACTATAAATGAAATGATACCACTCTTCAATACAGAGGTAGGTCTGTGGTTCGAGAATGAACCATTGTTCAAAAGTGGGAAGAATGTCGGGACCCGGTTCTTGCTCATGGAACAAAGTACCACGCCAAGTGTCATGCCAAGGGGGCGGGGGACACCTTTTGAATCCGTGGGACCCACTTTAGAACAATGGGGAATAATACATTCCGAAAGAGGGTAAATCCGGACCTATAAATAAAATGATACCACTATTCAATACAGAGGCAGGTCTGTGGTTCGAGAATGAACCATTGTTCAAAGGTGGGGAGAATGTCGGGACCCGGTTCTTGCTCATGGAACAAAGTGCCACACGGAATAAAGTGCAACACCAAGTGTCATGCCAAGGGGCGGGGGCCACCTCTTGAATCTGTGGGACCCACTGTAGAACACTTGCTCACTGTAGATCCGGAACTATAAATGAAATGATACCACTCTTCAATACAGAGGCAGGTCTGTGGTTCGAGGATGAACCATTGTTCAAACATGGGGAGAATGTCGGGATCCAGTTCTTGCTCACGGAACAAAGTGCCACGCCAACTGTCATCATGCCAAGGGGGCGGGGGCCACCTCTTGAATCCGTGGGACACACTGTAGAACAATAGGACCTGGTCAGGTCTGGTTCTCTCCGAATGACAAAACCGTGGGGCGTGACAGAATGGTATCAGAACTGGTCCCTCAATAGTAGGTCTATGGTTCGAGGACGAACCATTGTTCAAAAGTGGGGAGAATGTCGGGACCCGGCTCTTGCTCACGGGACAAAGTGCCATACGGAACAAAGTGTCACGCCAAATATCATGCCAAGAGGGCGGAAGCCACCTCTTGAATCCGTGGGACCCACTGTAGAATAATGGGGAATAATACATTCCGAAAGAGGGTAGATCCGGAACTATAAATGAAATGATACCACTCATCAATACAGAGGTGGGTCTGTGGTTCGAGGATGAACCATTGTTCAAAAGTGGGGAGAATGTCGGGACCCGGTTCTTGCTCATGGAAAAAAGTGCCACGCCAAGAGTCATGCCAAGGGGGCGGGGGCCACCTCTTGAATCCGTGGGACCCACTGTAGAATAATGGGGAATAATACATTCCGAAAGAGGGTAAATCCGGAAGTATAAATGAAATGATACCACTCTTCAATAAAGATGCGCTTTTTAAGTGAACCGGTACTATAGGATATTGAGAACTCCGTAATTAATCGTGCTCGAGCCGGGAACGTTCTGGGATGGGTGACCTCCTGGGAATGGCCCCTGGTCGGGTCCGGTTCTCTCCAAGACAAAACCGTGCGATTTCGGTCAGAACAGACAATACTCTCTGTATTGTGGGTGAGATGTGACAAAAATTCACAAAATTATTGGCAGACAAAAGTTTGGATTATATGTAAGATTTAGCTTGAGAAACATATCCATCGGTTCTCTATATGATTCCGAAATTTTAACACGTGCTGCAAAGACGGACAATTTTTGGAAATTATCAATTTTTTCGAAATATTTAGTAAAATGGTGTTTCTCAAAAAATATTTACGCATTCTTAACTAAAACCACACCTTTAAAGTGCGGTTTTAAGATAGAAACTTATACAACTTGTAATCTTTCTTAGTTGGAGAGGATCTTTATTGGTTGTGGAGAAGAACTTAAACCCGCATTTTCAAAATGCGGTTCTTAATTAACTTATAAGATTTTTGTGAAGATTTTAGCTTAAACCGCATTGTAAAGTGCGGTTTTAGTTAAAAACAACTGAACTAGGCTAATTACCCGCTCAACATCATACTTCTAAATATTTTTGAGGGACCACCCTTTTATCAAATATTTTGAAAAAAATTGCTAATTCTCAAAAACTGTCCAGCAAAGACCTTTGAAGTAGGCAGGCTTGCAACTAAATTCTCACAATTTGCAAAGCGTCGCTCTCTTAATTGACCTTAAAAGTTCTTTTTTCTTATGAATATTGATTAAATTAGAATTATTGGTCTGCTTTATAAAGGGTATGGTCAAATATACACGACTCGATCTTAGGAGTATTGTCAATTAAAAATGGCATGCAACACATAAGAATGATATGTTGCCTCACTAAATAATTTGTCATTATAATCCTTAATTGAGTTGTTAAGAACCTAATTTTGTCGTTGTCATCTCTATTAGCAAATTTCCCTAGTGCTAGATTCTTAAGTATCCATTGAAGTCTATAAATGGCCATAACGGGTCGGGTATTTATTTATATGTTCGGGTCTTATAATTTTCAAGGTAATTCATATAGGATCCAAATCAAAATAACTTCACAATTTTCATTTTAGAACAAACTTGCAATCTGTCCATTTATTTCATGTAAGGGGATAAAAAAATTGTGGACTCCAATCTTCTGATTTATGGCGATGATTAGAAAACTTGAGTTACAAATATAACAACTAACTATTGCGATTTACAAAATAATTACGTGAAGACTGAATAATTGTTAGCAACAAATTAGTGTAAGTTGTTCTTAAAAAAATCTATTTCCAATGTATAATTTTGCTAATAATTATTAATTTTGAATCCAGATAACGGTGATAAGCGACAATCACAATAGTTAACAACCGCAAACAATCATGACGTTTAGATCAACGATGGTTATCGGCTAACAACCATCTAATCGATACATGATTGTTTGAAAACAATCATGCTTTCACAAATTCTAAATTTGTTCCTTTGTGCTATCGTAAAGAAGGAACATTAATGAAAATCAAATCAAATCATTATATTAAGTTATATATTAAAAAAAAAAGAGTAGAATTATATCAAGCTTGCTTGTGTTCAGATGGATGTGATCTCACCTTTGTGCTGCGGGGCCCACAAATTCCGCGTCCTCCGTGGACCACCGGCGCGCTGACGTGGCGGCCAGCATCGTCCAGCTGTGTTCCCACGTGAATCGGAATCCTCCGGTGTCGGCGGTCACGTGATCCCGTAAACAAAATCACAGCCGTCCTTTCCTCGATGCCGGCGCCACGTGATTCAAACCGAACCCTGGTTTTTAGTGAAATTACGATGGGACCACATGGGGGTAATGGTGTAGTTGTAGGGGATATATAGTACTACTATGAAATATGAGGTCATGAGAGTCAAAGATTACTGCGAATTCGAATGATTTCATGCACTTATGTTTGAGGGGGCATGCATGATATATGTGTATATAGTGGATATAGCAGTAGATAAGATGAGTGTGGGTCTTCTTACTTTTGAGTGGATTGTGATGATCAATTTGGATCACTTATTCGTCACATTGCGCTCATTGTATTCATGAGCTTGGACCCGGTTAGAAAAATCGATGAACTCGGATTATAATCGGGAACCCTTATCTTCTGCATCCGAATTTTACCATTTAATGTCAGACATACAATAATTTTGATAAAAGTTTCCAAAAAAGACCTTAGAAGAGAATTAACCCCTATGCATGGCGTCGAAGAAAATATATCCTTCATCATTTGTTTTTGTTTTGAGATCGGCACCCATTATCTTTATCTTCATCAACTAAAGTCGATACAGATTTACCAAATTTCATGTGATTCTATATATATATATATATATATATATATATATATTGCTTTTAGCAGATGCAAAATTAACGGTTTTCTGTTGACAGAGCGTTTTTTGAATTTTTTACATCATTGGATCGGCGATGAAAATGAGTTAAAATCATATAAAATTTGGTACATCTATATTTTATATGATAAGAATCAAGATTGACTGATAGACAGTGCTTATCATCTAGAAAATGGTGGCGGTTATATTTATCCATCCTGGTCCTTGCTTACTAAAGAGCTCCCACTGGTCTATTTTTGGATAAGGATATTGATTGCTTATATTTTGTTGTTACCATGTAATATATTTTAGTAGGTCTTCATGTAATTCCAAGTTACTAACACTCTAGGAACTCAAGTTATTCCCCAATTCTTTATATAGCTTTGTTTATGAAACAATGTGTATTTTTAGGTGAGAAGCAATCAATGTGAGACATCATGGTTGTATATGAAGAGACGTACATACCCCATATATATTCTCACTCTCAATGTCTCAACAAGAAATAGTAATAGCTTTCATTAAGAGAGCCCCATTATATATATGAAGTTGTCTTCGAGTGATCGAACCACCCTCACATTCTCTTCATGTATTCTGTAATTAAGGTGACTTTATTTATTTATTTATTTATTTTATTTTCATAAAGATTAACTATTCTCATGATTTTTCTTGAGATGGATAGTTTTAGTTAAAATTGAAGAGAATTTTAAAATTTTGATTTGATATTTTTAGATATTTGAGTATAATAAACAGCCAGAAATATAAGAAAATTAAATGCGATTATTCTTTTCAAAATAACGAGAATCCTTCTTGACATGTACGAATGCTGGGAGTAAAATTAATTTGTATATTCAACTTGACACCCTTATCATTTTGGGTTAAAATAGTACCAGCCTTTAATTTTGGCACGCTGCGATTGCATATAACCATGAAAATTTCTATGATAAATTTCTTAATTAATTTATCTAAATGCACCGCACTCGTAAAATAACAATGACATGATAATTTAATTACGTGCATCACACTCCTAAAATAATAATGGCGTTGCAACGTGCATTGCATATAAAACAATGATGTTTTTTTTTATATCTCTGAATACAAAAGAAGCCACGTCAGCGATCAATATTGAACTCATTCCTTTTGCTTTATAATTATAATGGGTTAAAATCATATGAAGGGGACAAGGGCATATCATAAGGCACCTTATCTCCTTTCCATGCAAACAACATGTGATACTCTCACTTTCAGGTTGGTTGTGGGACCCACAATCATTTTATGTAATCTCACCAACCAAATTAATTAGAAACCGACACTGTGTAGATCTGTTCCTATTCTATTATTATTAGAATGCAGTAGCGGTGTATTTTTACATGTGAGATTATTTTGAGCCTGTTTTTCTTTTGGCATAATTTAACGTTTTCGGGGTAAACCGTGGGTTTCCTATACACGTGTGTTTTGTGTTTTTGGGTTATTCGCATACAGGTTAATTAGGAGGAAAAAAAAGTTTTCTAGGAACGTGTAATGCAGTTGGATGAGAGAAATGAAAATAACCCTTATATATATATATATATATATATATAAATAAAAGATTGAAAAACTAAATGAATACCAATGAGCAATATGTCAGTTGATATGGGCACTTTCTCTCTTGAGGGGAGTACGTGGTTCGAACCCCATGAACCCCAGGAGGGGAATTAGCCATAGATTAATGCTTTCGGGGTAAATTCATGAGTCTCTTGTATGTGTGTAATATATGTTGTATGCTTTGTGTGTACCTGGATGGTACCAAAAACTGATCATCAATGTTGTTTAATTGGATTTGGCTGTTGTGGCTATTGTCAATTGTTCTTTTTAATAGCTTTCTTTTTCATGAGTCCATCCCATTTCATGATTTTGCTGGGATTTAATCTTAAGAACAACTAAAAACTAAGATGGTCAAAATCTATTTAGTTAAATAGATGTAGACATGCATAGAATTTACCAAATGTGTACGGTTTTAGATTAGACTTCGACTAAAATCAAATAAGCCAATATCATTACAGGCTGTTACACATTTGGCTTCTTCTCCTTTAGTCAATGTCAATGCTCCCATTTTCACACTAGCAACACTTGGGTGAAGGGTGGGCAGCAGTTTGATTAAGCCAAGCCTAATAACATTAATTCATGGTCATTAAGTTAATTAGACAACTATAGAGCTAGTGGTTTTGAAAACATGAAGAGCTAAAAATAATCTTATAATCTCCATTAGCTTGAAATATAAATTGATTAATGATAGAGATTACATATATCTTTGGGTCGATTGTGCGTGTGTGTAGCAAATAATTTTTTTTAGATAGTACTTATTATCCTTGCGGATTTATTTAATTATACTTCCTAATATATACCAATCAAGCTCGTGTAGAAACGATACTTGTGGGAGACAACGGTTTATATCTACCAATCTTACATGACAGATCGATTTCCGAACTAAAATGCCTGTAAACACTGTCACGTTCATTATCCAGTGACTCGAATTCACAGCAAAAGGAAAGCTTGTTTCTATCATTAAAGTTATTTTTTCCTTCATGAAAGTTTCTCCATCAATCACGGGGAAACATGTACACTTTCTTCAAACATTATTAGGTAAAATAGCTAGCTAAACTAATGTTTGAGATTAATTTAATTAGGTATAAGTAAAGAGTGAGGGTGAGGAGAGGAATGGGACAAGTTCCCTCAATCAATGCCTCACCATACAAGCAGTTAGGCTGATTTGGCCATATATGAATCACTGGTCAATTTCAAACAAGAATGTGTTCTTTTCAACTATTAACACGTCTTCTCTTTTTATCTCTTCAAAAAACAAAAAACAAAAAAAAAAAACCACTTCTTCCTTTTTGTTGGTTCTTTGTAATATGGACTTAATCCTAACCATTTAAAGATCATACAGTCATAGTAATATGGACTTAATCCTAACTATCTTAAAATCATATATTGGAAACACTACTAAATGAAGGGTTGCCCTATGCATAGAAGAATTCGCAGGGACAACTTTTTATTACCCTACGATTTTACTCCGTAGGAGTATTGTTTGTCTCTACGGCTAAATCCGTAAGGTCATAAATAAATTAAAAAATATTAAAATGCAATGCCTTTATTTGGCCCTACGGTACCGCAAAAAAGAGCCCTACGAATTAATTTGTAGGGGAAAAAAAGGATTATTTTAAAAAAAATAATGCTAAGAATTTTCCCACTGTCCCACAAAATTTCCCATCAACCCGCGCCAGGCATCGTCGCACATCCTCGCCCATCGTCACCGCCTTCCTCGTCGCCAACTTCCTCCTCCATCGCTGTCGATCGAGCTCGTCGTGGAGTTCCTCATCGCCGCAAATCGTCCTCGTCGTCGTCTCCACCACTTCGAGCTCTAACTTCCCGGCCGCCTCCACCTCGTGGAAGCCTTGCTCTTCACTTCCTCGAGGAACTTTACTCGTCGGCAGAGGTGAGTTAATTTTGATTTTAATTTATAATTTTGTTGTTTTTAATTGGTGTTATTGTTGTTGATTTTAGGGTTATGGTTAGGGTTACCATGCCGGGATAATTAGGGGTTAATTTGGGTTAGGGTTAGGATTTCGATGATGGTTAGGGTTAGGGTTAATTAGGTAAAATAGGATTAGCGTTATAGGGCCGGGTTAATTGGGGGTTAATTTGGGTTAGGATTATAGGGTCGGGTTAATTGGGGGTTAATTTGGGTTAGGGTTAGGTTTTGGGTGTTGATTAGGGTTTTAGGGTTAGGGTTAATTAGGTAAAATAGGAGTAGGGTTTGGGTGATGATTAGAGTTAGGGTTAGGGTTTAGGTTAATTTGGGTTAATTAGGTAACATAAAGTTGGTGGTGATTAGACTTAGGGTTAATTTTGGTTTGGGCTAAGGTTAATTTGGGTTAGGCTTTGGGCGATGATTAGGGTTGGGGTTAGAATTAATTTGGGTTAATTAAGTAAAATGGGGTTAATTTTGGTTAATTAGGTAAAATAGGGTTAATTTGGGTTTGGGTGATGATTAGGATTAGAGTTAGGGTTAATTAGGTAAAATATGGTTAATTTGAGTTAGGGTGCTGATAGGGTTAATTTGGTTTAATTAGCTTAATTTTGGGTTAATTAGGGATAATTTGAATTAGGATGATAATTATGGTTAATTTGGGTTAATTAGGTTAATTAGGGTTAGGGTTTAAGGTGCACTAGTTCCTTCAGTAGGATACTCGATGATAACGTAAACGTAAAACTTTACTGTAAACGTAAGAAAACCTTATCCTAAACTAAAAACTTCAAATCCTTAAAAACGAAACGTAAACGTAAAACCTATTCAAATTAAATGTTCGAGTTAAAACCAATATATGATACTCGATGATAATATGAAACTTTCATAAAACTTTCATATTCTCATCGATATTCATATGTGAAAATCAAAGCGCGACTTAGTCTCCGTCTATCGGTTAACATACGTTCGATATTCGTCGTGACATAGAACTATACGAAAGTTGTTAAATATCAGATGGTATAGTTTGGTGCTAACAACCGTCGTGTAATCTATGTGACGAGAAGATTCAATCGTATGATAACCGATAGATTTGTCCAGTGTGGACAAATTAGGAATGTATAAAGCAAAGACCATCATTCACTTGTGTTTTCATTCGATTCGAGTTATTTCGTCGGTATTTTTCCACTGGTTCTCCGTGTACAAAGATAGATTAGATGTTCATTTCAACGTTTTTTTACAGCATTAAAATGATTATCTATTCTATTACAATGTACTCGGAGAACAGCGGGGAGATGCTGCCGAAATTTACTCGAAACGGATGAAAACACAAGCGAATGAGTGTCTGCTCTATACATTCTTAATAGGATAGAAGCCTTACCCCCGACAGCCGAAATACATGTTTCCACCAATCAGAGAGCTAAGCTCTATTCAAATTATAAAATTTGAAATTTGAAATTT
This sequence comes from Agapanthus africanus, assembly GCA_030015575.1. Classification (NCBI taxonomy): domain Eukaryota; kingdom Viridiplantae; phylum Streptophyta; class Magnoliopsida; order Asparagales; family Amaryllidaceae; genus Agapanthus; species Agapanthus africanus. The sequence continues at coordinate 231,260 of JASDDO010000267.1, read as the reverse complement.
AAAGTGAGGTAGCGCCTCATGATAGCGCGAGCACCAAGAGTGCTAGCACTGAGAGTCAAAGACTCTGAAGCCAGTGCCTCACGTGCAAAGCATGTGAGCGCTAGCGCCCAGTGTGCTAGACTCTAAAGCAGCGCCGTGAGCGCTGGCAGCGCATGCAGCAGGAGTCAAAGACTCTGAGGTGAGCGCCTCACGTGCAAAGCATGTGAGCGCTAGCGCTAAGAGCGCTAGACTCTGAGGCAGCGCCTCACGTGCAAAGCACGAGAGCGCTAGCGCTAGAACAAAATGTTCTCGACCCTTGGATCAAAAATCTAATGAACATGATTAAAAATCATCAAATCACCAGAATAAAATTCTGTTGAAATTTTCCAAACAGGAAAGATTGTGCTCTCACCAAGATACAGAACAAATTCTGTATGGGAAGATATTTTCCCAATCTTGTTAATAACAAGAAAACTATCTTTTGTAAAACAGAAGCCCTCGTATCAAAAATCCAACGGTGGATAAATTCCACAAATCAATTGGAGATCTCTCAATGAGAGATTCCTTTAACTGATTCAACAAATCAGCTTCCACTATATAAAGGCCCCAAGACTTCAAGTCTGGGAGAAGAAAAAAAAACTCCCCATAAGTTTCACACAGAGGAACCCCCCCCCCCCCAAAACTTTGAAAAATTTCAAAGAGAAGAGCAAGCTCTCGGAAGAAGAATTTCTTCAAGGTAAATAAAATAGAGAGATCAAAGCATCTCGTCAAAAAGAAGAAGAACTTAATTATTTTTCTAGATCATAGATCTATAAGATAGAGGTCTTTCACAAAAAGAGATCATAGCATCTCATCATAAAAAGGGGGGGAGAAGAATTCAATTCTCTTTAGATCACAGATCCATAAAGACAAAGTCTTTCACAAAAAAACATAAGAGATTGTAACATCTCTTATAAGATAAGAACCTTGTTCTTAAACTACGAGACAATTGATCAGAATTACCAAAGAAGCGCCTTAGCGCTCCAAGACTGGCGCACAGCGCCTTAGCGCTCCTAGCGCTCCAATTTAAAGAAGCGCCATAGCGTTCCAAGTCTGGTGCTCAGCGCCTAACACTCCAAGCGCTATTTTAAAAGAAGTGCCCAGTGCTCCAAGGTTGGTGCTCAGCGCCAAGCGCACCACGTGCCCCTCACGTGGGCGCTATTTTATAAAGAGCGCTCTGAACTCATTGACTGGCGCTCAGCACCAAACGCGCCACGTGCTCCTCACGTGTGCGCTATCTCATAGGAAGCGCCTTAGCGCTCTAAGTCTGGCGCTCAGCGCCAAGCGCGCCACGTGCTCCTCACGTGTGCGCTATCTCATAGGAAGCGTCTTAGCGCTCTAAGACGGGCGCTCAGCGCCAAGCGCGCCACGTGCTCCTCACGTGTGCACTGAGAGAACGTAAACTGTTTGTAGGGTGTTTTTCGTCACCCCATTGAGATAGGAATACGCGCGCGCTTGTCAGGCGCATTACAGATTCCCCCTGCCTAGGGTAGGCTGGGGTTTATTGATTGTGGGGATCTGAATCTCCGGCAGCCGCGGACTAACCTGCCGTTAATTACCCCTCGCCTTTGGAGCGAGGGAACCTCCGATTAACGGGTTAAACTGGTCATGCGAACTCAATGTGCAGTGTTGTGTTTTGAAGGGTTTTGGATATATCGGGGGCCCTGCAGAGTTTTTACGGGGGTACCGCTACCCGGATAGCGGGCAGGAGGTCAAGGGGGCTAGCAGCCCCCTTACGAGGTGAGGTGCAGCGCCCCGGCCCAAATTTTTTTGAGGGGGACAGTGTTGTAGAGTATGTGCGTGTGTGTGTGTATACATATATAAAAAAAAAGAAAGGGAAAGGGCATCCAAAGGATGCGTGGGAAAAAGCGCCAGCGCTTTGGGTGCTAGCGCTTTGAGCGCAAGAGCACTAGCGCCCCACGTGCCAGGCATGTGGACGCTCGGGCGCTAGCGCTTTGGGCGCTAGCACTCTGAGCGCAAGGGCGCTAGCGCTTTGAGCGCTAGCACCCCACGTGCCAGGCACGTGGGCGCTCGGGCGCTAGCGCTCTGAGTGCAAGGGCGCTAGCGCCTCACGTGCCAGGTATGTTGGCACTCGGGAGGCAAAAGGGACTTGGTCCCTGCAATGGAAGTTGTACTCCTAAAAAGAAGCACTTATTATTCTGTGGAGTTAAACTCTTAGGATATTTTGAAGCTGATGAAGGGGATTCTCCCCTTGAGCCCTAGTTCTTCCCCAAAGTGGGGTTTCTGGAGATGGGTCTCCTTCTTCTTCCTTTGTTGGTCGGATCTTGAAAATCAAGAAATATGAGATTTTAAAAATCCCTCATTTCTGAGATCTGATGGAAGATCTGAGTTCCCCTTTGTGGGTTTTGTGGTGAAAAACTGTTTAGTTTTGAAAAAGGAAGAGTAAAACTCTTGGTTTAATTCAAAAGAAAGAAGAAGGTTTTAGAACCTTAAGGAAGGAGAAAGAGGCACAGGTCCTAATTTATTGAGGAATGAAAAGTGTATGCTTTATTCATCATCATGTTGCCTTATATAAGCTTACTATTTACATATAGCCCCTTGGGCATTACAAAATGGCATTTTGCCCATCCCATGGCTCATGTGCCATTTCTTTTTTGCACATGAGCCATGGGCTTTACAAAAATTTGGCTTTATGCCCACTCATGCATAAAAAATTACATAAAAATTATTTATTACATGATTTCATTTCGGCATGGGGGAGAATCGGCCGCTTCATGTTCGGATTCGACCTGGGCATGGGCCCACTTGGCTTGGAGTTGACTTTGATTTGGTCAACCGGGGTGCAATTTTCGACTTCAACAAAGTGCCCCCCATCAATAAATGCACACCACATATGTGAGTCATGTGCATGAAATTGATGGACCTTCTTTCACCTGGAGGCGGCTTGCCTTGGTTCCCACTTTTTAGGATGCACTGCCCTTTTTACGACATGGACGGTTGACGCTTGACGCATCTCCGAGATGGAGTGTCCGTGGTAGACGTTTTCCTGGCCCGGAGTGATCTGGTTCCTGCTTTATAGGAAGCATGCACTGCCCTTTTTGCGACATGGACGGTCGACGCTCTGATCCGGAGCGATTTGGTTCCCAATTTATGGGAAGCCCGCACTGCCCTTTTTGCGACATGGACGGTTGACGCTCTGATCCGAAGCGATTTAGTTCCCGATTTGTGGGAAGCCTGCACTGCCCTTTTTACGACATGGACAGTCGACGCTTGACGCGTCTCCGAGACGGAGTGTCAGTAGTAGACGTTTCCCTGGCCTGGAGTGATTTGGTTCCTGCTTTGTAGGAAGCCTGCACTGCCCTTTTTACGACATGGACGGTCGACGCTTGACGCGTCTCCAAGACGAAGTGTCCGTGGTAGACGTTTCCCTGGCCCGGAGTGATCTGGTTCCTGCTTTGTAGGAAGCATGCACTACCCTTTTTGCGACATGGACGGTCGATACTCTGATCCGGAACGATTTGGTTCCCGCTTTGTAGGAAGCCTGCACTGCCCTTTTTATGACATGGACGGTCGACGCTTGACGCGTCTCTGAGACAGAGTGTTCATGGTAGACATTTCCCTGGCCCGGAGTGATCTAGTCCCTGCTTTGTAGAAAGCCTGCACTGCCCTTTTTACGACATGGACGGTAGACGCTCTGATCCGGAGCGATTTGGTTCCCGCTTTGTAGGAAGCCTGCACTGCCCTTTTTACGACATGTACGGTCGATGCTTGACACGTCTCCGAGACAGAGTGTCCGTGGTAGACTTTTCCCTGGCCCGGAGTGATCTGGTTCCTGCTTTGTAGGAAGCCTGCACTGCCCTTTTTGCGATATGGACGGTCGACGCTCTGATCCGGAGCGATTTGGTTCCCGATTTGTGGGAAGCCTGCACTGCCCTTTTTGCGATATGGACGGTCGATGCTTGACGCGTCTCCGAGACGGAGTGTCCGTGGTGGACGTTTCTCTGGCCCGGAGTGATCTGGTTCCTGCTTTGTAGGAAGCCTGCACTGCCCTTTTTGCGACATGGACGGTCGACGCTCTGATCCGGAACGATTTAGTTCTCGATTTGTGGGAAGCCAGCACTGCCCTTTTTGCGACATGGATGGTCGACGCTCTGATCCGGAGCGATTTGGTTCCCGATTTGTGGGAAGCCCGCACTGCCCTTTTTGCGACATGGACGGTCGACGCTCTGATCCGGAGCGATTTGGTTCCTACTTTGTAGGAAGCATGCACTGTCCTTTTTGCGACATGGACGGTCGACGCTCTGATCCGGAGAGATTTGGTTCCCGATTTGTGGGAAGCCAGCACTGCCCTTTTTGCGACATGGACGGTCGACGCTCTGATCCGGAGCGATTTGGTTCCCGATTTGTGGGAAGCCCGCACTGTCCTTTTTGCGACATGGACGGTCGACGCTTGACGCGTCTCCGAGATGGAGTGTCCATGGTAGATATTTCCCTGGCCCGGAGTGATCTGGTTCCTACTTTGTAGGAAGCCTACACTGCCCTTCTTACGACATGGACGACCGACGCTCTATTTGACTTGCTCTGCTTCCTGCAGTGTCAGGGGTGAATTTGACTTGCTCCGCTTCTTGCGGCGTCGAGATTGGATTCTGACTTGCTCCGCTTTCTGCGGTGTCGGAGTTGAAGTTGACTTGTTGATTGGCGATTTGGGTGGACATCGGCATCGCTATACTGGAATATGGTACCAGGAGCGAATCATCATCTGTCATGAGAGGATTTGGAGATTTTGGTTTGGCATCTATATTGCTGCACCGGAATAATGCCAGGAGCAACTTATCATTTCCCCCGGGAGGATTTGGGAATTGGTTTTTGCTTGGCATCAGTATCGCTACACTGGAATATGGTACCAGGAGCGAATCATCATTTGCGCTTGCTTATCAGGAAGCAATGGCTTAGGAGACAAGTTTAGGTCCCTATCACCTAAGACTTTTTCAATTTTGTGAGCCGTAAGGGTCTCACAAAGCATTTTCTCCCTACGGGTCGTAAGGATCCCGTAGGTGTATTTTCTCCTTAGGAGTCGTGGGAGCTCCTAAGTGTGTTGCTCCTTTGTGAGTCATAAGGATCTCAAGCAGGAATTTTCTCCTCACAAAGTTGAGAGGACTTTGTGAGTGCATTTCATCTCTTTTTCACGAGTTTGCACCCTTTCGGGTTTTCACAAACTCGCCGGCAGTCCTGCTGTTTTTACTCACGGAGCCCTTTCGGGTTTTCATCCGTGCCCATTTTGCTTGTGGACATACCTTTTTTTTTAATCTTCACCGCCGGTAGGATTTTGAATGTAGTCTCACCGGCAGGACTTGGGAGGGATTGGGATCATTTTACGCCCATGGATTGTATACGGATTTGCAGGATGTATGATCCAGACCGTAGGACCGGAAAAATTTTAGGACTTTGTTGGCGTTTGCATCGCTGCACTGGAATATGGTCCCAGGAGCGACTCATCATTCGCCGTTGGGGTATGGGATTTGGAATTTGGTTGGCATCTGCATCGTTGCACTGGAATATGGTACCAGGAGCGACTCATCATTCGCCAATTGAGAGTTTGGGTTTGGTTGGCATCTGCATCGCTGCACTGGAATATGGTACCAGGAGCGACTCGTTATTCGCCATTTGAGAGTTTGGGTTTGCGATGGCTTAGGAGACAGGTTTAGGTCCCTATCACCTAAGGCTTTTCAATTTTATGGGCCGTAAGGGTCCCATAAAAGCATTTTCTCCCTACGGGTCGTAAGGATCCCGTAGGTGTATTTTCTCCTTAGGAGTCGTGAGGACTCCCAAGTGTGTTTTTCCTTTGTGAGTCGTAAGGATCCCACGAAGGTTTGTTCTCCTCATGCATCGTGAGGACACATGAGTGGGTCTTCCCAATGGACCATAATTCCAAGGGCGGAGACCAACCGCGTAACTGGTGATTACGGTGGGGCATGGGTATGATGAGAATTATTTGAGTCCGTGGATTGTATACGGTAGTCAATTTGGGGACTGGCCGTAGGGCTGGAAGAATTTTGGGAAATTGGATTTTGATTGGCGTCTGCATCACTGCGCTGGAATATGGTACCAGTAGCGACTCATCATTCGCCGTTGTTTTTTTTATACCGCGATTGTTCTATCATTTCAGCTTTTTTTCATCTTTATTTTACTCGCTGATTTTTATTGCGAGTTGCCCCATCATTTCGGCTTTTCTTTTTATTTATTTATTTACACACATTTTTTTTTACATTCCCAGTTTAACGACTTAGAGGTCGATTGTTCCCAGTTTAACGATGTGGTGGTCATCTTTGCTTATCCCAGCTCCTTGAAATTTGATCTTGGCGGAGCTGTGTTGATGACCGTAGCTCTGTGGCTTGCCGATACATCCGAGGACCGTGAGGTTTTTCCAATCTTGTATTGGTCCTCTGCCCAATCTTTGAAAACACAACAGTCTTCGATGGTATAACTCACCACTCTATGGTATGGGCAGTATACGGGATTGCCGGTCATATTCATTTCATGTGGCCTCTTCGGAATAGGCAATTGCAGACCGCTGTTCAAGGCTTCCTCGAATATATTGCTGACCCCATCCCTCCTGAAGGAGTACACATTCTTCTTTCGCTCCATTAGAGTAGGTGCCCTTACTGATGCTGGTCCTTGAGGCCGATCAGTCTTTGGTTCGCCCCTTTCAGATAATGGCATATGTCTGGGAGGATTAGGTTCCCGAAAGGCTTCGGTCTCCATTTGTACGCAATCGGCGGTCGTAGCTTGATTGTTTGCTAACATGCCTTTAGACATTCTATCTCTCATGTTTTGTATTGCTTTTCGACCCAATCTTTGAAGACGAAGCAGTCCTCAATGGCATGACCTATCACTCTATGATAGGGGCAGTATTTGGGGTCGTCGGTCATATTCGCTTCCTACGGTCTTTTTGATTCTGCCAGTTGTAGACCGTTCCTCAGGGCATCTTTGAATATTTTACGGATTTTATCCCATCTGAAGGAATAGACCTTATCCAGCTTCTCTTTCAGTGGAGATTCTCCTCCAGTGTATGTATCGGAGGGACTGGAGGCTGATCGCGTCCGTTTTTCGTGAAGGCGCTCCGCTCTTAGGTTGAAGGGGGTATCAGTTAGCTGCCTCCGGGTATCAATCCCTGGCTCATGAACCAAAATTTGATTCTGCTGTAATTGCAATCGGGTGACTTGGGTCGCGAGATCTGCTGCGACGTTTGCCAATTCGTCGACCTTAGATTGTACCTTGGCTAACTTCTCATCCCTGTCCTGAAGCTGCCTCTGAAGCCATCGGAATAATGCTTGTTCTGTAGTTCCGGTTATGACAACCGGATCATCCTTATTGCCTGAGCTCAATTCCGCAGGAACCCTAAGCTCTTTTGGCTTATCGGCCTGAGCGAGCTCTTCGTCATTTAGACCGAGTTGACGTTGGGTAGTGTCCACCGTATCATCACCCTAGCTGTGAAGCATAGGAGGGTTCGTTTCTTCATGTCCGACCATGTAGACAGTGTGGACCGCATATCCAGCCGTCTCTTTATCTTTGGCGGGGTGACCCCGTTCCTTGAACCTCATGAAGTTCAGCCTAGCAGGAGCCCTAGACCTTTTGTTGGCTCTATACCTGAGCCTTTTTTGCCTCGGCTTCTCAATTTTGAAGGATTGGCGGGCATCCGTTATCCGGGAAGCCATTGTGAGTCGATTAGCGGGGAGCTTAGCGAAGACACCCGATCGAGCAGTTGTTAGGGGCACCGCCGGAGCTTGCTCGAGACGCGTTGTAGGTTTGTTGGTGTTGATGGCTTTGCCCCCAGCTGAGGCCAAGGAGAGTCGCTCAAACACCGACTTGCGTTTGAGTTGGGGCGCCTTCGAGACCACCACATTTGGCCTCTTGCCTTTCGAGACCAGTTTGTCAGTCACCGGGGATTGAGGAACTGGGATGGCGCTGGCTGATACGAACAAAATAGAGCCAAATGGCAGCGGCGGCTCTTCCCACTGTCGTCCGAGACTTGCCGGGAGGAAATCTTAGTTTACCACTAACTCCTTTTTCCCTCAAATACGGGAATTGGTTCAAGGGTACATCTTTCCACACCTCTGATCTACGTCGTTATAATTCCTCAACGTCTTCGGAGAGGTAGCGGGTCCCAACAACCAACAGCTTTTTGATGCACTGATGTGTACATCTCAAATCAGACCGCACTACAAACTGGGTGCATCCTATATCATTGTTGTTCATCCCGTCACGTAACAAATACACGATCGTGCAAGATGATCAATGGACCGAGACATCCTTAAACTAAAACCTCACCTCCAAAATGGTGATCAACGGACCTAGACATCCTTAAACTAAAATCTCACCTTCAAAATGGTGATCAACGGACCGAGACATGCTTAAACTAAAATCTCACCTCCAAAATGGTGATCAACGGACCGAGACGTCCTTAAACTAAAATCTCACCTCCAAAATGGTGATCAACAGACCGAAACATTCTTAAACTAAAACAATAGAGCCCAAACGCTCTTTTGTTGGATCTGAAATAAAAATGATCCTGAAACCCCGTTAAGTGGATCTTAGTCTCAAATTGGACTAATGTATCCTTAACAAATCGAGCCTTAAATGCTCACATACATTTAAATTGATCTTAATCTCAAAATAGATTAACGGTCCTTAAATAAAAACCTTAAATCTAAGAAATACGGATTTGGACTAATCTACGCCCTACGGGTGACAACATAAATTAGTCTCCATATACAATCCACGAGGAACCTAAACAAACAAAAACACACATGATATGAAGTAAACTTCCGGAGCAGGAGAAAGTGCTTATCGCGATGCGATAACGTAATTAACCGCAGGGGCTTGCGCCTGCAGGGAAGAGAGTCCCCACAATCAAAACCCCCTCATAAACGAGGGGAAATCTGACAAAGTCTGCTACAACGGCCGCATCCGTCCAAACCTCCAATATACGGTGCCATAAATCAACTGGGCATCTTCGGAGAGGTAGGCGGATAAACCCAAATAGCATCTGTCCCCCAAATTCAGGTAGGACGATCCATCCCGATTCGTCTCTGTTTTCGGCGGTAAATAAATTCTGGCACGCCCGGTGTGACCTCTTCCTCTTTCCACTCCATACTTCTTGTGTCGTTTTCGCGAACAAAATCGCGGTTTGCTATGGTTGCCTTTGGATCCGAAGTAATAAGATTTGGTGACTTACTCCTGTGTAGAAAGAAGAAGTGAACATTAATGGCTTCCGGCTGTACAAACAGCAACAGCAACTCTCGCTCCGCCCCGACTGGAGGAGTGACAAACGGGCCTAATGCAGCCTCCATCTTTTCAATGCCGGTGGAGTAGGTAACTCAAGCCACCACTGGATTGTTCTTCGGGACCATGCTCCCGCCAGCGAGTTTCAGCGCCCCGGTGCCACCATAGGAAGCTCTAAAGAAGTCGGTCTTCGATCGAATTGCAACCACCACGGCCCCTCTCTGTTGGATATATATACCCTAGAGGCCAGTATTGTATATGTATACATATGGATGCTAGGGATATGTATGTACAGGACAATCTTGCTCAGTTTATAGTATATTGTTTGACTTGTCTTTGTCAAGATATGTGTATTTATTTCTATTTTTTGTTATATCTAGCCTACACATATTGATAAAGACTCGAAACAGTAGTATACTATTATGGTTTTGTCTTTATCTTAACATGGCATATGTCATAGTCGTTATTACATATTGCGGTTACATGTTGATAAAGGCCGTAGGATCTTGCTTGACTACCTGCGTTGTGATGGCGATCATGCTTGTGGGAGCAGGGTAGTCCATAAGCACATCATTAAATGGTCCCGAGTTGCGTGAGTATCGAGACTGGGTATTGATACTCCAGAGTAGACTAGTGTATACGTTTCTAGCCCCGTCGGGGGATGGTTGGTCCCGCAACCATTGGTCTGATGCACCTAAGATTGTATACAGGTACTCACTGAGGGTGAGTACACTGGACGGACTTGCCGAGAACTTCCATATGGTACTATACCTATCGTCAAATGGAAGTTCTCATGTGACATGTGTATAGGTTAGTCCTTGGACCCAAGATCGGCATTTGTCTCGTGTGAGTTCCCACTGAGCTTTGATCGCTACCCTACCACGGCTCTACCGAGTCATGCAAACGGGTTTTGGTTGGGTTCAGTCCCGAGCCACATGGAGGCAGTAAGCGATTGTCGGGGTTTCGTCTCTCCCGGTATAGAGAGCCGATATCGCACTGTGATTCGATTGGCCAGGACCATAAGACCTTGGCCAAGGCAGTTGGGATTTACTGATAGGTTGATCGGTAGTTTCCCGGATTGGTCCTGAGCCACATCAGCACGACTTATCAGGTTATTAGGGTCTGACGTTCACCACCCCCTAGACCCGGTATGCGATAGTCTTTGACGAAGAGACCGGACTGTACAGATATTGTCACGGATAGACTCAGCAGGAGTTCGGACGAGTTTGCTCGTCGGCCTTCCTTTTCGACAGGTACCTGGGTAGCCGTTACGTACAGCTAGTGCCGCTGACGTGCTTGTGGTTAAACCCACTGCCAGAGTACTGTCGAGTCTTTAGAGTCCCACACAGAGGGTTTCCCAGCTTCGGGCGAAACGAGTAGAGGTCGTATGGTTTTACGACAGGGTTCGATCACATACGTGCACGTGTGATGTTCGAGCGAACTATACTAGATGGCTTTGGTTTAAGCCGGATCCTAGTATATGATTATTGGATTAGCTTCATTTCATTGCATTCGTGTTTCTCGAAACACGGATGCGGGTATGTATATACGGATGAGAGGAGGTATAGAAGGAGACTTCTCATTAGGGTTTTGACCATTGACTTGGTCAAAACACATATGAGAAAAAGAAAAGATTATGTTATTTTTGATAAATGATAATTGTATTTGGCATGGTTACATGGGTTGACCTTTTGACTTGGCTTGACTTATTGACCATAGATATTTTGATGAGATATTTTTGACCTAGATATTTTGGTGAGATATTTTCAAGCCAAGGTTGTTGGTCATATAAAAGATAACCATTTCATTTATCTTTTATCATTATCACAAATACTTTCTCTTTCATCAAGCTAGCTCTCTCCTTCTTCTTCTCTCAAACCCTAATGTATCATGAGTTGATAATCAAGAGTTAATGAGATAAGCTACTCATAATCTAACTCTAGTCCACTTAGATTAGCAAGCTAAGGGTTCTAGTTACCTCAAGTTATAGGTTTAGCTCAAGGTTGGAGCTCTCGGGTGGATCATCGTTGACACAAGGGGGCCGGAGTTCAAGCTCGATCCATACATCCATCGAGGAGTTTAAGGAGAGGATCGAAGACCTGAAGGACTTGGTTTCTTTAGGTATACTTCTATCATAGTAGATAGAACTCTAAAATAGCTAACTAGGTTTATGGTAAAGATCCGGTTTAGTGTTAACCTAGCGCCAAAGCTTCGTCCGTCTCAAAATTTTTGTTCCGCATCTGGCCACGGGAGTTGGCCGGGGCGCTAGTGTAACCCTTCATGGTATCAGAGCCAGCCCATAAACCCTAGTCTAGCAAGATTAAACAATATTAAAACAACGAAACCGAAACGACTCCGTAACAGCAACACCAAACTGCAGTTTCTGTTGTTTTTAGAAAGGCTTCAAAAAAAATTTTAAACAAGCGCAGAGTGATCCTTACACTGTGAGATGTACCCAGAACAAAGACGATGAAATTTTACCAAGTTTTGGCCTGCCACATGCTCCATATTTCCGGCCTCCTCGGTTTTTTTGTGGGCAAATGCATCAAATTTTGTTCTGGGCACTTATCTCAAGAAGTTTGGTTTTTTGGTGTTGTTTGTTTTTTCCCAAATTTGATTCTCTATAGTTTTTAGTACGGGACAACTTGGAGTGTTTCGAAGTCGTTAAATTTAACATTGTTTAACAGTTTACAGTACATTCATTTTTATCTGCGACCGTGAATGTCACTTGATCGGTAAACTTGTCTGATTGTTATATGTTCTTTTAGATAGGTTTGCGAATGTGACATTCGCGTTGATGTTTTGTGCTTGTGCTGTGTTTGTGGTTGGATTATCGTGGTGGATAGCATGTGGTGCAATATTAGAAATACAATTTATATTCAATTGTATATTTGTTATTGCGGGGCGAGCGTCCGATATGTGGAATGCTGTCTTTGCCAGGTTGTATATTATTTTGGGCCACGACCGGGTTGAGGTCCATGTCACCGTTTGTACATATTATTTTCTTTTTCTGTATTAGGATTACGTCGCGGTGGAGTGCACGAATAGCCGGGTTCTAGAAGGCAACAAGCCCGCATCTCATGGCATTGAGACGGAGGGGGCTTCATTCTAGAATTGGCGGGCTATTCGCCGCACTCGTAGGGGGTACAGGTTTTCATTGCATAGGCTATCCACACGACCGGGAACGTCGGGTTTTATTTACGGCTCAAATGAAACCCGGGGCTCCAAGATTATAAACCATTATGTATTGTTGGCTGAGATTCTGTGATGTTGCTTATTATCATGTCTGGAACGAATGTTATATATACTTATATATATACTAGTAGATGTTGTAAATGTTTTGCACCCGCGCTAGTCCATCCCCCGCTCTGTCGTTAGTTAAGTAACTTAACGGGTGATGACGGGGCCCAGTGGCGAATGCGGATGGCATATACGTACATTTTTTTTCGTTCTTTTCTGGTGTGATAGGATTAAAATGATGGAACCACATTGATTTTGATTAATGAAAGAAAATAAACCTAAAAGATGTTGTTGGAACAGTTTGTGAAAACTGGCATTACAGATGTTCTCTTTTGCTTTGCACAGTGGTATTCGGTTATGAATATCCAGCACCTCATTCGACGAGGCAAGGGCCGAGATCCCTTCATCGGGAGTGACCCCTTGAGGAAAAGTTTGCGTCAATGTAATAACTTCACTATAGTCGATTATTTTTGCTTTGCATCGTGGTATTCAGCTTGGAATATCTTGCACTTCATTCGACGAGGAAAGAGCCGAGATCCCTTCATAGGGAGTGACCTCTTTAGCAAAAATTTTCACCACTATATATTTGTAAAACTGCACAGGTTCCTTCAACGATATCGAGTTCATTACGTTAACGGGTTTTTTGCCAAAAACCCAGCCGTAGCCGTCCTTCATTTCTTACAAGTGTAACTTAGTATTCATGCTATGTATGTTGACTGTGCCAAGGCGAAGTGTATGGTAGCTGAGAAATACTTACTTGTGGCATATGATGCGATTGGTTAGGACAGTCGTATGACCATTTTGACTGTGTCAAGGTCATGTGGGTGGGTCTAATGCAATATTGGACAATGACGGGTTGAACTTGGTTAGTCACTTATGATATGTTGACTGTGTCAAGGTCATAAGTTGTTAGGGGCAAAAACCACATCGGGAGTTTCAAACATATAGGAAACCTGCATATTTAGCATACCTTCTGGAGTGTGGTGACTAGAGTGGATTCTATCTAACTCATCACACAATGATAGTTGGATCTTGATCCCACTGATGAGTAGGATTACTCTTGGGAGATTATTTTACTTAACAATCAATGCTATAAACCAAGTAGGTGTCTAGAAAGGTGTTAGCGGGGCTATGCCTCCAGGGAAAAGAGGTTATGTAATTAAGAAACTTCGCGAAAGCGTTGGAAAACCTCCCTCGAAGTATCAACACCAGCCTGGCTGAAAAGTTAAGCAAGTATTGTGACGTGTGATTAATCCTGACTAGTTCTTCTTTTAAGGTTTGAAGAAGAATTTGAGGAAACAGTGGGAGTCATCCTGGTTATATAAATTAATAACCAATCTAATCTTACAAGAGCGCACGCTGAGTGTTTCTTTTACTCTCTCCAGGTAGCAACCATTTCACGCCCTAATCAAGATAATAAAATGTATCGCTTGACCGATCCGAATTCTTATTCGGGGATGGGGAACGTGGGTTCGGCTCTAAGTTATAACGGTCATAGGTGGGAGCAAGGGAAAGAGGATTGTTTGAATTCCTTGATGACTCCATCAAAGAAGAAACATATTGTTCAGTCTTCTTCAGGTGTTCTTGTAGTTGAGAACTGCTTTTCGGTCAGTCTTACCTCCTGGGTACTAGATACCGGATCAGGATTTCATATCTGTAATTTATTGCAGAGACTGAGAAAAAGTAGGATAGTTGGAACTGGTGATATGTCCCTCAGGGTAGGGAATGGAGCACAAGTTAATGCTGCAGCCGTCGGTGAATATCACCTAGTATTGCCAAATGGCAATACTATGATTTTGAACAATTGCTACTATGTACCTTCCATGGTTTGCAACATCATATCAGTTTCTTTACTTGATAAACATGGATATAACTTTGTTCTTGATAGAAATACCATGAACATTTACCTTGATAAGGTATTGGTTGCAGAAGGTACACTGTGTAATGGTATCTATGTTCTAAATCAGAACACAGTTCTCAATGTACAAAACACACGCAAGAGCAAGAGTTCAGAGCAGAACGAATCTTACTTGTGGAATTGTAGACTTCGTCATATCGGGGAGAAAAGACTGAGTAAGTTGCATAAAGATGGATGTTTGGATACGTTCGAGTTTTCATCTTATGAAACTTGTTAGTCTTGTCTCAAAGGGAAGATGACCAAATCTCCGTTCACCGGACATGGAGAAAGAGCAGCAGAGCTCTTGGGACTCATACACAGTGATGTATATGGTCCGATGTCTATATATGCAAGCGGTGGGTTCTCTTACTTCATCACATTCACTGACGATCTCTCTAGATTCGGATATATGTATTTTATGAAACACAAATCTGAAGCTTTTGATAAATTCAAAGAATTCAGAAACGATGTATAGAACCAGGTTGGCAAAAGTATCAAGATCCTCCGATCTGATAGGGGAGGCAAGTACTTGAGAATGGAATTCCTGGATTACTTAAAAGAGAATGGAATTCTCTCTCAGCTTACTCCTCCTTATACACCACAGCACAACGGTGTATCAGAGCGGAGGAATCGAACCCTAATGGATATGGTTTGCTCCATGATGAGTAATACCGAGTTACCTCTTTCATTCTGGGGATATGCACTTCAAACAGCAACACATCTTTTGAATCAAGTTCCATCCAAATCCGTGCCTAAGACTCCGTACGAGATATGGAGTGGTAAAAGTTTGTATCTTAAACGTGTTAAGATTTGGGGTTGCCCAGCTTATGTCAAAAAGCAGAACCCAGACAAACTTGAGGCGCGGTCAGTTTTGTGTAAGTTTGTGGGATACCCAAAAGATTCTAATGGGTATCTATTCTACCACGCAGAGGAACAAAGGATTATTGTTTCTCAGAATGCCAAATTTTTAGAATGGCAGTTTCTTACAAAAGAAACCAGTGGGAGCACAATAGAACTGAATGAAATTCCAGAAACACAAACCACAACTGAAGATTTGGCAGAACCACTAGATTCAGTTATACCCGACGAACCTCAGCCACTCCGCAGATCTGGTAGGATTTCTCATCCACCCGAGAGATACTACGGTTTTCTCATAGATAGGGATCGAGAGGATTGCATCTTGGAAGAAGATGATCCTACTAGTTTCAGGAAGGCCGTTATCAGTAGGGACTCTGATAAGTGGCTGGATGCTATGCAATCTGAAATAGAGTCTATGTACACCAATAAAGTGTGGACCCTGGAAGTTGCTCCACCTGGGGTAAAATCCGTTGGATGCAAATGGATCTACAAGAGGAAGTTTGGTGTAGATGGGCAGGTGGAAACCTATAAGGCTAGACTCGTTGCAAAAGGTTTTCGTCAAAGACCAGGAGTAGACTATGACGAAACCTTTTCTCCAGTGGATATGCTCAAATCCATTCGGATCCTGCTTGCCATTGCTGCCTTCCATGACTATGAGATCTGGCAGATGGACGTAAAAATGGATTTTCTAAACGGAAGTTTAGAAGAGTGCGTTTATATGGATCAGCCGGAAGGTTTTGTAGACAGTGGGAGCAGCGGGAAGGTGTGCAAGTTGCTCAAATTCATTTATGGATTGAAGCAAGCATCGCGGAGCTGGAACATCTATTTTGATGAGACAGTCAAGGACTTTGACTTCATCAAGAACGAAGATGAGCCATGTATATATAACAAGATTGTAGGAAGAACCGCCGTATTCCCAGTCTTGTACGTGGACGACATTCTTTTGATAGGAAATGACATTCATATGCTACAATTGGTCAAGCTATTCTTATCACAAAGGTTCTCCATGAAAGACCTGGGTGATGCCTCGTACATTCTAGGGATCAAGATCTACAGAGATAGATCTATGAGATTATTGGGACTTTTACAGTCCAAGTACATAGAGACCGTACTAAAGAGATTTAGTATGGAAGATTCCAAGCACGGTAACATACCCGCATTGCACGGAATCACCCTCTCCAAGGAGATGTCTCCCAAGACTGATGAGGAGAGGGTTCGCATGAGCACTATACCCTACGCTTCGGCGGTAGGATCTATAATGTATGTGATGCTATGTACAAGACCAGATGTAGCTTACGCACTAAGCGTGGTGAGCCGGTATCAGTCAGACCCAGGTAAGAGCCACTGGACAGCAGTAAAGAACATTCTCAAGTACCTGAGAAAGACTAAGGAGATGTTCCTAGTTTACGGTAATAGAGACCTCAGGGTCGAGTCCTTTACGAACTCAAGCTTCCAGAGTGACAAGGATGACAGTAAGTCTGTCTCGGGTTTGTATTTACCCTCAACGGAGGGGCGGTATGTTGGAGGAGTTCCAAACAGGATACCGTCGCAAACTCAACGATGGAGGCTGAATACATTGCTGCAAGCGATGCCATAAAAGAGACGGTCTGGATGAAGAAGTTCATAGCGGAACTTCAGGTAGTTCCGTCCATTGTTGATCCGATACCTGTGTATTGTGATAACAGTGGGGCTATAGCTTTAGCGAAGGAACCATGGTCCCATCAGAAATCCAGGCACATCTTAAAGCAGTATCACCTAATTAGGGAGATCGTAGATCACCAGGAGATCGAGATCCGGAGAGTGGATACGAAAGAGAACACGGCGGATCTATTTACAAAGGCCCTCCCTTAAGCACAGTTCGAGCGACTTTTTGAGATATTGGGTATGCGGTACACCAGCAGCAGGCATTAGTGCAGACGTTGGTTATTCGGTACGCCAATTACTGGCCTTTAGTGCAAGTGGGAGATTGTTGGATATATATGCCCTAGAGGCCAGTATTGTATATGTATACATATGGATGCTATGGATATGTATGTACAGGACAATCTTGCTCAGTTTATAGTATATTGTTTGACTTGTCTTTGTCAGGATATGTGTATTTATTTCTATTGTTGTTATATCTAGCTTACACATATTGATAAAGACTCGATACAATAGTATACTATTATGGTTTTGTCTTTATCTTAACATGGCATATGTCATAGTCGTTATTACTGTTAGTTATATGTATGCCCTAGAGGCCATTACTGTACATGAGATGTATATTGTAGTGGATGCTGGGACATATATAGGTTGGACTTTCTTGCTCGACATGATAGTACGCTATCTGGTTGCTCTTTATCTTAACATGTATGCTTACTGTCTCTCTGTTACATGTTGATAAAGCCCTTAGGATGTGTGCTCGACTTCCAGGACTATGATGAAGATCATACTAGTGGGGCCTGGGTAGTCAATGAGTATATCCTTCAATGTTCCTAGTCATGGGAATATCGAGACGGGGCATCGATATTCCAGAGTAGACTAGCTTATATCTTCTCGACCCATGTCATGGGCGATGGATGATCCCATATCCATTGGTGTTTGACATAAGAGATGGTATGCGGGTGCTCAGTGGTGACTGGGTACACTGAACGGACTCGCCGAGAACTCCCAGATGGTATTATACCTCACGTCAGATGGCAGTTCTCTGGTGACACTGGTACAGCTTAGTCTGTTGACCCAAGATCGTCATAGAGTCTTGTGTGTCTCCCACTGTGCTTTGATTTCCACCCTACCACGGCACTACTGAGTCGTTCAAACAGGTGGTTTTTGGGTATAGTCCCGATTCACATAGAGGCAATGAGCGATAGGAAGGGATTCGTTTATCCCGGTATTGGGGGTTGATGTTGCGCTATGCTCGACTGGCCATAACTGGAAATCCCTGGCCAGGGTTGCACTGATTTACTGGTAAGTGTTATCAGTAGTTTCGTGCTTGTTATGGACCTTACATCGGCATGACTTATCAAGCTACCGGGGTCTGACGTTTACCACCCCTAGACGAGATATGCGACATATCAGACGAACTGACCGGACTGTGCGGTAAGTGTTACTGGTTGGATTCGCAGGAGTGTGAGCAGGCTTGCTCGTTGATCTTCTGATCGCTCAATACCCGGGTGGCCGTTACGTTTAGCAGACCGTTTGCGGCTTGTGGGTGTTTGATATGATCATCACCTACTGCCGGCATATTGACGAGTCTTTAGAGTCCTACACAGGGGTTTCCTGGCTCAAGCGAAATGAAATAGGAGCGCATATGAGATATGTGCGGGACCGAGAATAATACCAGTATGTGATACTGTATTCTATTCTCGCGATTTGTATCATCGGACGGTTATATGTGATATAGCCGGGTTACCGAATCAAGTGTTGATTCGATACATTGATATACTAGATATTAGTCAGTTATATGCAATATGACCGGATCGTTAAATCAAGTGTTGATTTAATGATTTAATGTATAATTATATATTTGATATATTACTTTACATTAACTAGTATTGGTTCACTTAAGATTGATTTTCTCACTAGATTGTGCATATTGTTTATATGTGATATATGCAAGTGTACATGTTTGTATCATGCTTGATGATACATACAAGTTGTGTGTATGAGACTTGTATCAAGATTAGGTTTAAGATTAGGGTATTGTTTTATCAAGAGATTTAACAAAAGAGTTGGACTTAGTCAAAGTTGTCAAGCTTGAAGAAGCTTGGAGAAACTTTGACAAAGTCCACTTTTTTGTCATTTCTCTTGATTTTCTTTAACCTAACTCTTAACCTAATACCTTGGTCAATTCTCTACATGAGTTAAGCATGAGGGCTTAACTCAACCATGGTGCCATAATTAAAAGGATAAGTTTCATTTGGATTCATTATTCTATTATTCTTTCTTCTTCTTCTTCTTCATCAAGCACCATCAAAAGCTTGATAGCTCCAATGGTGCCATGAGAAAAAGAGTGAGAAATCCAAATCTAAAGTGAGCCCACTTCCTATTTCTTCATCCTATACTACTTGCCATGTAGTATAGGGTGTTCTCTTCACAAAGTTTTTGACCAAGTGAAGGAATAGCTTGAGTTTGAGTCTCCCCGACGTAGATTATCTTCGGCCTCGAAGTCAACGACCTAGCCCGCTCATTTCTCCGATGAAACCAACGCTAGGGTCCGGGATCCCGATGATCGCAGCGAAGGGACGTCAACACGGAGCTTTAGAAGTGAAGGACCGGATCTACAAAGGTTGTAATCCCTTTCATTTGTAGTTAAAGTAGTTAACTTGCTTTTAGTTTCGCCTAATCTCTAGTTAACGATCTTGCATAGAGTTGTTAGGCACATAAAAATTTGATTTTGTCATGGTTGATGTCTTGTAGAACCTCATGAGTGTACCTAGTAACCCTACAGTGGTATCAGAGCTACTAGGCATTAGATGTCGACCTATGGGGGGTTCTTACCGTGTGACAGTGTGGCGAAGCATAGGCTCTTACCCCCAGGGTGTCCCGAGACCGGAAGGTGTTCCGGCGAGTTGTAGTTCTCGCGAGGGGGTATGCGTAAAAAGTAGTTGCTGAGGACCCGTTGGTGCCACGGCGACCCTATTGGATGGGGTGGCTGCCTGACCTACAGTGGTATCAGAGCCTAGCTAGAGCTTTAGACGAAGTTAGAAACCCGATCGAACCCAGAAACCCTAAATAAAACCCTTCTCTGTACATTTTTCAAAACAGTGGATTTTTGTGAATTAAAAATGCTCAGAAAATAGAGCTGGGAATTCTAAAGAATACTGCAGAAAACGACAACCTAAGGCTACAGTAGCGCCGCGGAACCGCGGCTATACCCTACTTGTTGCGGCGGTTCTGCGGCCGTATGTGATGATTAGGCAATTCTTTTTCTCCAGTTATCTCCGTAGGTGTTTCCTCTGTTTTCTGGGAACTTTTAATTTATGCTCAACAGTTGAGTTTTCTGGGTTGTTTTGGGGACTCGATGTTTCGATCAGATTGTTTAACTTTGTTTATGTTTTTGCGGGTAATTTTAGAACGTGTTAAAAAGTTCGACCGAATATAAATAACCCACTTTTTCCCCTGCAGGGAAATTTCCAAGTGTTGGATTTTTCCGTAGTTTAAGAATGTTCTAAGTAGTGCAAGTAACTTGATGGACCCTTGTTTCCTGATTTAAAATCAGAAAAGCTTATAGAAAAGGCTTCAGAAAAGGGTCACGTGCTTACACGTGACCAGCAGTCACGTGTTGGCACATGACATCTAAAAGCATCAGAAAGGCAAATTCAGCTTCCCAATTACATCAAAGAAAAGGGCTTCAGAAAGGGTCACGTGCTCCCACGTGACTTGGGTCACGTGTTGGCACGTGACAATTAAAAGCGGCTTCAAAGGCAAACCGGTTCCCTGATCAAATCAAGGAGAAGTCTTCAGAAGAGGTCACGTGCTCCCATATGACCAGGGTCACGTGTTGGCACGTGATACTCAAAAGCAGCAGACTTGTTCTTCGTTTAAATCAAGAAAAAGAGTTCAGCCGAGGGTCACGTGCTCACACGTGACCAGGGGTCACGTGGTGGCACGTGACAGCTAAGAAGCGACCAGAAAGCAGAGCGCAGAAAGAAAGAAGAAAGCTCGTCCGAAGAGGGTTACGTGCCCACACGTGACCAAGGGTCACGTGGCCACACGTGACCGGTTTTCAAAGCCTATCTTTCAACAGAATCAAATTCCGAGGAGAGATCACTTAAATCTTTCCAAAGGAAAAAGATTATAAGCAACCGATTAAATTAAAGGTTTAAAGGTGATTAAATATCATCTATTTATGGGAAAATCTCGAATTTGGAAAGATTTCCCCTTTAAATCTAACCGAAATAACAAAGGAGAATCTCTGGATTTAAAATCCAATGGTGAATAAAATTCACCTAATGATCCAAAGGTCTGAAACGAATGATGGATGCAAATCAAATCTCTCAATGAAAAATTCATCAAAAACCAATTGACTCAGCTGCTTCTCCTATAAATAGAAGCCAAGGGACACACAAAGAGAGATATATGCAGAGGGAAGAAAAGAGAGAGAGCCTTGATAATTTGAGGAATTTGGATCTTCTGCAAAAGAAAACCCTAGGTAAGAAAAGGAAGGCTTTTTGAAAGAAAAGAGAAATTAATTCTCAACAGAGTTTAACTCTGATATAAAACAGAAGAACATGGTTCTCTCTTTGGTGGAGGATCTGTAAAGTGCACATCTCCCTTTGAGTTGAGAATTTAATTCTCAATGGGTTGAGATCCTGCCATGCAGATCCAAAGCATAGAGAGAGAATGCAAGCACGAGAATTTAAGTCTCACAGAACTATAGGAATTTAATTCCTTTAAAATAAAATTAGGGTTTGACCCTGTGTTATGGGAATTTAATTCCTTTAGAATGAAAAGAATCAGGGTTTAACCCTATTTAAGAATTTAGTTCTGTGAAAACAACAAGAATTTAATTCCCTTAATCTTACTCCCCAGAATAATTCTCTAACAGAGAGTGGGAGTTTAATTCCTTAAAACTTTTATTAGGGTTTAACCCTATATATGAGGAATTTAATTCCTATAGAAAATTCAGAGTTCAACTCTTCAAAAGAAACTAGGAATTTAATTCCTCTGAAATTATTGTCAGGGTTCAACCCTACGAGGAATTTAATTCCTGAAAGGGATTAACAGATCTTCTAAACAACTACTAGAAAAGAAGGGTCACGTGTCACCACGTGACCCCCCCAAAGATCTACAGAAAGCCCTTTGAGGCAGTGCCTCACGTGACCCACGTGACCCTTGGCAGAAGCTTTAACATACTCCATTCAAACACCCGTCACGTGATGACACGTGATGCTCCAAAAGATGCGATCTTTTCAGCAGAACAAACGAAAGGAGGGCGCCCTCACGTGCTACCATGTGACCCCTCTTGCCTCAGCGGCTAAACACTAAATTGGCACCCCTGAATCCAGTGTTAAAACATTGTTTGGACCTTAGTGTTCAACACTAAGCAAAGAGCTTTATTTGCAGTGTTCAACACTGATTACCTTAGTGTTCAACACTAATTTGGGATTTCTGTCGTCAGTGTTTAACACTGGTCTGGTTTAGTGTTTAACACTAATTTGAAGGCCTTGTTATTGGTGTTGACACCAGCTATCTTCTAGTGTTAAACACTGACTCATCAATCTCATTCTCGGTATTCAACACTGATTGGTCTTTAGTGTTTAACACTAGGCATTGGCCCAATTGGCTAAATGGCCAGAGGCAAAGCCTCTCCTTCAAGGGACCAACAGAAGGACCGATGTCTCAGACATGATTGGGCTAAGCCCAAGCTGGCCATAAGTCCTCGATTCATAATTAACTGGGCTAATGGGCCCCTAACGTAATTAATTGGTCTTGATCCCAAATTGGGCCAAAGACTATTTAATCCACTCCGGTTTCAGGGTACATCTCTTCACTCCTTTGATACTTGGCGTTTTAATCCCTTAACGTCTTCAAAGAGGTGACGGGTCCCGATGACCACACATTGATATGGACTGTGGGGTCCTTAAACCCATGGACTACGACGTCCTTAACCTTGACCGAGATGTCTTAAAACTAACAATGGACTGTGGGGTCCTTAAACCCATGGACTACGACGTCCTTAACCTTGACCGAGATGTCTTAAAACTAACAATGGACTGTGGGGTCCTTAAACCCATGGACTACGACATCCTTAACCTTGACCGAGATGCCTTAAAACTAACAATGGACTATGGGGTCCTTAAACCCATGGACTACGACGTCCTTAAGATATCTTAAAACTAACAACGGACTGTGGGGTCCTTAAACCCATGGACTACGACGTCCTTAACCTTGACCGAGATGTCTTAAAACTACCCATTGACCGAGATGTCTTTAAACTACCCATGGACCGCAATGTCCTTAAACTACCCATGGACCACCATGTCCCTAAACTGGAACAATAGAGCCCTCAAATGCTCTTTTGCCGGATCTAAACGATCCCGTTTAAGTTGATCGTAGCCTCAAATATGGCTAACGTATCCTTAAACCTTCAAACAGACTGGACTATGAATCCCTCCAATCAACTTTGGTTCAAGGGTACATCTCGGAACTCCTTTGACACCTGTCGTTGTTATCCTTCAACGCCGTCAGAGAGGTAACGGGTCCCGACGGCCATACATACGATGGACCACTATGTCCCCAAACTGGAACAATGGAGCCCAAATGCTCTCTTGTCGGATCTAAACGATCCCGTTAAGTTGATCTTAGTCTCAAGTTAGACTAACGCATCCTTAACAAACGTTTGAGTTGATCTTAGCCTCAAATATGGCTAACGTATCCTCAAACCAAACCCCCAAACCCAAATCTAAGATAATATGGATTTGGACTAGTCCACGCCCTACGGGCGACGATATAACTCGGTCTCCGTAAACAATCCACGGGCAACAAAACATAAAATAAACACACACGACACGAAGTGACCATCTGGAGAAGGAGAAAGTTGTTACCGCGATGCGGTAGCGTAATTAACTGCAGGGGCTTGCGCCTGCAGGGAAGAGCGTCCCCACAATCAAAAACCCCTCAAGCGAGGGGGAATCTGACGAAGTCTGCTACATCGGCCGCATCCGTCTAAACCTCCGATGCAAGGTGCCATAAATCAACTTGGCATTTTCGGAGAGGTAGACGGATAAAACCAAATAGCATCTGCCCCGAACCTCAGGCGAGACGCCAAGTCGAGGCCGCCGTTCGGAGGGGAACAGATTCTGGCACGCCCGGTGGGACCTTTTCCTCTTTCCACTCTACACTTCGTGTGTCGTGATTCGCGAACCAATCGCGGTTCGCTAATGGTTTCCCTTGGGTTTCGAGATACTAAGAATTGGTGTCTTGCTCATTGCAGAAAGCAAATGATCGATGGCTTCTACTTCTGCGAAATGCTCCAACTGCTCGGACTGCAATTGCGACCAACGTTCTGCCTCGCCAGGAGGTATAGCCTACGGACCCCAAGCTGCTTCGCTACTCACAATGCCCGTGGAACAGGTCACTCGAGCCACCACAGGATTGTTCTTTGGGACTATGCTCCCACCGATAAGCTTCACCGTGCCGGTGCTGACAGAGGAAGCTCCCAAGAAGTCGGTCTTTGATCGTCTTACCCCTGACGCGGACCTTCTCAACGGGTCGCCCAATATCAGCGCCTCAGTCTTCTCTAGATTGGGCCAGAAATCCTGTGGACCCATCATGGGGCCTACAATCCCAGAGAAGGCTGCTTCTAAGAAAGTGACCGGTCCTGCTCCCGAAATCGCCAAGGCGGCTTCCCCGGCCAAAAAGTCGGTCTTTACAAGATTGACGGCCCCAACTCCCGCTCCTGCTACCCAAAGGACATCGGTCTTTGACAGGCTAACACCAGCAGCGACCCCCCACCTATACAGGGGGCAAGACGAAGCCATTCTCACCGCTGAACCAACGCCGTTCGCTTGACACGCTCGACGTCGCCATTGGCGTCGAGTAAGGAAGGCTGGGGGCAACTCCCCCTCCGGGCTAACTCCATCAGCCCCGATGGCAGAAGTTAATGCTGCTGTTCTAACTGGGAACAGCTTCGAGATGCTAAATAATGTGCGAAGGAATTCTCCTACTGCCAAGCTAAAGAGGTCTCCTCCCCCACTAAAAAGGGTTGTGGAAATAAATTCAGAACAGCCCCGATCCCCTCAACGGCTGTCTTCCAAAATCTATAAGGTTTGGCGGCAGGCCCGAGACTCGATGATCGATCCAAACTTCTCCCGCCAGCACAAGAAGCTGAAAATCTAACCGGAAGCCGGTCACCAGGCTAAACCACGAAAGGCTGTCTGGGCGCCCACCTCAACGGCCCCCTCAACCTCCACTGCTCATAAAAGGAGGAAGCCAGAGAAGATCCCCCAGCCTGCAACGCCGGCTAAAAGCACTGAGCCCAGACGCCCTAAGTCTGGGGGCATGATGGTCCACACCGTATACATGGCGTCAGGAAAAGAAGACAGCCGTGCATCCACAGGTCATAGACCGCTTACACGGTCGGTGACCAATGCTCAGGAGCAACAGCAAAAGCTCCAGGAAATGATGAATGCTATGGCCGCACTTACCGGGCCAAAAGAAAACCCAGAAATGTCCTCAGACGCACGCCAGGAGGAAGAAACTGACGCTGAATTCCTTCACCGGGTACTGGAGAAGATGGACAAAGAGGTTGCCGAACAAGCAGCCAACATACAGCATGTGGGCCTTCTCTTCCAAGATATGATAGGAATGATGATCCAGCAAGACCTACCCGCCGAGGATCCCCCAATCGTTCTTGAAGACGACCGAGGAGAAACGTCAAATCCACCACCGGCCCTCTCAACGGCCAAAGAGGAAACAATCTCTAAGGCTGATTTGGTCGACTATATAGCCCAGCAAATTAGGGTTCATCATGCGACTGAGGCAGCTGGTCAAGTCGTAAAAACAGGCCGGCCGTATCCAAGCTGGTACGACCAAATCAAATACCCGCCGGGATATACAATACCAAAATTCCACGTGTATAAGGGGACCGGCAATCCCCATCAACATGTTGCCCAGTTCCGGGCCCTTTGCGGTAACACCGGCGGTGATGATAAACTGTTGCTTCGCCAGTTCGTGGGCAGCTTATCAGAAACAGCATTCGAATGGTATTCGGAACTCCCGAACGATTCTATCAAGACGTTCGCTGAAATGGAGCTGCTATTCACTCAGCGATTCGCGAGCGCCAGCGAACGCACTCCAATAACAGCACTGATTAACGCCAGGGTAAAACCAGGCGAAACCTGGGTCCAGTATGCTATACGCTGGCGGAATTTGTGGTCGAGATGCGAACAACGCATTGAGGAAGCACCCGCAGTGGGCATGTTCGTGGGAACCCTAGACCCTCACGCAACTATCTCCCAGTTTATGATGTTCTTCAAGCCAACCACATTCCAGGCTTTAATCGACAAGTTGGCTCAGATGGACCAGATGGGTCATAGACCACCTCCCCCGAAGTCGGAACCTTGGAATGACAAGGGTAAAGGAAAGGCAACCCTCTTCGCGAATGCCCAGCAGCAACCTAACACCCCAAAGCCGGCAGATCAATTGGAAGAGAGACGCCGGTATTATAATGAGAAGATGAAGCGTCCCTACTCGTTCCCACGAGACAAGACGAAACGGTTATTCGAGCTGGCAGTACGTAACAGACTTATAAACCTACCAAATCCAAGGCGACCGCCGCAACCCACTGAGGTGAATAACCCTAACTATTGCCCTTACCATCAAATGGTAAGTCATCCAATTGAAGATTGCTTCGTCTTCAAAGGATGGATTGAAGATCAATACCTCCAGGGGAAGTTTGTACTGTCTGAAAAGTGGAAGGCGAACCCACCACAACCGCATACTCCTAAGAAAACAGATACACCAGGGGCAACCTGCTCCTTTATTGAAGAAGCTCCATGGGAGGTCGTGCTATCAACTAAAACCAAAAGAATGCTGAGAGACCTTCATGCGTGCCCTGCGATTGGATGGAAGGACCCTCTTGAACCTCAAATTATCGAAGGGATGTTGAAGCCCCGCCCAACTACGAAGACTCGCGATAAGGGCCCAAATACTCACGCCCAGCCGTCAAAATCTTCGAAGAAAAAGAAGAAGAAATCCAAGAAGCCCGTGAAGCTTAGAGACGAGCACACGAACTTGCAGAAGCAAATCGACGCGCTGGAAGAGTACAATCAAAAGGCGCGAACTCCTGTCACACTGCAAGAGTTCCTCAACCACATCTTTCAAGAGGAAGATGATAGAGAGAGTTCGTCGGATGAATCCGAGGGATATGTGGCGAGTTGTAACGTTATCTCCCACTCGTTTACCGACGATAAAAAGACTCCTGGCACTAAGAAGCTGGGGACAGAGCCTGAACCAGAGCGTGCGTGGCCAACGGATGAAATGATCAACGCCTTTCTAGACGAGATTCGTCTAAAGAGTAAAGCGGATCAGGAGCGTGAGATGGCCGCATCGGAAGGAGCCAAATGCAGGCGACTGAACGAAAGAGTTGAACTACCCCCGCCAGATCGAAAGGCATCCGAAGTGGACAAGAAGATATTCAAGACGAGAAATAGGTTTGCCAAAGCCATGTCAATGGGAATAAAGCTACCACCCTCGGAAGGAAACACGCTCGATGGGGTGGAGAGGCACCCTGATTATTGCGCATATCATCGGAAAATCTCACACCCCATGGAGGAGTGCGACGCCTTTAAGATATGGTGGCAAGGATATGTTGTTCATCGGCAACATTTTAAGCGCATGAAACGCAAGATCCGTCGGGAACGAAGAAGTACTGTCGATGGGCACAACAGAACTACTGGCAACTGTTACATGGTTAACGCCGGAGGGTTACAAATTCTCACCTTTGGGAGCGACTCTGATGAAGAAATGGCTCTGGGACCTCTCTTTAAAGAATCCGTTTTAAGGAAAGAGGAGAGATCGGAGGCCTGCGAGAACATTCAGCTGCACAATCGCACACTCCCAGAAAAGAATCTCGGGCCCACGAGTAGAAAAGATATGGGAAAGGAAAAGGTCACTGAGGATATCACTTTAGATGACCAGGTCATGAAAGAACTGACTACCAAAGACCCTCCCAGGAAGGGTAAGGTAGACTACAATATCCTAGCGCACCTAAGGAAGCTACCTTCTCAGCTTAGCATTCTCGATGCCCTCCTATTATCGAAAGAAGCGTGAGACTCACTAATTAAGGCGTTACAAGAACCTGAGCAATTCCAAGCCTTCCTCGCCACTGAAAGGATGAAGGATGAACTGGAGGAAGTGCATACGGCCGATATCACTTTCGGTGACGAAGACCTCCTTCTCAGGACGTGCGAACACAACCGTCCCCTATATGTCTCTGGATACTACCATGATATCAAGATAGGCAAGATCCTGGTGGATAATAGATCCTCCGTCAATCTCCTTAATGTTCGGGTGTTGAAAGAAATCTGCATGAGTGTGCAACACCTCGCTCGTGACAAAATTACTATCTCCGGTTTCGATTCACAATCGTCACGGACTCTCGGATCCGTGATACTAACATTACGCTTTGGACTCCTCGTCACAGACATCAAATTCCATGTCATTGACGCCAAGACCTGCTACAACGCCTTGCTCGGTCGTCCTTGGCTACAGGAGTACAACATCATCCCTTCTACACAACATCAGTGTATGAAGTACTTTAGGGATGGTTTCGAGTATACCGTAACAGGTGAGTTGAACCCATTTTCCGTGAACGAAGTCCGCAAATACGAAGATGCGAAGTACTTTTTGCCAGATTTCGAGGATACAGAAAGGTGTCGCAACCCGGAGAATAAAGTCGCCGCCACCATCCCTGTTTTCGGGAGCGATACCGAAGAAGAGGAAGATATAGTTTATGCCGGGCCATCTCAACGCAACAACCTGGGGACGTCCGCCCCCATGTTGGTCTTCGGAAGTGATTCAGAAGATGAGGTTAATGCCGTGTTCTCCAATCGGCTGTCAATACAAGCACCCCTTAGCGATGATCATAGTTTGCAAATCACCATGGTACCGCGAGAACACTACAAGGATCTCGACACGCTTCAAGCTCACAATGTGCAGGACCTGCAAACATTTTACGTCCCTCCCAGGCAAAGGGGTGAGAAGGTGATCCTACTCTACCGATCCTCAGAGTCGAAAGTAGAGAAAGAGATCTGGCATGGCGCGGATGCTACACTCGACAGGCTCCAACCCATCCGTCTGTCCAGATACTATACAAATGGATTAAAAAGGCTATTGAAGAGCCAAGGGGTACCCTTAAAACAGACTGTTCGACAGGCTCGGTTCTACAACAGGATTTGGGATGTCCCTAGGACTCAACGCAAATTGACCAACAGGAAAATGGAAACACTTGGGCTTGGATACGCGAGAACCGGAAAACGGGAACGGGCCCACAGTAGCTACGCTATATATACCTTTGATGAAGAAAAGGACGCCCTGTCAGGAAATGCCAACCCCTCATCAAAACTAGACCCCGCGATTGAAGTGCCGAGTCCGTCGTTTGAAGAACGAATGGACAAGCCTATCAGGAAAGTAGGTCAGAAAGCTCGGGAAGACCACAACCGCGAGATGGCCATCTACGAGAAGGCCAGGACGCAACGTCTATTTCAACAGGCTATAAAAGACAAAGATGCTCATGCTTGTCAACCCGTTGTACGAAAGGCCCGACGCAGAGACGGAAATAAATCAAGAAGCGGAAAGAGGAGCCGACAACAACGACGCAGAATTAGAGGGTTACATGATCGGGTATTGCGCGGCTCGGATTTTTCCCTCATGAAGAATATGAGTTGAGCGTACTCCTTTCCCCGAGACAAGACGGAGAGGTTACTCAAGCTCGCTTTAAAACATCAAATGATCGCGCTTCCAGGGTCTAGACACCCTGAGCAAGCTAACAAGGCTTCTCATCTGAGCTATTGCTCTTATCACCAAGCCATAGAACATCCTTCCGAAGACTGCTTCACCTTCAAGAACTGGGTCGAGGACCAGTACCAACAGGGCAGATTCGCTTTATCCAACGGTTGGAAGGTAACGCCACCACAAAAGCATGAACCCAAAGCCGCAAAAACAAAACCAGATCCACCTCAGTCCTGGAAGAGGATTCACACCTGTTATATGATTACGATATTAAAAGAAGAGCCCAAGAACATGGATGACCTTCCCTGGTGCTCTGAGAACAGCAATGATGAGGTGATCTCAGAATTTCCGCCAGCTCCGAAAGA
Source organism: Agapanthus africanus (assembly GCA_030015575.1). Classification (NCBI taxonomy): domain Eukaryota; kingdom Viridiplantae; phylum Streptophyta; class Magnoliopsida; order Asparagales; family Amaryllidaceae; genus Agapanthus; species Agapanthus africanus. Next base: position 201,203 of record JASDDO010000267.1, on the reverse strand, counting down.
ACTGGAAGATGGTATACATACTACTGTAGATAACCTCAAGAAGATTGAGTTGGGATCGGCAGATGACCCGCGACCGACATTTGTCAGCGAGCTGCTATTTGAAGAAAGGGTGGCTGCGTTAAAGAACGTGCTTCTACGGCATAAAGACTGCTTCGCGTGGAACTACTCCGAGATGCCAGGATTAGATCCGGAGGTTGCTGTGCATAAATTAGCAATATCCCCAGATATCAAGCCAGTTAAGCAGGCGCCAAGAAGGATGCGACTCGAGCTTGAAATGAGCATCAACGCCAAAGTCAAGAAGCTGATCGATTCTGGATTTATCCAAGAAGTCCAATATCCCGACTGGATCGCCAATATCATCCCAGTAATGAAGAAGAATGGGACGGTACGCATATGCGTGGATTTCAGGGATCTCAATAAAGCCTGTCCAAAGGACGATTTCCCAGTACCAGTAACCGAGCTAATGATAGATAACACGTCCACTCATGAGGTTTTCTCTTTTATGGACGGTTCGTCAGGATACAATCAGATAAAGATGCATCCCGAAGGCCAGAAGCACACTGCTTTCCGGACCCCTTTGGGTATATTCTGCTACAGGGTTATGCCCTTTGGTCTAAAGAACGCTGGCGCTACCTATCAAAGGGCCATGACAAAGATCTTCGACGACCTCATACATGACATCATCGAGTGCTATATCGATGACCTCGTAGTAAAGAGCATGTCATACGAAGAGCATTTAAAGCATCTGGAGACTGTATTTCAACGCCTTCGGCAATATAATTTGAAGATGAATCCCCTTAAATGCGCGTTTGGAGTCTCCTCGGGTAAATTCCTGGGATTCATCATCCGACATCGAGGTATCGAAATAGATCCATCTAAGATCAAGGCGATCATGGAAATGCCTCCGCCAAGAACCCTCAAACAGTTGCGGTCTCTCCAAGGGAAGCTCGCATACATCCGGCGGTTTATCGCTAATCTTTCAGGCAAATGCCGTCCTTACAGCCACCTGATGAAAAAGGGAACTCCATTCGTTTGGGATCACAAATGCCAAGGTGCACTAGACGAGATCAGGCAGTACCTGCGGGACCCTCCGGTGTTAGCCGCGCCGGTCAAGGGAAAACCCCTCCTTCTTTATACAACCGCCCTCGAAGATTCCTTAGGCGCATTATGGGCACAAGAGAATGATCAGGGGAAAGAGAGAGCACTCTACTACTTAAGTCGAGTTCTACTGGGGGCAGAAAGCAACAACTCTCCCATTGAAAAGCATTGCTTGGCGTTAATCTTCACGATAACAAAGCTCAGGCACTATGCGTTGGCACATGAAGTCTGTCTCATCTCGAAGGTGGACCCTCTTAAATATCTGATGTCAAAGGCTATATTGACGGGTCGACTCGCTAAATGGGCTCTACTCCTGATGGAGTTCTCAATAACGTATCGACCTCTTAAGGCAGTGAAAGGCCAGGCCATTGCCGACTTCCTCGCTGAATATCCAGTACCTGCCGGTTCTCCTCTGAACTGCGATTTGCCGGACGAGCATGCATTTGATGCGATTGGCGGCGGTAATACCCGATGGGAACTCTATTTCGATGGAGCGTCCTCCGTAAAGAAACGGAAACAAGGTATCCCAATGATCAAATCGGGGATAGGCCTCATCTTCGTAACTCCACAAGGAGGGATAATGCGCTTCGCCTTCTCCTTAACAGAGCCGAGGACAAACAATGAAGCTGAATACGAAGCTCTGATAGCAGGCCTCGAGATCGCCATCGACATGGGAATTGAAGACCTCCTTACATACGGGGATTCTCAACTGGTTGTTAGTCAAGTAAATGGTGACTACCAAACGTGCAAACCGGAGTTGGTGAAGTACGGCGAAAAGGTGCAACAACTATTGACCCAAATTCCCTCCTATACTTTAGAGAACATACCACGCGCGGAAAATAGCAAAGCGGACGCGTTAGCTAAGCTCGCTAAAAAATTGGCTGACGAGAACCTCGATGACGTTAAAATCATGGTACAAAGCCGTAGAGTGCTCGCCCCAACAGAAATATCTCCGGAATCATACGAAGAAAAGGGAGCGACTAAGCAGACGACCCTACAAATAAAAGACCATGAGAAGGCCAAAGACTGGAGGGAAGTCTTCATAGACTATTTTAAGTCCCACCGAATGCCCGAAGAAGCGTCCTCAAGACATCAGCTCATGAAACGAGCTCTATTTTTCGCTTTCGTCAACGACACTCTATACAAAAGATCGTTTGATTCTCTGTGGCTGAGATGCTTAGGACCTGACGAAGCAGAAAGAGTCGTTCAAAAAGTTCACGATGGACTCCGCGGTTCTCACCAAGCAGGCCCGAAAATGAAATTGAAGATCAAACGGATGGGTTATTATTGGCCCACGATGGTCCAAGACTGCCTCGAGTATGCGAAGCAATGCCACTCGTGTATGGAGACTTTATCCACCAACATCCGAATCCACTACACCCAACGGTGGCTAGCTGGCCATTCGAAATGTGGGGGACTGACATAGTCGGCCCCATTGAGCCAGCATCGTCCCCGGGACATCGTTTCATCCTGGCGACAACTGATTACTTCTCCATGTGGGCAGAAGCAGTACTGCTGAGGGAAGTGAAGACGGAGAATATCCTCCACTTCTTCAAGACGCACGTTATCTATCGGTTTGGAACCCCACGGCGGATTATCTCCGATAATGGGCCAGCCTACAGAAACCATAAGATTAGCCGCTTCGCGCAGCAGCACAATATAGACTGGAGATATTCTTCAGTTTACAACCCACGAGCTAACGGTCTGGCCGAGTCCTTCAATAAGACCTTGACGAAGATCATAAAAAAGACTGTTTCCCAGAATAAGAGAGACTGGCACGAGAGGCTGCAAGAAGCCCTTTGGGCTTATCGAACTACATTCAAGACGGCCACGAACACAACACCGTACGCGTTGGTATTTGGGACGGCAGCAGTGCTCCCCCTCGAGATAGAGTTACCCTCTCTACGAGTGGCAGTCCACTACGAGCTGACGGACGAAGAAAATGCTCACCTTCGGCTTGAGGAGCTTGATGCCCTCGATGAAACCCGGCTCATAGCGCAACAAAATCTAGAGGCCTACAAAGCAAAGATGACGCACTCATACGAAAGATTGACCAGGCCGAGGACATTCCGCCAAGGCGAACTCGTGTTAGTAGTCAAAAGACCTATGATTCCCAATCGTGCCAAGCGGGGAAAATTTGAGCCGAACTATGAAGGCCTTTACATTATAGACAAGGTCTACCAGGGTGGAGCCTATCTACTCATGGACATGCACGGTGAGAGGCCTTTCAGGCCAATAAACGGCCGTTTCTTAAAGAAATACTATGCTTAGCGAGCCACAGCCTGGGTCAATGATAGATGACGACGACTATGTCCGCTCGCTATCTTCCTAAGCTCAGACCTCATAAGCAGTAGCCGACCTTCCCCTTAACAGCGCACCGAAATGTCCTTAAAGTAACGATGGACCGAAATGTCCTTAAACTAACGACGGACCGAAACGTCCTTAAACTATCGACGGACCGAAACGTATTTAAACTAACGACGGACCGAAACGTCCTTAAACTATCGACTGACCGAAATTTTCTTAAACTAATGACGGACCGAAACGTCCCTAAACTACTACCGCAGCATTCTTAGGCTGACGATATATATAAAAAAAAGGGAGAAAAATAAAAGATAAAAAATGATAAAAAAAACGGTATGTCCATAAGCAAAATGGGCACGGATGAAAACCCGAAAGGGCTCCGTGAGTAAAAACAGCAGGGCTACCGGCGAGTGTTCGTGAAAACCCGAAAGGGAACGACCTCGTAAAAAAAAAGAGAAAAAGAGTAAAAAAAACGGTATGTCCATAAGCAAAATGGGCACGGATGAAAACCCGAAAGGGCTCCATGAGTAAAAACAGCAGGACTACCGGCGAGTGTTTGTGAAAACCCGAAAGGGCGCAACCTCGTTAAGAGACACTTATAGGGTCCTCTCGACCTTGAAAGGAGAAACCGCCCGCGTGAGATCCTTACGACTCACAAAGGGCCAACACACTTAGGGATCCCCACGATTCCTAAGGAGAAAATACACTTGCGAGATCCTCACGACTCATAAGGAGAATTCTCTTATGGGACCCTCACGGCTCATAAGACTTGAAAGTCTTAAGTTACAAAAACCTAAACCTGTTCTTAAGCAAATCCCCCACAACCTTCGATACTGCCCTACAAGTGGCTCAATACTGACCCTTGTATACAATCCACGGGTGCGAATAAATATTTCCCCAGCAAAGTCCCACCCGTGACTAGGGATATGTCCATATGATGAGCAACCCTTGTAGGCCCTCTTGACCTATAAGGAGAAAACCCTCTTGTAGGATCCTTACGACTTACAGAGGAACATACACTTAGGGATCCTCACGATTCCTAGGGAGAAAATACACCAGCAAGATCCTCACGACTTGTAGGGAGAAATACCTTTGTGAGACCCTTACGGCTCATGAAGTCAAAAGCCTTGGTCGACAGGACCCTTAACCCTGTTTACTAAGCCCCCTTTGTTCAACATCGACAGAGACAAATGATGATTCGCTCCTGGCAACATCCTAGTTGTAGCGGTGCTGATGCCGAAATCGGTATCTAAAATCCAAGCTTGCAGCGAAAAAGCTAGCGAGCCACACATGCATGTGAAATAGCCGAAATGATGGGGCAACTTGCAATAAAAAGCAGCAAGTAAAAATGTATGCATGAAAATAGCCGAAATGATAGGACAACTCGCAATAAAAAGCAGCGAGTAGAAAATAAATAAATAGCCGAAATGACTGGGCACCGCGAAAAATAGCCGAAATGATAGGGCAATCGCGACCTCCGCGATATAAAAGCTGAAATGATAGAGCATCGCGGAAAAAGAAACAAAATATAACAGAAAAGTTTCAATTTATGCCCTACAGGTGATGTTCCATCACACCCTGTACACAATCCAAGGGCGTAAACAAAAAGGGATCATCCGTCCCCCCCCAGGTTTCATCAGAAGAAGAAGCCAAGTCTCGACAGGCCAAAGGAGACCTGGAGATAGTTTCAACACTCGTCTCGTAACAATGGACACAACTTCGAGCTAAGCGGAACAACGGCAACTCCCAGTTCCATGGCTCTGTGGTATATATATCGCCAACAGTCAAACCTCTGTCCCGTGAAATGCGGATACAATCAGCAAAATTCCTGGTTACGTGGAACGCGGATAACGTCACTCTTTGACCCCGTGGAAAACGTCCAGAGCGGATCGTGGTCCTCGCAGAGCACGGCAGTGAACCCGTGTGAAGCATCCAGAGCGAAGCCTAGTCCTCGCCGAGCACGGCAGTGAACCCGTGTGAAGCATCTAGTGCAAAATTCCTGGTTACGTGGAACGCGGATAACGCCACTCTTTGACCCCGTGGAAAACGTCCAGAGCGGATCCTGATCCTCGCAGAGCACGGCAGTGAACCCGTGTGAAGCATCCAGAGCGGAGCCTAGTCCTCGCCGAGCACGGCAGTGAATCCGTGTGAAGCATCTAGTGCAAAATTCCTGGTTACGTGGAACGCGGATAACGTCACTCTTTGACCCCGTGGAAAACGTCCAGAGCGGATCCTGATCCTCGTAGAGCACGGCAGTGAACCCGTATGAAGCATCCAGAGCGGAGCCCAGTCCTCGCCGAGCACGGCAGTGAACCCGTGTGAAGCATCTAGTGCAAAATTTCTGGTTACGTGGAACGCGGATAACGTCACTCTTTGACCCCGTGGAAAACGTCCAGAGCGGATCCTGGTCCTCGCAGAGCACGGCAGTGAACCCGTGTGAAGCATCCAGAGCGGAGCCTAGTCCTCGCCGAGCACGGCAGTGAACCCGTGTGAAGCATCTAGTGCAAAATTTCTGGTTACGTGGAACGCGGATAACGTCACTCTTTGACCCCGTGGAAAACGTCCAGAGCGGATCCTGGTCCTCGCAGAGCACGGCAGTGAACCCGTGTGAAGCATCCAGAGCGGAGCCTAGTCCTCGCCGAGCACGGCAGTGAACCCGTGTGAAGCATCTAGTGCAAAATTCTTGGTTACGTGGAACGCGGATAACGTCACTCTTTGACCCCGTGGAAAACGTCCAGAGCGGATCCTGGTCCTCGCAGAGCACGGCAGTGAACCCGTATGAAGCATCCAGAGCGGAGCCTAGTCCTTGCCGAGCATGGCAGTGAACCCGTGTGAAGCATCTAGTGCAAAATTCCTGGTTACGTGGAACGCGGATAACGTCACTCTTTGACCCTATGGAAAACGTCCAGAGCGGAGCCTAGTCCTCACCGAGCATGGCAGTGAACCCGTGTGAAGCATCCAGTGCAAAATTCCTGGTTACGTGGAATGCGGATAACGTCACTCTTTGACCCCGTGGAAAACGTCCAGAGCGGATCCTGGTCCTCGCAGAGCACGGCAGTGAACCCGTGTGAAGCATCCAGAGCGGAGCCTAGTCCTCGCCGAGCACGGCAGTGAACCCGTGTGAAGCATCTAGTGTAAAATTCCCGGTTACGTGGAACGCGGATAACGTCACTCTTTGACCCCGTGGAAAATGCCCAGAGCGGAGCCTGGTCCTCGCCAAGCACGGCAGTGAACCCGTGTGAAGCATCCAGAGCAAATATCGGACTGTGGATTCCTTAAAATCCACGGACTATGATGTCCTTAACCTCGACCGTGATGTCTTAAAACTAACGATCAACCACCCCGATTCCCTACGGATTCTGCCTTGGTTTAAGGGTACATCTCTTCACTCCTTTGATACCTGGTGTTGTAATTCCTCAAAGTCTTCAAAGAGGTGACGGGTCCCTGCAACCAAACATCGGACCGTGGAGTCCCTAAATCCAAGGACTATGAGGTCCTTAACCTTGACCGTGATGTCTTAAAACTAACATCGGACTGTGGAGTCCCTAAATCCACGGACTATGAGGTCCTTAACCTTGACCGTGATGTCTTAAAACTAACATCGGACTGTGGAGTCCCTAAATCCACGGACTATGAGGTCCTTAACCTTGACCGTGATGTCTTAAAACTAACATCGGACTGTGGAGTCCTTAAATCCACGGACTATGAGGTCCTTAACCTTGACCACGACGTCTTTAAACTACAATACCTGGAGAAACCCCTGACTCCGTAAAACACAGACAAGGGTGACCACATCCAGCACTTACAAGTCCTCACGACCTGTAAGGAAGAGAAACTCTCTTGTGAGATCCTTACGACTCTCAAGGGAAAACCCGCTTAAGAATCCTCACGATTTTTAAGAAGAACTTACACCTACGGGATCCTCTCGACCTGTAGGGAGAAAAACTCTTTATGAGACCCTCGTGGCTCATAAAATGCAAAAGCCTTAGGAAGCAGATCCTAACCCTGAATCCTAAACCGTCGCTGTCCTGCAAGGAGATCAAGATAGAATATCCGCAGAATACAAAGGGGACACACCATTGAGAAGAAAAATGTATCTTTTATTCATAAACCAAAATAGATACAAAGTACAATTCATGAAAGAAACAAAAAAAAGAAAGATACTCTCATTCATGAGTATGTACAAAAAAGGGAAAAGATACGAGTCCTCAAGCCGGCGGGCGGTGTAGTAATTTTACCAGCTCATCGTTCTGTTGCTGAGCCACGGCTTCATGATGTAAGATCTCCAGAAGACGAGCCTCCGCCTGAGCTTGCTGAGCCTGATATGAAGCAAGCCGAGCTTCGAGCTCTTTCTCAGTGGCTTTATGAGCCTCGACCCTCTCACGAGTGAACGTGACAGCTTTATCGAGAGCCACCACCTCTTTTATGGACTCCTGGAGCACTCGCCAGAGTTCGTATGCTTTGTTGGCCTTGGCTGTGAGGCTGGCCTGAAGCTCGCTCAGCGCCTTAGAAGCCAATTCCCTCTCCAAGAACTTGCGGCCAAGCCTCTTCTCGCATGACGTCATGTTAGCCGCACATCGTGCTATCAGACCCCGCAACTCCGCTTTTGCAGCCACGGCTTTCGAGGATAGGCGAGAACATTCAAGAGCGTGCAAACAAGCCTCCACCTTCCTACAGAACTCCACCCAGACCCGCACCACCTCCTCGCTATGATAGGTGGCGAGAAAAGGAAGAGAGCCGTTAACTTCAGCGGAAAACGCTTCGGCTGTGGTCGCGCTACCAGCACGGAGCTCCTCGACGAAAGATGATAGGGAGACAAGGCTCAATTGGGCCAAGCGTTCTGAAGCCCGCAAAGCATAAGGGCCGGGCGGCATCACGATGCGCGATTCCAAAGCCATGGAGACTGGCAGGGCTGTTCAAATTTGGGAAATGTTAGTAAAACTCTTAAACGCAGAACGAACGGGACTATAATAAAATGTCACTCACCGACAGTCATGCAAGTAGGAGCTGAAGGTTCCCCTGGCCCTTCAACGACCTCGACCTCATCGTCGGCTTCCAAAACTATAAGAGACATCAACGTCATTTCGCGAAATAGTAACAATGCTATGGTAAAAAAAATGGCGAATGACACTAACCTTGCCCAGAGGAAAGGACAATACGCTGAGGGGAGATCGCCTGCGGAGCTGCCATCTCCAATAAACGCTGAAATGACTGTCGAGGCGATAGATCCGCGATAGTGGCCGCCAAACCGCGCAATTCTGGGAAAGATAAAAGAGTTCAGACTATGAAGGGGTTGCTAAATTAAAACGCAGAGGGATACCTTCAACACTCCTCCCATTCTGAGCCGGGGGGATAACAGCTTCAACGGTCTCCGTCGTGACCTCAAGCTCCAACAAAGGAAGAGTGGTCCCGACTACCTCTCTTCCAGCCTCTGGGCCGCCCTCAGTAAGAGTCATTGGGGCGGCGACCTCCAAAGGATCCTCCCCCAAAGGGGCAAGCGCTCCCTGATCAAGAACCGCCGCTGGAGGTTCTACCATGAGAGGAGCAGCCTCATCAGCCCCCTCCACATCAAGCAAGGCTTCATTGAGAATTTCGGCGGGCTTTAGCTTTAATGGGCCCGTAGGGAGCTCCCCCAGCGTCGAAGATTCTGCACGATTCAAATAAGAATAATGATACATATGCACAGGCATAAATAATCGGAAAGACTACAAAAGGAGCACAACGTACCTATACGCAAAGAAGCCCTCAATATGGCTTCTTCAAGCCGCTGCTCCTTCTCAAGGAGGTAGGCTCGCCGGGGTTCAAGGGTAGACTCATGACCACCGGTCCATAAAGAGAGTGCATCAGCTGCGTCTTCTGAAGCGGCCCGCTTCAAAGCCCTTTCCCCCCATTCCTCCAAAGGACCGCTAAATCGCCGCCAAATCCACGAAGGGTCTTCGTAAAAGATTACAGCGGGATAAGACTTCTTTGAAACCTTGGCGTTATGAGACTCGTCTTTTGAACGCCGTATGGCCTCAGCCAGCTGTGCGGCCTCCTCATCAGCCGAGCTCGGGAAGAGAAGTCCAGCGTCTGACTCTTGCAGGGCCAATGGTTCATCTTCAAGAATAGGCTCAGACTCCGCCAAAGAATCGAGCAGGTTGGTGGCCACTTTCCTCCGCCGTTTAGACCCAGAGCCAGTCGCTGAGGATGACCGCTTCCTCCCTCACGAAGCCTTAGGGCGGCGCCGGACCACATCGCCCTCAGCGCCCTCATCCCTATTACTCTCGCTCGGTGCCACAACCGAGGATGACATCGCCATTGTCGATGCCACAAGGAGCGGTGCCGCCACTGGCAGGGGTGCTACTACTGGGGCCCGTCTACCCCGCGATCGGGAACCCAAGGGCATACCAGCTGTTGGAGTAAGGTCTACCCCTGACTCCCCCGGAATGAGCGCGGTGCCAATCTCCCTCAGAGGGAAGCGGACCGGAACCCTCGGTCGCAGCTTAGCCCCCGGAACCTGAGGAGGGGCATCGTGACCAAGAAGCACCCTTCTTTCTTCAAGAATAATTGGGCTGATCCGATGAAGATACCAACCCGTAAACGCACCCACGCACCGGGGCATGTACTCAGCTTCAGGGACCATGAAACGGGAGCCGGTGTTTAGCCTCATGAAATGATGAGCGGCATCGCGAACGGCATCGAGCGAAGGGATCGGGGCGACTATAAAAGCCTCGAAAGGAACACCCTGGTCGTATCCAAGCTGTCGGGCGAATCGATGCGGATTGTACCGCATGAAAAGAGCTGCACTGTCCTGGCGAAACACCAAGTAGCCCGGTCTAATTGTATACAAATGCGCGGCCTCCCGGGGCTTCAAAGAAGGTGCGTTGTCTTTCGACTGGTCCCAGAGTTGTTGAACGGGACCCGAAGGAGCAGACAAGACCCGATCATTAAAAACCAACCCGCCAGCGGCGGCATGAGGAGAAATCAGCACCCGAATAGCCCCGAATTGAGTCGGGTCAGCAGCAGAAGCACCCACCAGTCGCATAAGTCACGGGAAGGGATAGGCGTCGTAAAAAGCGGGCCTCTAATGCATAGCGAAAGCCCCCAGCACATGCATTTCAACCCAGGACGTGAAATAATGAAGCGAAAAGTTCACTACATCTACGCCGGGTGTAGAGGTATTAGCCGCGGTGCCCAATCCATGATAGAGGTGCGCCAAGGCCGGGATGCCGATGGCCAACCGCGTCCCCTCAGCAATACGATGAGCCGGGTAGATAACCGAGGCTCTCATGAAGCGGCGATGCATGAGGATAACGAACCAACTGAGCCAGACACTAACAAACCCCACGAAGAACGTCTCCTCGTCCATGTCGGGAACAGCGATGGATTCAAAAGAGGTCGGTGACATAATAGGGATGTAGTACCGAGGTAAGTCCGATTCAGTGGTCGGCAGCTTCTTCGGACCGAACCCAAAGGGGTCTCCAATGTTGGCAAACTTCGGGGCTGTCTTCGATAAGGCGTCCTCGTGAAGGAAACGAGCAATGAAGCTCTTGAAAGTAACACCCTTCTCTTCGGATTCGGTGAATAATCGGTCGAAGATACCTAGCGCCTTGATTAAACTGGGGCGCTTGTGGCGAACGGCATTCTCAGCAGACAGGCCGTCAACCGGAGCGGGCTTGGGTTCAAAAACGTACTCGTCAGAAGGCAGCAACTCCTCATACAAACTACCCCTGATTGGCAACCCCGAAATGTCATAGAATTCTGCTAGAGAGATCGAGACCTCGCGATCTCCTAGAATGAAAGTGTTGGTAGGAAGATTCCATTGGTTCAAAAACGCCTTAACCCACCAGACATGCGGGGACTTATAATGGAATAGTGACGCGTATATGGCCTGATAAAGCCCGACTTTCTGCAACCGCGCACGATGGGCAGAAAGGATGTAGCGAGCCCAGAGAAGGTAGCCCGTAGGATGCCGAGGAGTAAGCCCTATCTTATAAATTTTCCCCCACGGATGGGCCTCACCCTGGCAGATACGCCGCCCCAAGATGTCTATGGCCGGGATCGGATGGTTCGGAATACCGGTCGTCGAAGGCTCGAGCCTCCCCGTTGGAGTCCAGTTGGGCATTTCCACAGCAAAAACCGTCCTCGGAGGGTCCATCGGTAAGAATGGGAAAGTGGGCTCCGTCGGTACCGCGCAAAGAAAACTCCGGCGACACTGAATAATCTGACTATACCAAGATCCCCATTGAAGAAGGTTGGTGCAGTTCGGGTCATGGGCCCGAATCATCGCCATCGCTTCCTCATCAGATGGTGACTGAGAAAAAGCAGCCTCCGAGTGAGAAAAGGGAAAGCACGGAACAGAAGCCATCACACCTGAAATCCAATAAAAGAAGACCGTTAAAAGGAAAGTCAGCAATATATATTCATGCATGAACATGAAGACTAGTTAAAGAAAGCAACAGCAGAGTTTTCTGGGACCATTGGCTACAAAACACATGGGCCCCACAGAATCCGGATGACGGCTCGTTAATAATGAGACCAAATAGTTACAATAAAACAAAGGGAATACCCTCGTTAAATAAAGAATGATGACCATGCACATTCCCCCAACAGGATCTATCTCGGGCTCTACAATGGATCCAACAAGATCAAAGGAATTAAATTCCCACAGAAGACATCATTATAAAGCTCCTATTTCATTAATTGCAGAAGGACAACCTAGGGTCAAGAGACCCCAAGAAGCCTCCGTGTGAAGAGACTGAGTTCTTCATTGGAATTAAATTCCTTATTAAGAGAAGGGAATTAAATTCCCAGAAAACATTTTTGGGATGGAATTAAATTTCATGGAGTTGAACCGCCATCATCATCTCCCCAAGGATCATCCGACCCTAAGAGATCTACTGTTGGAGGTTAAATGGTCTCATATTTGGTTAAAGAAATTGAAGAAAAATGGGTTCTTTGTGAAATCCTTAATGTGGATTTAAAATCCAGAGAGTTCTTTTAAAACAAAGGTGCTTCAGCCGTTCAACATTAAACCTGAGGAAAAGGGATCCTTCAACAGAGTTAAACTCTGGAAAATGTCTGAGACAGAGAACTAAGCTCTGGAGGAAGAGAATTAAATTCTCAAAGGAAAAAAATTCTCAGAAGAAGAAGATGAACAAAGTGAAGGCTCTTCTGAAGAAACGTGAGTATTTATAGGAGGAGATGGAAACGTTTCATCTCCCAAAATCCCTAGAGGAATCCAACGGTCATAAAAGGCGACAGCGTTGCACTCACGTGCGGACACGTGAGAACAACGCTGTGGGGGCATTTGTTTCCTGATTTAAAATCAGAAAAGCTTATGGAAAAGGCTTCAGAAAAGGGTCACGTGCTTACACGTGACCAGCAGTCACATGTTGGCACGTGACATCTAAAAGCATCAGCAAGGCAAATTCAGCTTCCCAATTACATCAAAGAAAAGGGCTTCAGAAAGGGTCACGTGCTCCCACGTGACCTGGGTCACGTGTTGGCACGTGACAATTAAAAGCGGCTTCAAAGGCAAACCGGTTCCCTGATCAAATCAAGGAGAAGGCTTTAGAAGAGGTCACGTGCTCCCACATGACCAGGATCACGTGTTGGCACGTGATACTCAAAAGCAGCAGACTTGTTCTCCGTTTAAATCAAGAAAAAGAGTCCAGCCGAGGGTCACGTGCTCACACGTGACCAGGGGTCACGTGGTGGCACGTGACAGCTAAGCAGCGACCAGAAAGCAGAGCGCAGAAAGAAAGAAGAAAGCTCGTCCCAAGGGGTCACGTGCCCACACGTGACCAAGGGTCACGTGGCCACACGTGACCGGTTTTCAAAGCCTATCTTTCAACAGAATCAAATTCCGAGGAAAGATCACTTAAATCTTTCCTAAGGAAAAAGATTATAAGCAACCGATTAAATTAAAGATTTAAAGGTGATTAAATATCATCTATCTATGGGAAAATCTCGAATTTGGAAAGATTTTCCCTTTAAATCTAACCGAAATAACAAAGGAGAATCTCTGGATTTAAAATCCAATGGTGAATAAAATTCACCTAATGATCCAAAGGTCTGAAACGAATGATGGATGCAAATCAAATCTCTCAATGAAAGATTCATCAAAAACTAATTGACTCAGCTGCTTCTCCTATAAATAGGAGCCAAGGGACACACAAAGAGAGATATATGCAGAGGGAAGAAAAGAGAGAGAGCCTTGATACTTTGAGGAATTTGGATCTTCTGCAAAAGAAAACCCTAGGTAAGAAAGGGAAGGCTTTTTGAAAGAAAAGAGAAATTAATTCTCAACAGAGTTTAACTCTAATATAAAACAGAAGAACATGGTTCTCTCTTTGGTGGAGGATCTGTAAAGTGCACATCTCCCTTTGAGTTGAGAATTTAATTCTCAATGGGTTGAGATCCTGCCATGCAGATCCAAAGCACAGAGAGAAAATGCAAGCACGAGAATTTAAGTCTCACAGAACTATAGGAATTTAATTCCTTTAAAATAAAATTAGGGTTTGACCCTGTGTTATGGGAATTTAATTCCTTTAGAATGAAAAGAATCAGGGTTTAACCCTGGTTAAGAATTTAGTTCTGTGAAAACAACAAGAATTTAATTCCCTTAATCTTACTCCCCAGAATAATTCTCTAACAGAGAGTGGGAGTTTAATTCCTTAAAGCTTTTATTAGGGTTTAACCCTATATATGAGGAATTTAATTCCTACAGAAAATTCAGAGTTCAACTCTTCAAAAAGAACTAGGAATTTAATTCCTCTGAAATTATTGTCCGGGTTCAACCCTACGAGGAATTTAATTCCTGAAAGGGATTAACAGATCTTCTAAATAACTACAGAAAAGAAGGGTCACGTGTCACCACGTGACCCCCCCTCAAAGATCTACAGAAAGCCCTTTGAGGCAGTGCCTCACGTGACCCTTGGCAGAAACTTTAACATACTCCATTCAAACACCCGTCACGTGATGACACGTGATGCTCCAAAAGATGCGATCTTTTCAGCAGAACAAACGAAGGGAGGGCGCCCTCACGTGCTACCACGTGACCCCTCTTGCCTCAGCGGCTAAACACTAAATTGGCACCCCTGAATCCAGTGTTAAAACATTGTTTGGGCCTTAGTGTTCAACACTAAGCAAAGAGCTTTATTTGCAGTGTTCAACACTGATTACCTTAGTGTTCAACACTAATTTAGGATTTCTGTCGCCAGTGTTTAACACTGGTCTGGTTTAGTGTTTAACACTAATTTGAAGGCCTTGTTATTGGTGTTGACACCAGCTATCTTCTAGTGTTAAACACCGACTCATCAATCTCATTCTCGGTATTCAACACTGATTGGTCTTTAGTGTTTAACACTAGGCATTGGCCCAATTGGCTAAATGGCCAGAGGCAAAGCCTCTCCTTCAAGGGACCAACAGAAGGACCGATGTCTCAGACATGATTAGGCTTAGCCCAAGCTGGCCATAAGTCCTCGATTCATAATTAACTGGGCTAATGGGCCCCTAACGTAATTAATTGGTCTTGATCCCAAATTGGGCTAAAGAATATTTAATCCACTCCGGTTCCAGGGTACATCTCGTCACTCGTTTGATACTTGGCGTTGTAATCCCTCAACGTCTTCAAAGAGGTGACGGGTCCCAATGACCACACATTGATATGGACTGTGGGGTCCTTAAACCCATGGACTACGACGTCCTTAACCTTGACCGAGATATCTTAAATCTAACAATGGACTGTGGGGTCCTTAAACCCATGGACTACGACGTCCTTAACCTTGACCGAGATGTCTTAAAACTAACAATGGACTGTGGGTCCTTAAACCCATGGACTACGATGTCCTTAACTTTGACCGAGATGTCTTAAAACTAACAATGGACTATGGGGTCCTTAAACCCATGGACTACGACGTCCTTAACCTCGACCGAGATGTCTTAAAACTAACAACGGACTGTGGGGTCCTTAAACCCATGGACTACGACGTCCTTAACCTTGACCGAGATGTCTTAAAACTACCCATTGACCGAGATGTCTTTAAACTACCCATGGACCGCAATGTCCTTAAACTACCCATGGACCACCATGTCCCTAAACTGGAATAATAGAGCCCTCAAATGCTCTTTTGCCGGATCTTAACGATCCTGTTTAAGTTGATCGTAGCCTCAAATATGGCTAACGTATCCTTAAACCTTCAAACAGACTGGACTATGAATCCCTCCAATCAACTTTGGTTCAAGGGTACATCTCGGAACTCCTTTGACACCTGTCGTTGTAATCCTTCAACGCCGTCAGATAGGTAACGGGTCCCGACGGCCATACATACGATGGACCACTATGTCCCCAAACTGGAACAATGGAGCCCAAATGCTCTCTTGTCGGATCTAAACGATCCCGTTAAGTTGATCTTAGTCTCAAGTTAGACTAACGCATCCTTAACAAACGTTTGAGTTGATCTTAGCCTCAAATATGGCCAACGTATCCTCAAACCAAACCCCCAAACCCAAATCTAAGATAATATGGATTTGGACTAGTCCACGCCCTACGGGCGACGATATAACTCGGTCTCTGTAAACAATCCACGGGCAACAAAACATAAAATAAACACACACGACACGAAGTGACCATCTGGAGAAGGAGAAAGTTGTTACCGCGATGCGGTAGCGTAATTAACTGCAGGGGCTTGCGCCTGCAGGGAAGAGCGTCCCCACAATCAAATACCCCTCAAGTGAGGGGGAATCTGACGAAGTCTGCTACATCGGCCGCATCCGTCTAAACCTCCGATGCAAGGTGCCATAAATCAACTTGGCATTTTCGGAGAGGTAGACGGATAAAACCAAATAGCATCTGCCCCGAACCTCAGGCGAGACGCCAAGTCTAGGCCGCCGTTCGGAGGGGAACAACCCTCTAGAAGACAACAAACCTTAACTCGATTATGTGACCGTCTTGAACTGCCTTTTGAACCTTAGGGTTTGGGGCAGTACGGCATGCCACATGTGAGGCGTTGGCTTGACCCTTCTACGGCTGGACCGTTGGTACTGTGGCATGAAGTGGATGTTTTTAAACTTATTTCATGTGTTGAGCTTTTCAGGAAAACTTGGGTGTTTGATTGTTCGATCGGAAAGTTTAACATTGTCTATTTATCTGGAATGTGATACAATATTTAGAATCCATAAATAGTTATGAGATAACTGATTTGAATGTTATAAATCTAGTAGTTTAGTCTCACTTGATCGGTTGCCACGGGATTTTGATGTGATCAAAAGTCCGTCGCAATCACGTTGCGTACGCGGATACTCGCCGGAAAACTTAATAGATAGCCACGCCCCATAGCCCCGACCAAGTGACTGTAGGAGAACCCCGTAGCCGAAAGCATCCGTTTGGGTGCTCGCGGTAGCGGTGTTCCGCCTCAGTGCACTTCGTCGACGGTATCGGGGGTGCGGCCGTCTACTAAAGTTTGCGATGCGCATTCGTTCAGAATGCCGGGAATCTTGTTGAATTGCCCGACTTGATATTGAAAAGTGTTTTCGATAATGAGACTAAAATGCAGGGTTTGCAATTGTTAGGCATGCGATATCTAAGGAGGTTGCGGATTCCAACTGTTGTAGTTTTACACTTTCTTTTCTGCGACCGTAAATGTAATATGTGATATCGCCGGTTTCGTTGCTATATGTCAACGACAACTGGGATGGGCATATTTACTTACGTTGATGACATGTGATGTTATGTGTTGCTGGATATGTTATATTGGATCGTCGTGTTTGAATAGCCGGGGGTTTTTATGTGAGATGAGTGTTTTTCTTTTTCATTCATGTAAAAAACTTGTATGTAATATTCTTTTATTTGGGGCACTTCCGGGTTGAGGTTGATGTCACCAGTGTTGTATATTATTTACTTTTCCGCATTAGGATAGACCCAAGGCGGGGAGCACAAGTAACCGGGTTCTAGGGTCCAGTGGGAGACCATCTCGAGGAGTCGAGTCCGGGTCTCCTAACTCTAGAATTGGTAGGGTTACTTGCCGCTCTCGTAGGGGTCTAGGGGTGTGGGATTGGCTATTCATCACGACCGTGGAATCCGTGTTTTATACAGGCTAAAAATAAAACACGGACGTCCTAGTATATCTAATATTTCATATGATATTTTCTGCTGCGTTATCTGTGATGTGATTATGTGATATGTTCAGATTGATACTGTATATAGTATATATGATATATTATATAGACGTTGCTTATGTTTTACACCCGCGCTAGCCCTGCCCCGCTCTGCCGTTAGTTACCTAACCTAACGGTGCAGACGGGACATTGAGGCGAATGCGGATGGTATAAGTGTACGTTGTATTTATCTGTGATGTTTAGGTGGACTAAATGATGGGACATTCATTAATGAGATTAATGAAAGAAAATAAACCTAATAGATGTTGTGGAATCGAATTTCAAAAATCAGGTAGCTCTAGTTGTTGCTTTGCATAGCGGTGTTCCTTGTAGACATCCAGCACCTTATTCGATAAGGAAAGAGCCGACGATCCCTTCACCGGGAGTGACTTCTTTAGCAATAATTAGCAGATGCTACAACCTTCGGTTTGTCTTTTGACTGCTTTTCTAGTTCTTGCTTTGCATAGTGGTATTGTGAATATCCTGCACCTCATTCGACGAGGAAAGAGCCGAGATCCCTTCACCGGGAGTGACCTCTTTAGCGAAACTAGAAAAAGCCTCAAAAACAATCCATTTAAAAACCATTTGATTCCGCAACGAAATCAAGTTCAAAGCGTTAAAGGTTTTCATAAAAACCATCTCAACCCTCCGTCATTTTAGGAAGTAGAGTACTTAGTATTCGTGCTGTGTTTGTTGACCATAGTCAAGGCACAGTGTACGGTAGCTAAGTGATGTCTTCCTACACTGCATATGATGCGATTAGTTAGGACAGTCGCGTGACTTTGTTAACTTTAGTTAAGGGTCATGTGGGTGGGTCTAATTAATCACGAAATGACGGGTACAACTTGACTAGTGCTTATGATTTGTTGACCATAGTTAAGGTCATAAGTGCTAGGGGTAAAAACCTTTATCGGGAGTTTCAAGTGTTGAAATTTGCAATGAGATTGCATACCTTCTATATGATAGTTGGATCCTGATACCCACTGCGAGTAATTGTTACTCCTGGGAGAGTTTTGCACTTTACAATTAGCCGATCAAGTAGGTGTCTATAAAGGTGTCAACGGGGTTACGCCCCTGGGAAAACGAGGTTTACTTTAATTAGGTCCGTGCGAAAGCACGGGGAACCTCCCTCAAAGTACCGGCACTGGCCTGGCTGAAAGATTGGCGAACTTGTAGAGTGTGATTAATCCCGGCTAGTCTTTCCTTTTAAGGTTTGAAGGAAGATTTGATAAAAACAGTGGGTGCCATCCTGATTAGATAAAATATATAACCAATCTAATCTTGCAAGAGCGCACGCAAAGTGTTTTCTTCTCTCTCTCTCTCTAGGTAGCGACCATGTCACGCCTTAATCAAGATAATAATATGGATGTATTGACCGAACCCGCTTGTTATACTGAGCTGGGGAACGTTGGTCCCGCTCCAACTTATAATTGTTATAAGCCCGAGCAGGAATTAGGGGAATACCAGGATTCCCATGCCACCCAAACGAATTTAGTGCATGAGATGCATCTCCTTCGGGTGCGTTCATTACAAAGAAATGTTTCTCAGTATTCTCTGCATCCTGGGTATTTGATACCGAATCAGGATCCCAGATATGTAATCTGTTACATAGGGCTACAGAAAGGTAGAGAACTGAGAACGGGTGATAAGTTTCATGAGACAGAAAACGGTGCAAGTGTTGCAGCCAAGTCTGTTGGTCACTATCACCCTGTATTACCAAAATACACTGATTCTGAACGAATGTTATTAGATACCGAACCTGATATACAACATCATATCAGTCTCTTTATTTACTAAAGAAGGATATAATTTGTATTGTTGGATAATGTTTCGAACATTTCCTATATCAATAGTTGATCGGTTCAGGCACGTTATCCAAAAGCATATACATTCTAAATCAAACTACAGTTCCTTACGTACAGAACACACACGAGAGGAAGAGTTCAGAAATGAACGAATTCTTCTTGAGGCATTGTAGACTAGGTCATATCAATGCGACCCGACTAGCTAAGTTACAGTTAGATGCATATTTAAATCAGTTTAAATTTACATCTTATGAAATTTGCCAGTCATGTCACAAAGATAAGATGGCCATAGCTCCGTTTACTGGAAACAGAGAAAGAGTTAGTGAACTCTTAGAACTGATACATAGTGATGTATGAAGGTCCCCAGTCTACATATGCTAGGACCGGTTCTTTGTACTTCATTACATCCACTGATGATCTCTTTAGATTCAGACATATGTTCATGTTGAAACACTAGTCCGAAACTTTTGAGATAATCACCGAATATAAGTCAGAAGTAGAGAACCAAAAACGGGTATACGTATTATGTCCTTTGATGTGATCGGGGAGGAGAATACTTGAGCACGGGATTCCTGGACTATTCTAAAGGAGAATGAGATTCTCTCTCAGCATTACTCCTCTGTATACACCACAGCACGTCGGTGTATCGGGGCAGAGCAATCACACCCTATTTGATATGGTGTGCTCTATGATGAGTACTACTGAGTTTCCTATTTCCTTTTGGGAGTTATGCACTTAAGAAGCTGCATACCTATTGAATTAGGTTCGAATCAGATCACTGCCTACTACTCCATATGAGATATGGTATGGGAAGAGCCCATCTCTTAAGCAAGTTAAGATTTGGGGTTGTCCGGCCTATGTCAAAAGCAAAATCCGGACAAGCTCGAGGCAAGGTCAGTTCTGTAGAACTGGAAGGATTTCCAGCTATACAAACTTTAAGCACAGCCACTGGATAATGATGAAACCTTTTCCAGTGGCTGTGCTTAAGTCCATCCAGATCCTACTTACCACGGCTACATACCATGACTACGATATCTGGCGGTTGGATGTCATGACTGCTTTTCTAAATACTGATTTAGAAGAGAGCGTCTATAAGAACACAGCCAGATAGCTTCGTAAACAATGCGAGCAGCGGAAACGTGTGCAAGATGCTTTACAGAATAAAGCAGGCATCGTAGAGTTGGAACATCTGTTTTGATGTGGTAGTCAAAGTGTTTGACTTCATCAAAATGGTAGATGAACCTCGTACATACAAAAAGGTAGTGGAGAGTAAGGTGGTGATCCTCATAGAGTACGTGGATGACATACTCTTGATAGGAAAAGAGTTTCCTATGCTACGCACGGTCAATCTTCTCTTATCACAAGGATTCTCCATAGAGGATCTATGTGATACCTCCTAAATCCTAGATTTTATATCTATGAGATAGATCTAAATGGATGTTAGAGTTCTCACTAGGTGTAGTAAGATGGTATCAATGGATCCTGGGGAGAATCACTGGAAAAGTTCCAGAGTGATAAGGACGACTGAATGTCAGTCGCGGGCATTGTCTTTACCCTCGATGAAGGGACGATATGTTGGAAGAGTTCCAAGCTAGATACCATGACAGACTAGACGATAAAAGGCTGGTGACATCGCTATCAAAGATACTACCAAAGAGGCAGTTTGGGTGTATATTAGTTCATAAGATGAACTAGGTTCCTACCATTGTGTGACAATGGAGGTGTGGCTTTGGCCAAGGAACCCCGGTCCCATCATTGACCCAGACATATTCTGAGGCAGCATCACCTGATCATGGAGATAGTTGATCTCCAGCGTGATCGAGGTTAGGAGAGTAGACACAGAGGACAACACGGCGGATCCACTCACAAAGGCCTTTTCCCAGAGAGAGACTTATATGGGATGGTTGAGTATGTGATACTGCAACCACTGCTATAGATGACCCTAGTGCAAGTGGGAGATTGTTAGTTATATGTATGCCCTAGAGGCCATTATTGTAAATGAGATGTATATTGTAGTGGATGCTGGGACATATATAGGTAGGACTTTCTTGCTCGACATGATAGTACGCTATCTGGTTGCTCTTTATCTTAACATGTATACTTACCGTCTCTCTGTTACATGTTGATAAAGCCCTTAGGATGTGTGCTCGACTTCCAGGACTATGATGAAGATCATACTAGTGGGGCCTGGGTAGTCAATGAGTACATCCTTCAATGTTCCTAGTCGTGGGAATATCGAGACGGGGCATCGATATTCCAGAGTAGACTAGCGTATATCTTCTCGACCCATGTCATGGGCGATGGATGATCCCATATCCATTGGTGTTTGACATAAGAGATGGTATGCGGGTGCTCAGAGGTGCCTGGGTACACTGAACGGACTCGCCGAGAACTCCCAGATGGTATTATACCTCACGTCAGATGGCAGTTCTCTGGTGACACTGGTACAGCTTAGTCTGTTGACCCGAGATCGTCATAGAGTCTTGTGTGTCTCCCACTGTGCTTTGATTTCCACCCTACCACGGCTCTACTGAGCCGTGCAAATAGGTGGTTTTTGGGTACAGTCCCGATTCACATAGAGGCAATGAGCGATAGGAGGGGATTCGTCTCTCCCGGTATTGGGGGTTGATGTTGCGCTATGCTCGACTGGCCATAACTGGAAATCCCTGGCCAAGGTTGCACTGATTTACTGGTAAGTGTTATCAGTAGTTTCGTACTTGTTATGGACCTTACATCGGCATGACTTATCAAGCTACTGGGGTCTGACGTTTACCACCCCTAGGCGAGATATGCGACATATCAGACGAACAGACCGGACTGTGCGGTAAGTGTTACTGGTTGGATTCGCAGGAGTGTGAGCAGGCTTGCTCGTTGATCTTCTGATCGCTCAATACTCGGGTGGCCGTTACGTTTAGCAGACCGCTTGCGGCTTGTGGGTGTTTGATATGATCATCACCTACTGCCGGCATATTGACGAGTCTTTAGAGTCCTACACAGGGGTTTCCTGGCTCAAGCGAAACGAAATAGGAGCGCATATGAGATATGTGAGTGACCGAGAATAATACCAGTATGTGATACTGTATTCTATTCTCGCGATTTGTATCATCGGACGGTTATATGTGATATAGCCGGGTTACCGAATCAAGTGTTGATTCGATACATTGATACACTAGATATTAGTCGGTTATATGCAATATGACCGGATCGTTAAATCAAGTGTTGATTTAATGATTTAATGTATAATTATATATTTGATATATTACTTTAAATTAACTAGTATTGGTTCACTTAAGATTGATTTTCTCACTAGATTGTGCACATTGTTTATATGTGATATATGCAAGTGTACATGTTTGTATCATGCTTGATGATACATACAAGTTGTGTGTATGAGACTTGTATCAAGATTAGGTTTAAGATTAGGGTATTTTTTTATCAAGAGATTTAACAAAAGAGTTGAACTTAGCCAAAGTTGTCAAGCTTGAAGAAGCTTGGAGAAACTTTGACAAAGTCCACTCTTTTGTCATTTCTCTTGATTTTCTTTAACCTAACCCTTAACCTAATACCTTGGTCAATTCTCTACATGAGTTAAGCATGAGGGCTTAACTCAACCATGGTGCCATAATTAAAATGATAAGTTTCATTTGGATTCATTATTCTATTATTCTTTCTTCTTCTTCTTCTTCATCAAGCTCCATCAAAAGCTTGATCGCTCCAATGGTGCCATGAGAAAAAGAGTGAGAAATACAAATCTAAAGTGAGCCCACTTCCTATTTCTTCATCCTATACTACTTGCCATGTAGTATAGGGTGTTCTCTTCACAAAGTTTTTGACCAAGTGAAGGAATGGCTTGAGTTTGAGTCTCCCCGACGTAGATCATATTCGGCCTCGAAGTCAACGACCTAGCCCGCTCATTTCTCCGATGAAACCAACGCTAGGGTCCGGGATCCCGATGATCGCAGCGAAGGGACGTCAACACAGAGCTTTAGAAGTGAAGGACCAGATCTACAAAGGTTGTAATCCCTTTCACTTGTAGTTAAAGTAGTTAACTTGCTTTTAGTTTTGCCTAATCTCTACTTAATGATCTTGCATAGAGTTGTTAGGCACATAAAAATTTGATTTTGGCATGGTTGATGCCTTGTAGAACCTCATGAGTGTGCCTAGTAACCCTACAATTACATATTGCGGTTATATGTTAATAAAGCCCGTAAGATCTTGCTTGACTACCTGCGTTGTGATGGCGATCATGCTTGTGGGAGCAGGGTAGTCCATAAGCACATCCTTAAATGGTCCCTAGTCGCGTGAGTATCGAGACTGGGCATTGATACTCCAGAGTAGACTAGTGTATACATTTCTAGCCCCGTTGGGGGATGGTTGGTCCCGCAGCCATTGGTCTGATGCTCCTAAGATCGTATACAGGTGCTCACTGGGGGTGAATACACTGGACGGACTCGCCGAGAACTTCCAGATGGTACTTGATCAGTAGAAAATAATGTATTTTTAACACGGAAATTTCCCTATCATTTGCATTCATTTAGAAGTGTTCGGTATTCATATTTCACATATTAGCAAATCAGTCGTTAAATATCAGATTGCATGTGTTAGACTCTAAAACCGACATTTCTGAGGAAATTGTGTGTTTATCATGGCTTCGCATCATCCCTGTATTGCGCAACACTTGTTTCGAGATTTGTGCAGGAAATTTCAGGATTAAAGCCAAAAGAAGCTGATAAAAAATACACCAACTCCAAGTCTTGAGTTCTGGTAGCAATCTAGAGGGCAAAACACAATTCAACATATCAAAGAAAGGCCCATATGTCAGTACCAGAGAAGCCCAAAAGTTTCAAGCCACAAAGCCTCCAAAGCGCTGCGGTTCCGCGGCGGGAGCCAGCTTGCGCCGCGGAACAGCGGCGCTTTTGCCACGTCATCAGCCAATTTTCATTTCACAATTCCTCTCTCAGGGCCCACATTCCTTTTATATACTTCAATCTCCAGAAAACCCTCGAAGTTTCTTCTAGATCAGCAAAGATCATTAAGCAAAGCCAATCTTAATTAAGCTCCTAACAAACTAATTCTAGAAGCTCCCTCCTAACTAATCACATCTAGAATCTTCTCCTCTAACTAAATTTTGGAGGGAAATTCAAATCTCCTCTAACTAACTTTTGGAGGGAAATTCAAATTCTAATCCTAGATCTAGGGTTTAGGCAAGTCTATAAATAGAAGCCTAGACCTAGGGTTAATGGCTAATCAATCATTAGTGTTCAATCTTTAGTTAGTTCATTAATTCTCTACCTCTACTCTCTTCATCTTCTTCCACAAGTCTAGTGACAAGACTTGTGCGAAACCCTAACCCTAATTCCAATCCAAATTCAAGATCTTGAGTACCAATCAAGCAAGAAGCCCTTCAACCTTTTAGGAGCGGAGCCGATCTCCAATCGAGCAAGTGATCCAAGCCGATCCGCGACTCACGGAGCCGAGCGAAGCCAAATCGACGATCGAGTTCTTCCTCTTATAGTTCTTGAGCGAATGTAATGAAATTGTTGATATAAATAAAAGGTGAAATTCTTTAATCTTGCTTTCTTTAAATTCTTGCATTATGATTCGATCTCAATTTGTAATTGTGGTTCTTGTTGTGATGTTTGAGTAAAACTCCGCTCGTAAAGGAGTCGAGACGATCAATAGAATGATGATGTAACAAATCTTAAAACGATTTTTAAGTCCTACGAGTTTTGTAAACCCTAGCAAGTTCAAGAATCGATGACCTAGTTTCGTAGCGATGCTTTCTTGGTTGTGATCGCTCGAAATTAGGGATCTACGATCGTTTCTTGAATTTACTAGAGGCTAGAATGTGAATGATATCACGAAAGAACAAGGGATAAGATGAAACCCTAGTTTCACTAGAAATCCCTAATTCTTGTCGATCATCATCGATCTAGTATCAATTCATCGAAGGATAAGAATACATCATCGTAAGATTGCATCACATCTATAGATCCGATCGATTCCTACGAGCCTCATTTCGATTCTTGATATTTGGTTTGGAAAAATCAACAAACTATCAATTCTTGATTCTATCTTTTTCTTGTTATTAGATCTAGATTTTTCTAATTCTTGAACTTCAATTCTTTAAATCATGAATTGTTTAGTTTTCTTTTCTTTAAAGTTTCGACTCATCTAATTCAAAAGACGAACGATTACACTGTCCCTGTGGACGATCCGCACTCACTTACAATCTACATCCGACACCGTAGTTGATTGCGGTCAAATAATTTTTGGTTGTGATTTCTTTACAATTCTCAATTACTACACATCAAGAATTCTTTTCAATCAGTACTATACCTATCGTCAGATGGAAGTTCTCATGTAACATGTGTACAGGTTAGTGCTTGGACCTGAGATCGGCATTTGTCTCGTGTGAGTTCCCACTGAGCTTTGATCACTACCCTACCACAGCTCTACTGAGTCGTGCAAACAGGTTTTGGTTGGGTTCAGTCCCGAGCCACATGGAGGCAGTGAGCGATTGTCGGGGATTCGTCTCTCCCGGTATAGGGAGTCGATATCGCAATGTGATTCGATTGGTAAGGACCATAAGAACTTGGCCAAGGCAGTTGGGATTTACTGATAGGTTGATCAGTAGTTTCCCGGATTGGTCCTGAGCCACATCGGCACGACTTATCAGGTTATTAGGGTCTGACGTTCACTACCCCCTAGACTCGATATATGATAGTCTTTGACGAAGAGACCGGACTGTACGGATATTGTCACGGATAGGCTCAGTAGGAGTTCGGACGAGTTTGCTCGTCGGCCTTCCTTTTCCACAGGTACCTGGGTAGCCGTTACGTACAGCTAGTGCCGCTGACGTGCTTGTGGTTAAACCCACTGCCAGAGTACTGTCGAGTCTTTAGAGTCCCACACAGAGGGTTTCCCAGCTCCGGACGAAATGAGTAGAGGTTGTATGGTTTTACAACAGGGTTCGATCACATACGTGCGCGTGTGATGTTTGAGCGGACTATACTAGAGGACTTTGGTTTAAGCCGGATCCTAGTATATGATTATTGGATTAGTTTCGTCTCATTGCATTCGTATTTCTCGAAACACGGATGCGGGTATGTATATACGGATGAGATGAGGTATAGAAGGAGACTTCTCATTAAGGTTTTGACCATTGACTTGGTCAAAACACATATGAGAAAAAGAAAAGATTATGTTATTTTTGATAAATGATAATTGTATTTGGCATGGTTACTTGGGTTGATCTTTTGACTTGGCTTGACTTATTGACCATAGATATTTTGATGAGATATTTTTGACCTAGATATTTTGGTGAGATATTTTCAAGCCATGGTTGTTGGTCATATAAAAGATAACCATTTCATTTATCTTTTATCATTATCACAAATACTTTCTCTTTCTTCAAGCTAGCTCTCTCCTTCTTCCTCTTTCAAACCCTAATGTCTCATGAGTTGATAATCAAGGGTTAATGAGATAAGCTACTCATAATCACACTCTACTCACTCTAGTCCACTTAGATTAGCAAGCTAAGTGTTCTAGTTACCTCAAATTAGAGGTTTAGCTCAAGGTTGGAGCTCTCGGGTGGATCATCGTTGACACAGGGAGGCCGGAGTTCAAGCTCGATCCATACATCCATCGAGAAGCTTAAAGAGAGGATCGATGACCCGAAGGACTTGGTTTCTTTAGGTATACTTCTATCATAGTAGATAGACCTCTAAAATAGCTAACTGGGTTTATGGTAAAGATCCGGTTTAGTGTTAACTTAGCGCCAAAGTTTCGCTCGTCTCAAAATTTTTGTTCCGTATTTGGCCACGGGAGTTGGCCGGGGCACTAGTGTAACCCTTCACTCTCAACGGGTCGTCCAAGTCTGCCATCTCAGTCTTCAACAGACTGAGCCGAAGCTCAAGTGGGACCTCAAAGGGACTCGCGATACCTGAAAGGGCTATTCATAAACGAATAGTCCTTTCCACTCCTGCAAAGGGCAAAGTCATCAAAAGTGCTTCCCCTGCCAGAAAGTCGGCCTTTAAAAGATTGGTCGTTCCCTCTCAACAGGCGTCGGTCTTCGACAAGCTGGCACCAGCAGCAGTCCCTAACCAAAGCAGGAGGCAAGACGGAGCCGCTTCCACAACTGAGGTGGTCCCGTCTGCAAGACACGCTCGACGTCGCCACTGGCGCCCGGTGAGAAGAGCTGGGGGCTGTTAGTTATATGTATGCCCTAGAGGCCATTACTGTACATGAGATATATATTATAGTGGATGCTGGGACATATATACGGAGGACTTTTTTGCTCGATATGATAGTACGCTATCTGGTTGCTCTTTATCTTAACATGTATGTTTACTGTCTCTCTGTTACATGTTGATAAAGCCCTTAGGATGTGTACTCGACTTCCAGGATTACGATGCAGATCATACTAGTGGGGCCTGTGTAGTCCATGAGTACATCCTTCAATGTTCCTAGTCGTGGGAATATCGAGATGGGGCATAGATATTCCAGAGTATACTAGCGTATATCTTCTCGACCCATGTGATGGGCGATGGATGTTCCCATATCCATTGGTGTTTGACTTCAGAGATGGTATACGGGTGCTCAGTGGAGACTGGGTACACTGAACGGACTCGCCGAGAACTCCCAGATGGTATTATACATCACGTCAGATGGCAGTTCTCTGGTGACACTGGTACAGCTTAGTCTGTTGACCCGAGATTGTCATAGAGTCTTATGTGTCTCCAATTGTGCTTTGATTTTCACCCTACCACGGCTCAACTGAGTCGTGCAAACAGGTGGTTTTTAGGTACAGTCCTGAGTCACATGGAGGCAATGAGTGATAGGAGGGGATTCGTCTCTCCCGGTATTGGGGGTTGATGTTGCGCTATGCTCGACTGGCCATAACTGGAAATCCCTGGCCAGGGTTGCTGTGATTTACTGGTAAGTGTTATCAGTAGTTTCACGATCATTATGGACCTTACATCGGCATGACTTTCAAGCTACTGGGATCTGACGTTTACCACCCTTAGGTGAGATATGCGGCATATCAGACGAACAGACCGGACTGTGTGGTAAGTATTACTGATTGGATTCGCAGGAGTGTGAGCAGGCTTGCTCGTTGATCTTCTGATCGCTCAATACCCGGATGGCCATTATGTTTAGCAAACCGCTTGCGGCTTATGGGTGACTGATACGATCACCACCTACTGCCGGCGTATTGACGAGTTTTTAGAGTCCTACACAGAGGTTTCCTGGCTCAAGCGAAACGAAATAGGAGCGCATATGAGATATGTGCGGGACCGAGAATAATACCAGTATGTGATACTGTATTCTATTCTCGCGATTTGTATCATCGGTCGGTTAGATGCGATATAGCCGGGTTACCGAATCAAATATTGATTCGATATATTGATACACTAGATATTAGTCGGTTATATGCGATATGACCGGATCATTAAATCAAGTGTTGATTTAATAATTTAATGTATAATTATATATTTGATATATTACTTTGCATTAACTAGTATTGGTTCACTTAAAATTATTTTCTCACTTGATGTGCACAAAGTGTATATGTGATATATAATTGTGTACATTGTTGGGGTAAAAATTTACACCCCGGTTGACCAAGTCAAAATCAAAGTCAACCCCAAGCCAGGTGGGCCCAAGCCCAGGTCAAGTGGGCCAATGCCTGGAGCGAGCCCGAACATGAAGCGGCCGGCCTCCTCCCATGCCAAAATAAAAATTTTGTAATAAATAATTTTGTTGTATTTCTTGTATTTTTATTTTATGAATAAATGTAAGAAAATGGGCATAAAGCCAAATTTTTGTAAAGCCCATGGCTTATGTGCAAAAAGAAATAGCACATGAGGCATGGGATGTGCAAAATGCCATTTTGTAAAACCCAAGGGGCTATATGTAAAGTGTATAGCCTATAAAGGAAAGAATAATGAAAATATCCCAACAACTTTTTCTCTCTCCAAAAACAAATCCAGATCTGTGATCTTCTCCTTCCTCAAGGTTCAAAACCTTCGTCTTTCTTTTGAATAAAATCAAGAGTTTTACTCTTTCTTTTCAAAAATAAATTGTTTTTCATCACAAAACCCACAAAGGGGAACTTGGATCTTCCATTAGATCTCAAAAAGGGGAGATTTTTAAATCTCACCCCCTTTCTCCAAGATCCGGCCAAACGACAGGAAGAAGAAGGAGACCCATCTTCAGAAGCCCCACTTTGGGGAAGATCCAGGGCTCAAGGGGAGAAGCCCCCTTCATCAGCTTCAAAATATCCTAAGAGTTTAACTCCTGACACACACACACACACACACACACACACACACATAAAATAATAAGTGTTCCTTTCTGAGAGTACAACTCCCATTGTAGGAACCAAGTCCCTTTTGCCTCCCGAGCGCGTCCTTGTGCTCAAAGCGCTAGCGCCCACGTGCCAGGCACGTGGGGCGCTAGCCCCCAGAGCGCTAGCACCCTTACGCCCAAAGCGCTAGCGCTCGAGCGCCCACGTGCCTGATACGTGGGGCGCTAGTGCTCAAAGCACTAGCGCTCTTGCGCCCAGAGAGCTAGCGCCCAGAGCGCTAGCGCCCGAGCGCCCACGTGCCTGACACGTGGGGCGCTAGTGCTCAAAGCGCTAGCGCCTTTGCGCTCAGAGCGCTAGCGCCGAAAGTGCCTGCGCCCGAGCGCTAGCACCCGAGTGCCCACGTGCCTGACACGTGGGGCGCTAGGGCTCAAAGCGCTAGCGCCCTTGCGCTCAGAGCGCTAGCGCCAAAAACACTAGTGCTCGATCTCCCGCGTGCCTGACACGTGGGGCGCTAGCGCTCTTGCGCTCAAAGCGCTAGCGCCCACGTGCCTGGCACCTGGGGTGCTGGCGCCTTCTCCCACGCATCCTTTGGATACCCCTTTCCCTTTTTTCTATATATATATATATATATATATATATATATGTATGTATGTATATATATACACACAGATACACACATACTCCACAACATTGTCCCTGTTAGAAAAAAATTTCTAACGGGGCACTGCCCCGCACCCCGCAAAGGGACTGCTAGCCCCCTTTACTCCCAGCCCGCTATCCGGGTAGCGGGACCCCCGTAAAAACTCTGCGGGGCCCCCCGATATATCCAAAACCCTTTCAAAACACAACACACGTACACTGCACATTGAGTTCGCATGACCAGTTCAACCAGTCAATCGGAGGTTCCCTCACTCCAAAGGCGAGGGGTAATTAACAGCAGCTTAGTCCGCGACTGCCAGAGATTCGGATTCCCACAATCAATAAACCCCAGTCTACCCTAGGCAGGGAAAATCTGTAATGCGCCTGACAAGCGCGCACGTATTCCCATCTCAATGGGGTGACAAAAAACACCCTACAGATTCTGGCACGCCCGGTGGGACCTTTCTCTCCTCCCATATTTCGGGTTAAACGTTCATACGAACTCAATCAATATGCATGTCTATATATATACTAAAATAATGCTCTTTCATGCAGGTTTTCAAGAAATCAACTTTCAACGACGATGTCTCCTAAGATTAATTCGGCTTCCGACACGACCCCGATCTCGTATGTGGTCAAGATCAATACTCGTGTGGTTCTCCCCGCAAGCCTCAGTCGACAGTGAGAGGAACTGCCCCGCCAGTTTGGTTCCGTCATCATCTACCCTGCAGGAAGCGCTCATCTGGCAGAAATCCCGGCGAAACAGATGGCCAAGCCGGTCTCAAGGGGCAGGAGGCCGAATTTTGTGATCGCTAAGGCACCACAACCGAAACTTAAGACGGTGTCTGAACGACTCTCTTGTGCTCCAGCTGGGGGCAAGACTTCTGGTACAAAGGGCAACATCAAACGTTGCGGATGAGCTCAGGTGATGACTCCAACAAATGCACGATCAGGCGTATCTCCAAAGTCCTCCATCGCCCGGTCTACGGTGGCTTCCCGAAGAGCCGGAGCCTGCCAAGCGCTCAAATCAGAAAAGTTAAGGCAGAAGCGGCTCAGGTATCAAGCCAACAAGAGGGCCAGGACTCCGGCCATGTGGAATCTTGTGAGGTTCCAAGAGCAGAGTCATCCTGCGATGACGGCTGAGTCGGCCATAAAAATCAGCAATTCCTTCAAACCTCTGAAGTGGGTTCAGAGAAATGCCATGACCGCCAGGATCAAGAAGGCAACAGTCCGAACAATGCCACAAAGGGACGTGTCCCAGCCCCAACAGAAAAAGTACGACACCGTCTCTTTAAGGGTCTATCAGGCGCTCCGTGCCGCGCGAAAACAGCGGGGCAAAACCAAAAAGGAAGCGTCGGCACCATTCAAGAATCCGGCCAGGCCAGCCACCTTCAATCGACTGCCCGCTACCGAAACAGAGGGGTCAAGACAGCGATCTATGAAATCAGCCACCGATAATAAAAAGACGGCTGGATATATTATCCATACGGTCTATATGGCAGGTGGGCGCCCTAGCGACAACCTTCGCAGCAAAAGCAAGGATGGGGCCACCACATCCCAAGCCCAATCTGGCATGATTGTGGTTGCCGCTTCCCAAGAACAGCCGCCTCCGCCGGATGATGAAAACCCTCTCGATGAGGACACTAGGCAGAAGGACCCTTCGGTCTAGGCAGAGTCAAGCTCGGACAGCGAGGAAGAGCCGACTTTCCGCCCCAGGACCGCGGAGCAAGAGCTACTTCAAGAGCTTCGAAAACAGCTCAAGTGCAAAGATAAAAAGATGGCCAAGCTCTATTCGAAAATTGATGACCTAACGAACGTTGTGATGCAGCTTACGGCTCAAATTGCTCGAGAACCTCCTAATCAAGCACAAGTCGCTACTCATGAGCCGGAGGATGACAATCCAAAGCGGCCGATGCCTGTCCCTTTGGGTCCAAGATTCGTCGAGCCGCACGAAAGCCAACCACATTCCGCTTTGGGGGACGCCTTGGCCCCAGATAACACTATCCCGCTAACACAAGATCGGATAATGGATTTGGTCACCGGCAAGGTTAAAACATTGGTGGCCGAAGCTGAAGCCCAGAAAGAGATTGGCAGTAGTGGGCGGCCATATCCCGCACAATACGATCTGATCGAGTTCCCGAGCGGGTACGTCATTCCTAAGTTCGGAAGATTTGACGGAATGGGAAATGCAAATCAGCATGTCGCCCACTTCAAAATATCATGCGGAAATACAGGAGGCAATGATGCGCTCCTTTTTCGTCAGTTTGTCAACAGCTTGACCGGTGTCGCTTTTGACTGGTACGTGAGTATACCAGACGGGTCCGTCATTACCTTTGCCCAAATGGAGTCCCTATTTCGGCAAAGGTTCATGAGTGTCAGTGATAAAATCTCCATTGCTGACCTTGTGAGGACCAAGCCGGGGAATAATAAAAGCAACACCGACTTTATCGCCCGATAGTGTAATCTCACAGTCAAGTGCGAACCGCCGCTGGAGCAGGACCTGTCCGTCAGCCTTCTTATTGGGAACCTCAGCAATTGGATGGTCCCATTCTTGTGTACAACAAGCCTCAAGACATTTCAGGAGCTAACCAAGAAATTCCAAATGCTGGAACGCTCGAAGCAAGAGTCCCCGCCGGACTCTCAGAGAGACAAGACTTGGAAAAGCAAGCGGGATGAAAACCGTAGAAGCGGGTGTTCCAGCAGTACCAATGTCTTCAATGCGTCCAACAATGAAGAAAAGTGAAGGGCGGGCGAATCTAAAACCAACCGGTCTCGAAAGCCAGTGCTAGGAGGAGAAGGGCCTTCCCTGGAGGAGAAAAAGAACAAGATTTACTCTTTCAGGAGGGAAAGGTCCGAAAGATATTTAAAGATGCCTTGAACAACGGTCTACAATTGCCAGAGTCGAAAAGACCTCAAGAAGCAAAAATGACCGACAATCCCCTGTATTGCCCGTACCACCAAGTAGTGAACCATGTGATCGAGGATTGCTATATCTTCAAATACTGGGTCGAGAAGCAGTATAAGGCTGGAGAGATCGAGCTGTCCAAAAGTGTGTTGGTGAACAATCAAGTTACAACCACCAACTTTATACAGATAGAAGCTGAAACCTTCTGGGAGCAGACAGCCGAACCCACTGCCCTGAGAAATAAAATGGACTCACCGCGGCCTCCGTGGAGTACGCACATATCTAATAATACGAAGAAGATGATAAAGCTACTTCTGAAAGATCCAAGGACGGAATGGGAAGGGCAAAAGAAGCCTACCTTTCCAGCTGCCAATGCGGCTCCATCAGGCTCAAAATCCAAAAAGCTCAAGAAGAAGAAAAGTGCAGCTCGGCGCGAAAAGGAGTCTGCAGGGAGAACGACCATTCAAAAATATATCGATTCCCTCGAAGAATATGAATAGAAGGAAAGAACTCTGATTCAATTGAAGGAGTTCTTCCCTATATGAGCGGCTGAAATTCTGGAGTTAGAAGAAGACTCCAATGAAAAGATCCCAGTAGTGACCTGCTACGCCATCCATCTTGGCAGCGACTCTGAGTAGGAGCTCTATTTTCCCGAAGAGGACGAAGAGCTCGCCACAAAGGCCAACCAAATCCAGCTTAGAAGCGGCAGGGCTCTACCGCCAAATCAAAGGAACGCCCCAAAAGGGAAGGAAAAACAAGTCGCTAATGAAGAAGATGGCAGATAACTTGCTCATGAAGATTCGAGTCCTTCCCCAGTAGACCATAATGTCTTGGCTCACCTCCGAAAGCTTCCGTCTCTCCTTAGCATCTACGATGCCTTAGTTCTATCTCAAGAGCTTAGAGATGTTCTCATTCATGCTCTACAAAACCCTGAGCGGTATCAGGTTCGCTTTGCGGAAATTAATATGAAAGAAGCTCAGTACACTTTGCAAGCCGCCGCAGTCACGTTTAAGGATAAAGACTTGCTACTAGGAACGGCTGAGCATAATCGGACGCTTTACGTGACCGGGTACAGCGACGGAGATAGGATTAATCGCATATTGATTGATCCGGGGTCCTCAGTGAACATCATGAACTTGCGGACACTGAAGAGTTTGTTAATGGACGTCCGATACCTGTCAAGGGAAAGGATTGTCATTCAAGGCTTCAATCAAAACTGCCAGCAAGTTCTGGGGTCTATAACTTTGCCAATCAAATTTGGGGATCTGCAAACTGAAGCTAAGATATATGTGATCAACACTGACACGTCTTATAAAATTCTCTTGGGACGGCCGTGGCTCCACGATTACGGCATCATTCCGTCAACTCTCCATCAATGCATGAAGTATACTAAAAATGGCGAAGAAAGACGCATTGACGGAGACATCCAGCCGTTCGGTGTGCACGAAGTCCAATATGAGGATTCTCGGTACTTCATGAACCACCAAAATGCTAAGCCACAACTGACTGGGGATAGAGCGGCCCCAAGACTCAAAAGAAAATCTGAGCCGGCTGTCACTTTCAAAAGCAAAAGCGCCCAAGCACGCCCGCGTTTCGGTAGTGACACTGATGAGTCCGACGCTGGAAGTCCGTCCTCCCGTAAAACTCGCCCTCGTTTCGGTAACGATACGGACGAATCCGATACTGAAAACCCATCTAGCAGCAAGGTCCGCCCTTATCTTGGCAGTGACACTGAAGAATCGGAGGAAGAGGACCTGTCGTGCAACAGCTGTGCAGATTGGACCCCCATGTAGCAAGCGAAACTACGAGAGACCTTTGAGATTGCAGAAGGGTCCCTGGCCATCACAAGGGTACCGGAACGGATGTGCAAAGAGCTCGATGCATTGTCAGTCTCTACCGTGGACTAGCTGAAAACTTTCTACGTTCCCGGGAGGAAAAGTGGACAGAAGAGCATCCTGTTTTATGGGTCAAAACCCGTTGTGCACCCGGACGATTTGTCTGTCGCGTGCCTTCCCTATGAGAGAGGCATAAGAGCTGTCCTCAATCCCAGATACTATGCACCCGAGATGCGGGAATATTTCAAAAGGTGCGGATGCCGGCTGTATCAAACGGAGTCCGAAGCAAAGTTTTATGAAGGGCTATGGCATCCGCCTCAAGTCCGAGCACTCATCGATGGACGAATTCCAGACAGAAGAGGCATAGGTTTCATTCAACCTGATTCCAAGGCATGCTACATGATCCATGTTGGTGAAGCCAACGAAAGATCAAATGATGATGACGAGACAGGCGAGCTAGAAGAAGCTCCTCAAGAGCTCGAAGATGGCGGACAAGCAACCTTCGACGAGCTAGATGAGATTGACTTAGGAACGCCCGATAATCCAAGGCCGACCTACATCATCTCACTCTTGTCAAAGAAAATAAAAGCGCAGATAATCTCCCTGCTCAACAAGTTCGTCGACTGCTTCGCGTGGACGTATAAAGAAATGCCTGGACTTTCCCATGAAGTGGCCGTGCATAAACTGGCTATATCTCCTGATGCTAAGCCAGTCAAACAAGCTCCTTGAAGAATGGAAAGGGAACTAGAAGAAAAGGTCATCGAGGAGACCAAGAAGCTCATCGATGTCAGTTTCAGCGGGGAAGAGAAATATGCGGATTGGATCGCATGCATAGTCCCAGTGAAGCAGAAAAATGGGCAGATCCGTATTTGTGTCGATTTCAGGGACCTCAACAAGGCATGTCCTAAAGACGACTTTCCGCTACCAGTCATGGAAATGATGGTCGATGACACCTCAAGTTATGAGTTGTTCACTTTTATGGATTGCTCGTCTGGGTATAATAAGATCAAGATGTCGCCTGAGGATGAGAAGCACACAGCATTTCGAACCCCGATCGGAATATACCGCTATAAAGTGATGCCGTTCGGACTAAAGCACGCAGGTGCTACATATCAAAGGGCCATAACCAATATCTTTGATGACCTGATCCATAAAGTCGTCGAATGTTATGTTGATGATCTGGTCGTCAAGACTAAAGCCAAGATCGATCACATCCAAGATCTCAAGACCGTTCTCATGAGACTGAGGGAATACGTTCTGAAAATGAATCCTCTGAAGTGCGCTTTTGGCATGTCATCGGGAGAATTCCCGGGCTTCATAGTCCGACATCGATGGATTGAAGTTAACCCATCCAAGATAAAGGCCATCATGGAAATGCCCCCTCCGAAGGATCTGACGCAGCTGAGATCTTTTCAAGGAAAGCTTGCTTATATACGAAGGTTTATCTCAAATTTATCGGGGAGATGTAGGACCTTCTCAAAGCTCATGAAGAAATGAGCTCCTTTCGTCTGGGATGCCGAATGTCAAGAAGCGTTCGAAAGCATTAAACAGTACTTGTTGCGCCGTCCAGTGCTGGTCTCTCCCATTCCAAATAAACCGCTGATTCTCTACACTGTCGCGCTAGATGAGTCACTTGGTGCACTCCTTGCCCAGAACAACGAGGAGGGAAAAGAAAATGCCCTCTACTACCTTAGTCGAACTCTAGTTGGGGCGGAACACAACTATTCCCCGATCGAAAAGCAATGCCTGGCCCTGATATTTGCTATGAAGAAGCTGCGGCACTATCTGCTCGATCATCGGGTTATGCTGATCTCCAAGTTCGACCCGCTCAAACACTTGATGACCAAACCAAGTCTAGCCGGCAGAATGGCAAGATGGGCTGTCATGCTACTTGAGTTTGACATAGTTTATACTCCTCGTAAAGCAGTAAGAGGGCAAGCTCTCGCAGACTTCCTTGCTGCTCATCCCGTATCAGAGGGGTCACTGCTTAATTGTGAGTTACCCGACGAACAAGTGCTGCACCTCGAGAAAGGCGGGCCATGTTAGGAGCTCTACTTCGATGGAGCCTCATCAATAAGGACCTCCAGCAAATCAAGTGTCCCGGAGATAAAAGCAGGGATAGGATTGGTGTTCATCACGCTATCGATGGGAACCCTACGGCGTTCTTTTGCTCTCACCGAGCCTCGCACAAACATTGAGGCCGAGTATGAAGCTCTGATAGCTGGTTTGGAGCTCGCCATAGAGATGGAAATCCTTCGGCTAAGAGTCTACGGCGATTCCCATCTTGTCGTCAACCAAGTAAGCGGCGACTATAAGATATACAAACCCGAGTTAGCTCGGTACAGAAGCCGGGTGGTGGAACTCATGAAATGGTTCGGTCACATTGAACTAATGAGAGTCCCCAGAGCGTTGAACGGAAAATCCGACATACTCGCTCGCCTAGCCAAGGAGCTGGCTGATCCTGACATGGACAAAATTCTGATCACAGTCAGGAGCCGGCAAATTCTACCCCCAGTATCTCTACGAGAAGAGGAAAGCGCGGAACAGAAGAGCAGTCCGGCCGAAGAAGGTTCAATTATCCAAGACGAGCACGATTGGAGAGAACCCTTCATAGAGTACCTCCGATACGACAAGCTGCCCGAAGGAAAACCTATAAGGATTCAGCTGAAGAAGAGAGCTCTCCGATACGCGTTTGTGAATGACACGCTATACCTTCTACCCCCAGTATCTCTACGAGAAGAGGAAAGCGCGGAACAGAAGAGCAGTCCGGCCGAAGAAGGTTCAATTATCCAAGACAAGCACGATTGGAGAGAACCCTTCATAGAGTACCTCCGATACGACAAGCTGCCCGAAGGAAAACCTATAAGGATTCAGCTGAAGAAGAGAGCTCTCCGATACGCGTTTGTGAATGACACGCTATACCGCAGGTCATATGACCAACTCGGGCTCAGGTGCCTGTCATCGGCCGAAGCCCAAAAAGTTATGAAAGAAGTTCACTCAGACGTCTGCGGGGCTCACCAGTCCGGCCCCAAAATGCGGCTTCAGATCAAACGGCTTGGGTATTATTGGCCCACCATGATACGGGATTGCGAAGAGCATGCAAAGAAATGTCATATCTGCCAAATTCACGGTGATTTCATTCATAAGCATTCCAATCCGTTGCATCCTATGGTGGCGTCGTGGCCCTTCGAAGTCTGGGGAACCGACATAGTTGGCCCAATTGATCCTCCGTCATCTAGAGGCCACCGGTTCATACTGGCCGCAACAGATTACTTCTCCAGATGTGCTGAAGCTGTTTTGCTAAAAGAAGTCAAGACAGAAGATATTCTGACATTCTTCCAGTATAATATTCTATACCGCTTCGGTACACCAAGAAGAATCATTTCTGACAACGGGCCTTCTTTCAAGAGCTTCAAAGTCTTAAGGTTCGCTACTCAGCACAAGATAAACTGGAGATATTCCTCCATCTATAATCCAAGAACCAATGGGCTAGCCGAAACCTTCAATAAGACTCTATGCAAGCTCCTGAGGAAAAATGCTTCAGCCAACAAGAGAGACTGGAATCTCAAACTTCATGAGGCGTTGTGGGCATATCGTACCACGCACCGTACTCCAACTCAGTCCACTCCATACTCATTGCTCTTCGGAGTGGAGGCGGTCCTCCCCCTCGAATTCGAAGTTCCAAGCTTAAGAATGGTCGTTCAGCACGAGTTGACGGAGGAGGAAAACGTGCTCCTTCGGCTTGAAGAGCTCGACGCTCTCGAAGAAAAGAGGCTCGATGTGCAGCAAAATCTAGAGCTATACCGATCCCAAATGTCACGGGCCTATGACAAGATAACCCGTCTCCGCGCTTTCAAGAAAGGTGAATTGGTGTTGGTCCTCAAAAGACCGATCATCCCCAATCGACATGCCAAGGGAAAATTTGAGCCAAACTGGGAAGGACCATACGTCATCGAGAAAGTGTTCGACGGAGGATCCTACCAACTAATAAGTGCCGAGGGAGAAAGGCCCATGCCACCCATCAATGGCCGATATCTTAAGAAATACTACGCGTGAATGCTCCAAGTCGCAGGCGAATTGAGCACACTAGCCCTACGGTCTAGATCATACATCCTGCAAAACCGTATACAATCCACGGGCGTAAACGACCCTTATCTCTCCCAAATCCTGCCGGTGAGACTACTTTTAAAGTCCCACCAGCGGCAAAAAAAAACGGTATGTCCACAAGCAAAACGGGCACGGATGAAAACCCGAAAATGCGCCGTAAGTAAAAACAGCAGGACTACCGGCGAGTTTGTGAAAACCCGAAAGGGCTCAAACTCGTGAAAAGAGATGAAATACACTCGCAAAGTCCTCTCGACCTTGTGAGGAGAAAATCCCTGCATGAGATCCTTACGACTCACAAAGGAGCAACACATAGGAATCCTCACAATTCCTAAGGAGAACATACACCTGTGAGATCCTCTCGACTTGTAGGGAGAAAATGCTTTTATGAGACCCTTACGGCTCATAAAATTAAAAGGTCTTAGGTGATAGGGACCTAAACCTGTCTCCTAAGCTATCGCTCCCCAACGGGAAATGGCAAATGATGAGTCGCTCCTGGCGTTACGCTTCAGTGTTAGCGGTGCCGATGCCGACCCAAAAATTAAATCCCAAGTTCTCCCGGGGCAAATGATGAGTTGCTCCTGGCATTATTCCGGTGTAGCAATCCTGATGCCAAACAAGATCCAAATTCCAAGTCCCTAAACGGCGAATGATGAGTTGCTCCTGATATCATATTCCAGTGCAGCGATATAGACGCCAACCAAAATCCAATTTCTCAAAATTCTCCCAGCCCTACGGTTAGTCCCCAAATTAACTACCATATACAATCCACGGGCTCAAATAATTCTCATCATACCCCACTGCAATCACCAGTCCAGCGGCCGGTCTTCGCCCTTAGACTTATGCTCCATTTTGGAAAACCCACTCATGTGTCCTCACGATACATGAGGAGAACCAACTTACGGGATCCTCACGACTCGTAAGAAAACACCTTCGTGGGATCCTTACGACTCACAAAAGAAAAACACACTTGGGAGTCCCCACGACTCCTAAGGAGAAAGTGCACCTACGAGATCCTTTCGACTCGTAGGGAGAAAATGCTTTTATGGGACCCTTACGGTTCATAAAATTGAAAAGCCTTAGGTGATAGGAACCTAAACCTGTCTCCTAAGCCACCGCTTCCCAGCAGGAATGGGCAAATGATGAATTTCTCGTGGCACATGTGCTTCAGTGTTAGCAACGCTGATGCCTACCCTAACCCCAAAATTCCAAACTCCAATCCAAACGACCTCTAAGTCGTTAAACTGGGAACAGATGACCTCAAAGTCGTTAAACTGGGAACAGATGACCCCTAATTCGTTAAACTAGAAACAAGCGAGATCCCCAAATCCACTCATGGCAGAAGATGATTCGCTCCTGGTACCATATCCCAGTGTAGCAATGCTGATGTCAACCAAATTCACATCAAATCAGCAAGACAACCATCGACATTCCAAGTCGCAAAAATGGCAGCATCGACCATCCACGTCGCTAAAGTGGCAGCATCGACCGTCCAAGTCGCAAAAAGGGCAGCATCGACCGTCCAGGCCGCAAAAAGGGCAGCATCGACCGTCCAGGTCGCAAAAAGGGCAGCATCGACCGTCCACATCGCTAAAGTGGCAGCATCGACCGTCCAGGTCGCTAAAAGGGCAGCATTGATCGTCCAAGTCGCAAAAAGGGCAGCATCGACCGTCCACGTCGCAAAAAGGGCAGCATCGACCGTCCACGTCGCAAAAAGGGCAGCATCGTCCGTCCAAGTCGCTAAAAGGGCAGCATCGACCTTCCAAGTCGCAAAAAGGGCAGCATCGACCGTCCAAGTCGCAAAAAGGGCAGCATCGACCGTCCACGTCGCTAAAGTGGCAGCACCGACCGTCCAAGTCGCTAAAAGGGCAACATCGACCGTCCAAGTCGCAAAAAGGGCAGCATCGACCGTCCACGTCGCTAAAGTGGCAGCACCGACCGTCCAAGTCGCTAAAAGGGGCAGCATCGACCGTCCAAGTCGCTAAAAGGGCAGCACCGATCGTCCAAGTCGCTAAAAGGGCAGCATCGACCGTCCAAGTCGGTAAAAGGGCATCATCGACCGTCTACGTCGCTAAAAGGGCATCATCGACCGTCTACGTCGCTAAAAGGGCAGCACTGACCGTCCACGTCGCTAAAAGGGCAGCAACGACCTCCTCGTCAGACTTACGCTCCGCCTTGGAATCAAGTCAACTAGACACTCCATCTCGGAGGCACGTCAATCAAGTCAACTAGATACTCCATCTCGAAGGCACGTCAAGCATCGACCGTCCATGTCATAAAAAGGGCAGTGCCAGCTTCCCAAAAAGCGGGAACCAAATCAAGTCGCCTCCACGTGAAAGAAGATCCATCAATTTCATGCACACGACCTACATATGCTGTGTGCATTTATTGATGGGGGGCAATTTGTTGGAGTAAAAATTTACACCCCGGTTGACCAAGTCAAAATCAAAGTCAACCCCAAGCCAGGTGGGCCCAAACCCAAGTCAAATGGGCCAAAGCCCGGAGTGAGCCCGAACATGAAGCGTCCCCTGCCAAAATAAAAATTTTGTAATAAATAATTTTGTTGTATTTCTTGTATTTTTATTTTATGAATGAATGTAAGAAAATGGGCATAAAGCCAAATTTTTGTAAAGCCCATGGGTTATGTGCAAAAAGAAATAGCACATGAGGCATGTGATGGGCAAAATGCCATTTTGTAAAGCCCAAGGGGCTATATGTAAAGTGTATAGCCTATAAAGGAAAGGATAATGAAAATATCCTAACAACTTTTTCTCTCTCCAAAAACAAATCCAGATCTGTGATCTTCTCCTTCCTCAAGGTTCAAAACCTTCGACTTTCATTTGAAAAAAATCAAGAGTTTTACTCTTCCTTTCCCAAAACTAAATAGTTTTTCACCACAAAACCCACAAAGGGGAACTTGGATCTTCCATTAGATCTCAAAACGGGGAGATTTTTAAATATCACCCCCTTTCTCCAAGATCCGGCCAAACGACAGGAAGAAGAAGGAGACCCATCTTCAGAAGCCCCACTTTGGGGAAGATCCAGGACTCAAGGGGAGAATCCCCCTTCATCAGCATCAAAATATCCTAGGAGTTTAACTCCATACATATACACACACACACAAAAAAAAAAAATTAATAATAAGTGTTCCTTTCTGGGAGTACAACTCCCATTGTAGAGACCAAGTCTCTTTTGCCTCCCGAGCACGCCCAGAGTGCCAGCGCCCTTGCGCTCAAAGCGCTAGCGCCCGAGCGCCCACGTGCCTGACACGTGGGGCGCTAGCACTCTTGCGCTCAAAGCGCTACTGCCCAAAGCGCTAGCGCCCGAGGGTCCACATGCCTGACACGTGGGGCACTAGTGCTCAAAGCGCTAGCGCCCTTGCGCTTAGAGCGCTAGCACCCGAGCGCCCACGTGCCTGACACGTGGGGCGCTAGTGCTCAAAGCGCTAGCGCCCTTGCGCTCAGAGCGCTAGCGCCCAAAACACTAACGCCCGATCGCCTGACACGTGGGGCGCTAGCGCTAGCGCTTTTGCACTCAAAGCACTGGCGCCCACGTGCCTGGCACGTGGGGCGCCGTCGCCTTCTCCCACGCATCCTTCGGATGTCCCTTTCTCTTTTTTTCTATATATATATATATATATGTATATATATACACACATACTCCACGACACTGTCCCTGTTAGAATAGAATACGGTAT
Organism: Agapanthus africanus; assembly: GCA_030015575.1. NCBI lineage: Eukaryota > Viridiplantae > Streptophyta > Magnoliopsida > Asparagales > Amaryllidaceae > Agapanthus > Agapanthus africanus. The sequence goes on along the minus strand of JASDDO010000267.1, from coordinate 158,365 downwards.
ACGGGTAGCGGGACCCCCGTAAAAACTCTGCGGGGCCCCCGATATATCCAAAACCCTTTCAAAACACAACACACGTACACTGCACATTGAGTTCGCATGACCAGTTTAACCCGTTAATCGGAGGTTCCCTCGCTCCAAAGGCGAGGGGTAATTAACAGCAGCTTAGTCCGCGGCTGCCGGAGATTTGGATCCCCACAATCAATAAACCCCAGTCTACCCTGGGCAGGAAAAATCTGTAATGCGCCTCACAAGCGCGCGCGTATTCCCATCTCAATGGGGTGACGAAAAACACCCTACATACATGTTTGTATCATGATTGATGATACATGCAAACATGGGTGGGTGGGTGACATACACCATGTTAATTATAATTTAGGTTTTTATTTATCTTAATTATTCAAAATGGTGGCATCTTTTTTCATGACTTGAAGCTTCATGAAGCTTGAAGTATCTTTGACAAAGTCCACTTATTTTGTCTCAATTAAGATATTTATTAACCAAACCATTATAATTAGCCATGGTTATGTCTCTACAATAGTTAGTGGATGATACTAACTCACCCATGGTTACATAATTATCATAATTCTTTTCTCATTTTTCATTCTTCTTCTTCTTCATCCAAAAGGAAAAGCTTTCTAGGTTTTTTCTAAGTGATGAAAACAAGTGAGAAATCAAAATCTAAAGTGAACCCACTTCATATTTCATCATCCTCTACTACTTGCCATTTAGTTTAGGGTGTTCTTTTCACAAAGTTCTTGACCTAGTGAAGTGGTAGCTTGAGTTTGAGTCTCCTCGACGTAGATCATCTTCGGCCTCGAAGACTACGAGCAATCTTGTTCATTTCTCTGAGGGATTCCATACTAGAGTCCTGGAGTTCGATGATCGCAGCGAAGGGACGTCAACATGGAGCTTTAGAAGTGAAGGACCGGATCTACAAAGGTTGTATTTTTGTTCACTTCTCTTTGTGATGATAGATTACATGTTTGGTTACCCTAGTTTTCTAGCATGATTCTTAGTTTGATTGCTTAGCACCCCCTTGAATTTTTTGTTGTGGCATGTGTAATGCTTGCAAACCCTAGGCTAGGTGCTAAGGAATCCCAACATGGTATCAGAGCCTAACTAGAAACTTAGACGATATTAGATGTAATATGAAACCGAAACAAATTCGTAATACAATTTCTAGAACCCTGCACATTTGCTCTCTGTTGATTTTCAAAAGTTCTGTAAAAATTGTGCAAACAAGTGCAGAGTCATGTATGTCATACCTATAGTGCATAGAACAAAAACGAGACCAGAAGCTCGGATTTCAACCGAACACTTTCCCTTGAAAACTGGGGAGGCCGGCCCTGCATGCTCAAAAATGTGTCGTTTTTGTTTTGTGCTCTGGTGTGCTCATTTTGGGGTTTCAGGTATTGTTTGCTTGGTCCAAATTTTCATGTGATGTAAATTTTGCTATAGGACCGGAGTGTTTCGTAGTCGTAAAATTTAACATTGTGATGGTAACCTGGGCTATGTTTGACAGTTTGAACGATCTTCAAACATCACCCCATGTCTCCCTCTGAAATTTCCAAGTGTTGGAATTTTTCTAAGTTAATTATATTTAATGGTCGTGCAAGTAACTCTATGGACCCTCTATAAGAACAAAAACCTTAACTCGATTTTATGCCCTCGGAATTACGACTTGAACCCTAGGGTTTGCCGTAGTTCCGCGGTGTCATAGGTGAGGCGTTGGTTTGACCCTTCTGCGGTTGGATCATAGGTACTGTGGCACGTTTTGGGTACTTTAACTTCGCTCAAGTGTTGAGCTCATTGGGAGATGAGGGTGTTGTTTGATTCACTCGAAACGTTTATCATAATCTAGTATATATTGTGATACAATACTTGGAATCATCAACATTTGAATTTTATAAGTCTAGCAATTTAGTTTCATTTGATTGGTTGCCACGGGATTTTGATATGATCAAAAGTCCGTCACAACCACTTAGTGTGTTCGGATATTCACCGGGTAACATTACTAGATAGCCATGCCCCATAACAACGACCAAGTGACTGTAGGAGAACTCCGTTGCCAAAAAAGCATCCGTCCGGATGCTTGCGGCCGCGGTGTTCCGCTTAAGTGCACTTCGTCGTCGGTATCGAGGGGTGCGGCCGTTTAGTAAAGTTTCCGACGAGCATTCGATCGGGATGTCGGGAATCTTGTTGAATTTCCCGACTGTTTATTGGAAAGTGTTTTCAATATCGAGACTAAAATGCGGGGTTTATAATTGTTAGGTATGCGATATCTAAGGAATTCATTTGGTTAGGCATGTGGTGTCTAAGATAGTTGCAGATTCCAACTGTTGTAGTTTTTATTTTCTTTTCTGCGACCGTAAGTGTAATATGTGGTGTATCACCGGTTTCGTTGCTATACGTCAATGACAATTGGGATACGCATATTTACTTACGTTGATGACATATGATATTATGTGTTGCTGAATATGTTATATTGGATCGTCGTGTTTGAATAGCCGGGGGGTTTTATGTGAGATGAGTGTTTTTTCATTTTCATTCATGTAAAAACGTGTATGTAATATTATTTTATTGGGGCACTTCCGGGTTGAGGAAGATGTCACCGTTGATGTATATTATTTACTTTTCCGCATTAGGATAGACCCAAGGAGGGGAGAACAAGTAACCAGGTTCTAGAGTCCAGTAGGAGACCATCTCGAGGCGTCGAGACCGGATCTCCTAACTCTAGAATTGGTAGGGTTGTTTTCTGCTCTCGTAGGCGTCTAGAGATGTTGGTTTGGCTATTCATCACGACCGTGGAATCCATGTTTTATACAGTCTCAAAATAAAACACGGACATCCTAGTATATCCAATATTTCATATGATGTTTTCTACGGCGATATCTGTAATGTGATCATTTGATATGATGAGATAGATACTGTATATAGTATATATGATATATTATATAGACGTTGCTTATGTTTTACACCCGCACTAACCCTTCCCCGCTCTGCCGTTAGTTACCTAACCTAACGGTGCATGACGCGACATCGAGGCGAATGTGGATGGTATAAGCGTACGTTGTATTTATCTGTGATGTTTAGGTGACTTAAATGATGGGACATTCATTAATGAGATTAATGAAATAAAATAAACCTAAAAGATGTTGTGGAATCGAATTTCAAAAATTAGGTAGCTCTAGTTGTTGCTTCGCATAGCGGTATTCCTTGTAGAATATCCAGCACCTCATTCGACGAGGAAAGAGCTGAGATCCCTTCACCGGGAGTGACCTCTTTAGCAATAACTAGCAGATGCTACAACCCTCGGTTTTGTCTTTTGACTGCTTTTTTAGTTCTTGCTTTGCATAGTGGTATTGTGAATATCTTGCACCTCAATCGACGAGGAAAGAGCAGAGATCCCTTCACCGGGAGTGACCTCTTTAGCGAAACTAGCAAAAGCCTAAAAAACACTCCATTTTAAACCATTTGATTCTGCAACGAGATTAAGTTCAAAGCGTTAAAGGTTTTCTTAAAAACCATCCGCAACCCTCCGTCATTTTAGGAAGTAGAGTATTTAGTATTCGTGCTGCGTTTGTTGACCTTAGCCAAGACGCAGTGTATGGTAGCTAAGTGATGTCTTCCTACATAGCATATGATACGATTAGTTAGGACAGTCATGTGACTTTGTTGACCTTAGCCAAGGGTCGTATGGGTGGGTCTAATTAATCACGAAATGACGGGTAGAACTTGACTAGTGCTTATGATTTGTTGACCGTAGCCAAGGTCATGAGTGCTTGGGGTAAAAATCATTATCGGGAGTTTCAAATGTTGAAATTTACAATGAAATTGCATACCTTCTATATGATAGTTGGATCCTGATACCCACTGCGAGTAATTGTTACTCCTGGGAGAGTTTTGCACTTTACAATTAGCCGATCAAGTAGGTGTCTAGAAAGGTGTCAACGGGGTTATGCCCCTGGGAAAATGAGATTTATTTTAATTAGGTCAGTGCGAAAGCACGGGGAACCTCCCTCAAAGTACCGGCACTGGCCTGGCTGAAAGATTGGTGAACTTGTAGGGTGTAATTAATCCCGGCTAGTTTTTCCTTTTAAAGTTTGAAGGAAGATTTGATAAAAACAGTGGGAGCCATCCTGATTAGATAAAATATATAACCAATCTAATCTTGCAAGAGCGCACGCAGAGTGTTTTCTTCTCTCTCTCTCTGCAGGTAACGACCATATCACGTCTTAATCAAGATAATAATATGGATATATTGACCGAACCCGCTTCTTATACCGAGCTGGGGAACGTTGGTCCCGCTCCAACTTATAATTGTTATAAGACCGAGCAGGAAATAGGGGAATACCAGGATTCCCATGCCGCCCGAACGAAGAAAATGCATGATGATGCATCTCCTTCGGGTGTGTTCATTATAAAGAACTGTTTCTCAATATCCTTTACGCCCTAGGTCTTTGATACCAAATCAGGATCCCGGATATGTAATCTGTTACATGGGCTACAGATAGGTAGAGAACTGAGAACGGGTGATAAGTTTTAAGAGTTGAAAACGGTGCAATTGGTACAGCCAAGGTGTTGGCAGTTATCACCCTGTATTACCAAATACATTGATTCTAAATGAATGTTATTAGATACCAAACCTGATATACAACATCATATTGGTCTCTTTATTTACTAAAGAAGGATATAATTTTGTATTGTTGGATAATATTTTGAACATTTTCTATATCAAGAGTTGATCGGTTCAGACACGTTATCTAAAAGCATATACATTCTAAATCAAACCACAGTTCTTAACGTACAAAACACACAAGAGAAAGAGTTCAGAAATGAACGAATTCTTCTTGAGGCATTGTAGACTAGGTCATATCAATGCGACCCAACTAGCTAAGTTACATTAAGATACATATTTAAATCAGTTTGAATTTACATCTTGTGAAACTTGCCACTCATGTCACTAAGATAAAATGACCATAGCTCTGTTTACTTGAAACAGAGAAAGGGTTAGTAAACCCTTGGGACTGATACATAGAGATGTATATGGTCTCCTGTCTACACATGCCAGGACTGGTTCTTTATACTTCTTTACATTCACTGATGATCTCTCAAGATTCGGACACATGTTCCTGTTGAAACACATGTCTGAAGCTTTTGAGAAATTCAAAGAATATGAGATAGAAGTAGAGAACCAATACAGGTATAAGTATTATGTCCTTTGATATGATCAGGGACGAGAATACTTAGGCATAGAGATCCTAGACTATTCTAAAGAAGAATGAGATTCTCTCTCAGCATTACTCATCCGCATACACCACAGCACAACGGTGTATCGGGGTGAAGCAATCGCACCCTATTAGATATGGTGCACTCTATGATGAGTATTACTGAGTTACCTGTTTCCTTTGAGAGTTATGCGCTTGGGGAAGCTGCATACCTATTGAATTGGGTTTCAATCAAATCAGTGCCTACCACTCCATATGAGATATGGTATGGGAAGAACCCATCTCTTAAGTAAGTTAAGATTTGGGTTGTCCGGTCTATATCTAAAAGCAAAATCCGGACAAACTCGAGGAAAGATCAGTTCTGTGGAAGTTTGTTGGATATCCTAAGCATTCGCAAGGGAATATCTTCTACCACATCAAGAAACAAAAGGTGTTTTATTTCTCTGCTTGCCGCCATTTTAGGAAAAGGGTATTTTTTTAGGAAGAAATTAGTGGTCCTGAGGTAGAACTGGAAGGAGTTCCAGCTATACAAATTACAGCTGATGATTTGAAAGAACCGGAGGATTCAATAGTTCCCGACGAACCTCAGCCTCTCCGCCGATCTGGTAGGGTTCCTTATCCGTCTGAGAGATACTTAGGTTTCTCGATGACAGTGGGAGCAAGGATTGCATCATGGAGATGATGACCCAACTAGTATTGAGCAGGCCATCAAGAGTGGGGACTCTGTAAGAATGGCTGGATGCTAAGCGATCTAAGGTGGAATCCATATACACCAACAAAGTATGGACTTTGGTTGCTATATCTGAAGGGTTAAATCTCGATCAGGAGCAAGTATATCTTGAGAAGATTACTTGGTGTTGATGGAAAAGTTGAGACTTTCAAAGCTAGACTTGTTGCAAAAGGCTCTCGTCATTGATCAGGTATGGATTATGATGAAACCTTTTCTCCAATAGCTATGCTTAAGTCCATCCGGATCGTACTTGCCATTGCTACATACCATGACTACGATATCTGGTGGTTGGGTATCATGACTATTTTTCTAAATACTGATTTAGAAGAGAGCGTCTTTAAGTACACAGCCAGAGGGCTTCGTAAACAGTGGGAGCAGCGGAAACGTGTGCAAGTTGCTTTATAGGTTAAAGCAGGCATCGCGGAGTTGGAACATCTGTTTTGATGTGGTAGTCAAAGCATTTGACTTCATCAAAATGGTAGATGAACCTTGTATATACAAAAGGGTAGTAGAGAGTATGGTGGTATTCTTCGTATTGTACATAGATGACATACTCTTGATAGAAAAGGAGTTTCCTATGCTGCGCACAGCCAATATCCTCTTATCACAAGGATTCTCCATATAGGATCAAGGTGATACCTCCTAAATCCTGGGTTTTGGATCTATGAGATAGATCTAAATGGATGTTAGGATTCTCACTAGGTGTAGTGAGATGGTATCAATAGATCCTGGGGAGAATCACTAGATAGCTTCCAGGATGATAAGGATGACTGAATGTCAGTCGCAGGCATTGTCTTTACCCTCAGTGGAGGGACGGTATGTTGGAAGAGTTCCAAGCTAGATACAGTGGCAAACTAGACGATAAAGGCTGAAGACATCGCTATTTAAGATGCTACCAAAGAGGCAGTCTGGGTGTATATTTGTTCATGAGATGAACAAGGTTCCTACTATTGTGTGACAATGGAGGTGTAGCTTTGGCCTAGGAACCCCGGTCCTATCAGTGACCCAGACATATGCTGAGGCAGTATCACCTGTTCATGGAGATGGTTGATCTCCAAGAGATCGAGGTTAGGAGAGTAGACTCAGAGGTTAACATGGCGGATCCACTCACTGAGGCCTTTCCCAGAGAGAGGCTTTTATGGGATGGTTGAGTATGAGATACTACAACCACTGCTACATGATGGCCCTAGTGCAAGTGGGAGATTGTTAGTTATATGTATGCCCTAGAGGTCATTACTGTACATGAGATGTATATTGTAGTGGATGCTGGGACATATATAGGGAAGACTTTCTTGCTCGACATGATAGTACGCTATCTGGTCGCTCTTTATCTTAACATGTATACTTACTGTCTCTCTGTTACATGTTGATAAAGCCCTCAGGATGTGTACTCGACTTGCAGGATTACGATGCAGATCATACTAGTGGGGCCTGGGTAGTCCATGAGTACATCCTTCAATGTTCCTAGTCGTGGGAATATCGAGACAGGGCATCGATATTCTAGAGTAGACTAGCGTATAACTTCTTGACCCATGTGATGGGCGATGGATGTTCCCATATCCATTGGTGTTTGACTTCAGAGATGGTATGCGGGTGCTCAGTGGAGATTGGGTACACTGAACGAACTCGCCGAGAACTCCCAGATGGTATTATACCTCACGTCAGATGGCAGTTCTCTGGTGACACTGGTACAACTTAGTCTGTTGACCCGAGATCGTCATAGAGTCTTGTGTGTCTCCCACTGTGCTTTGATTTCCACCCTACCACGGCTCTATTAATTCATGCAAACAGGTGGTTTTTGGGTACAGTCCCGAGTCACATAGAGGTAATGGCGATAGGAGGGGATTCGTCTCTCCCGGTATTGGGGGTTGATGTTGCGCTATGCTCGACTGGTCATAACTGGAAATCCCTGGCCAGGGTTACTGTGATTTACTGGTAAGTGTTATCAGTAGTTTCACGATCTTTATAGACCTTATATCGGCATGACTTTCAAGCTACTGGGGTCTGACGTTTACCACCCTTAGGCGAGATATGCGACATATCAGACGAACAGACCGGACTGTGTGATAAGTATTACTGATTAGAATCGCAGGAGTGTGAGCAGGCTTGCTCGTTGATCTTCTGATCGCTCAATACCCGGGTGGCCGTTACGTTTAGTAGACCGCTTGCGGCTTGTGGGTGACTGATATGATCACCACCTACTGCCGGCGTATTGACTAGCCTTTAGAGTCCTACACAGAGGTTTCCTGGCTCAAGCGAAACGAAATAGGAGCGCATATGAGATATGTGCGGGACCGAGAATAATACTAGTATGTAATATTGTATTCTATTCTCGCGATTTGTATCATCGGTCGGTTAGATGCGATATAGCCGGGTTACCGAATCAAGTGTTGATTCGATATATTGATACACTAGATATTAGTCGGTTATATGCGATATGACCGGATCATTAAATCAAGTGTTGATTTAATGTATAATTATATATTTGATATATTACTTTAAATTAACTAGTATTGGTTCACTTAATATTATTTTCTCACTTGATGTGCACAAAGTGTATATGTGATATATAATTGTGTACATGTTTGTATCATGATTGATGATACATGCAAACATGGGTGGGTGGGTGACACACACCATGCTAATTATAATTTAGGTTTTTATTTATCTTAATTATTCAAAATGGTGGCATCTTTTGTCATGACATGAAACTTCATGAAGCTTGAAGCACCTTTGACAAAGTCCACTTATTTTGTCTCAATTAAGATATTTATTAACCAAACCATTATAATTAGCCATGGTTATGTCTCTACAATATTTAGTGGATGATACTAACTCACCCATGGTTGCATAATTATCATAATTCTTTTCTCATTTTTCATTCTTCTTCTTCTTCATCCTAAAGGAAAAGCTTTCTAGGTTTTTTCTAAGTGATGAAAACAAGTGAGAAATCAAAATCTAAAGTGAACCCACTTCATATTTCATCATCCTCTACTACTTGCCATTTAGTTTAGGGTGTTCTTTTCACAAAGTTCTTGACCTAGTGAAGTGGTAGCTTGTGTTTGAGTCTGCTCGACGTAGATCATCTTCGGCCTCGAAGACTACGAGCAATCTTGTTCATTTCTCCGGGGGATTCCATACTAGAATCCGGGAGTTCGATGATCGCAGCGAAGGGACGTCAACACGGAGCTTTAGAAGTGAAGGAACGAATCTACAAAGGTTGTATTTTTGTTCACTTCTCTTTGTGATGATAGATTACATGTTTGGTTACCCTAGTTTTCTAGCATGATTCTTAGCTTGATTGCTTAGCACCCCCCTGAATTTTTTGTTGTGGCATGTGTGATGCTTGCAAACCCTAGGCTAGGTACGAAGGAATCCTAACAGGGGCAACTCCCCCTCTGGACTTACTCCACCAGCTCCAATGGTGGAAGTTGACGCTGCTGTTCCAACCGGGAACAGCTTTGAACCGCTAAAGAGGGTGCAGAAGAACTCCCCAACAGCGGTGTTGAAGAAATCTCCACTTCCTGCTGAAAATATGACTCAGGCAAAGCCGGAGCAGCCCCCTCAGCGGCTGTCCTCCCAAATCCACAGGGTCTGGCCGAAAGTCCAGGACTCTGTGATCAATAAAGACCATGCTCGTCAATCGGAGAAAATGAAGGTTCGACAAGAGGAAAATCATCCCTCCACCATACTGCGAGGGAATTTTTTCACGCAGGTGCCTGTTACAACGGCTCCTTCAATCTCGACCTTCCACAAAAGGAGGAGGCCGGAGAAAATCTCATTGCCTGCGGCAAATTCTAAAGGCGCTGGACCTAAATGCCCTAAGCCTGGGGGCATGGTTGTACACATGGTTTATATAGCTTCCGGGAAAGAGAAAAACCATGCTTCCGTGGGTCATCGACCGCAAACTCGGTCGCTAATAAAGGCTCAAGAGCAACAACAAAAGCTTCAGGAGATGCAGACGAAAATGGCAGCGCTCACCAGACAGAAAGAAACTCCGGAGTCAGCATCAGAACGATGCCAGGAGCAGGAGACCGATACAGAGTTCCTACGAAGGGTGCCTGAAAGAAAGGATAAGGAGGCCACGGAACAGGTTGCTAATATAAAACATATAGCGCTCATGTTCCAAGACATGGTTGGAATGATGATCCAGCCATAACCTCCGGCTGAAGACCCGCCGATAATTATCGAGGACGACTGAAGGGAAACATCAAACCCTCTTCCAGCTTTATCGACAGCCAGGGAGGAAACGATCTCCAAAGCTTCCCTTGATGATTACACAGCTCAACAAATACGAGCTCATCAGGCAAGTGAAGCGTGTTAGGGTCAAAAATTACACCCCGGTTGACCAAGTCAAAGTCAACCCCAAGTAAGCAGGCCCAAGCCCACATCAAGTGGGCCCATGCCCAAGTCAAGCCCTGCGGCCGGTCTCTCCCATGCCAAAATGAAATCATGTAATAAATAATTTTGATGTAATTTTTTATGCATGAATGCAAGAAAATGGGCATAAAGCCAAATTTTTGTAAAGCCCACGGCTCATGTGCAAAAGGAATGAGCATATGAGGCATGAGATGGGCAAAATGCCATTTTGTAAAGCCCAAGAGGCTATATATAAATTTGTAAGCCTATATAAGGCAACATGATAATGAAATAAAGGATAATTTTCATTCCCCTCAAAATTTAGGGTCTGTGGCTCCTCCTTCCTCAAGGTTCTAAACCTTCTTCCACTTTTTGAATTAAATCAAGAGTCTAACTATTTCTTTTTCAAAAAGAAATAGTTTTTCACCATAAAACCCACAAAGGGGAGCTCGGTTCTCCCATCAGATCTCTAAAGGGATATTTTGAATCTCACCCCCATTTTCCTTCAAGATCCAGCCAACGAAGAGGAGGAAGAATGAGACCCGTCTCCAAAAATCCCATTCCGGGAGGATCAAGGCTCAAAAGAAGATCCAAAGATCTCTAGGAGTTTAACTCCATTCAAGATCTGTTGGAGTTTAACTCCATAAATCAAACCCCGTTTAGGGAGTTTAACTCCAATTCTATACATAATCCATGTTAAGAGTTCAACTCCAAAGCCCCCTTGGGAGTTTAACTCCTAACCCATGGGCTAAACCCCTTTTCCGCTGGTGTTTCCAGCGGTCGTGTGCTGCGGACGTGACCCATGGGTGCCCAGCGGTCGCGTGCCGTACACGTGACCCACGGGCGCCCAGCTGTCACGTGCGTGGCACATGACCCACGGGCGTGGCATGTGAACCGCGGGCGCTAAAGTGCCCACGTGCGCCTCACGCGACCCGCGGGCGCTCAGTGCCCAGCGGTCGCGTGCGACGCACGTGAGCCGCGGGCGCCAAGCGCCCACACGCCAGGCATGTGACCCGCGGGCACCCAGCGCCCACGTGAAATGCACGCGTCTTTAAGACGCTCCCCCCTCCTCATTGTATACGCACTTCATACTAAATATACTTCCCCCGTTAGAAAAAATTTCTAATAAGGCGCTGCCCCGCACCGTGCAAGGGGGCTGCTGGCCCCCTTGACCCCCAGCCCGCTATCCGAGTAGCGGGACCCCCGTAAACTCTGCAAGGCCCCCGATATATCCGAAACCCCCTTTCAAAACACAACACGCGCACACTGCATACTGAGTTCGCATGACTAGTTGACCCGTCAATCGGAGGTTCTCTCGCTCCAAAAGTAAGGGGTAATTAATAGCAGCTTAGTCCGTGGCTACCAGAGATTTGGATCCCCACAATTAATAAACCCCCGCCTACCTTAGGCAGGGGGAATCTGTAGTATGCCTGACAAGCGACGCGTATTCCCATTTCAATGGGGTGACGAAAAACACCCTACAAAGCGGCCGGCCAAGTCGTCAGAACTGGGCGACCGTACCCAAGCTGGTATGATCAAATCAATACTCGCCGGGATATACGATCCCCAAATTCCATGTGTACAAAGGAACAGACAACCCGCACCAGCACGTCGCTCGGTTCAGAGCTTTATGCGGCAATACTGGAGGCGAAGACAAATTGTTGCTTCGCCGGTTCGTTGGCATCCTGTCAGAGACGGCGTTTGAATGGTACTCAGAGCTCCCAAATGACTCCGCCAAAACATTCACGGAAATGGAACTGCTATTCACGTAGCAGTTCGCCAGCGCAAGCGAGCGCACCCCGATCACGGCATTAATCAATGCCAGGGTGAAGCCAGGAGAAACCTGGGTTCAATACACAATCCGATGGCGGAACCTTTGGTCAAAATGCGAACAACGCATCGAAGAAGCTCCTTCCGTAGGCATGTTCATAGGGACTCTAGATCCTCAAGCGACTGTGTCCCAGTTTATGACGTTCTTTAAGCCGACCACCTTCCAGGCTCTGATCGACAAGTTAGCCCAAATGGACCAGATGGGCCACAGGCCTTCCTCTTCAAAAATGGACCCTCGGAATGCAAAGGGTAAAGGGAAAGCGGCCTTCGTTGCCAACACTCAACAGCAACCGAGTGATCCGAAACCGGTTGCTCGCCAAAATAACGCACGCCTGCGCCAATCCCTCGAAGAGAAGCAAGGACATGCTTACTCGTTTCCCCGTGATAAAATGAGGAGACTGTTCGAACTGGCAGTGCGCAACAAACTCATCATTTTGCCAGACCCAAAACATCCATCGCAGCCCGGTGACGTCAACAATCCCAATTACTACTCCTATCACCGAATGGTGAGCCACCCATTGAGGATTACTATGTCTTCAAAAATTGGATCAAGGACCGGTATTAACGGGGGAAATTTTCGCTTTCTGAGAAGTGGAGGGTGAAACCGCCACAGAGGCACGCTCCTAAAAAGGTGGATACGCCGGGGGCATCATGTTCGTTTGTGGAAGAAGTTTCGTGGGAAGTTGTTCTTTCAGCTAAAACCAAAAGAATGCTGAAGGATTTTCAAGCATGGCCGGCGATCAGGTAGAAAATCCCGTTGGAGCCCGAGATCATTGAGGGGATACTGAAACCGCGTCCCACACTGAAAACTGCTAACGATGGGCAAAACACGCAGGTCAAGCCTTCAAAGTCTTCGAAGGGAAAGATGAAGACTAAGAAGCCCGTGCAGCCTGACGACAAGCGCACGAACCTGCAAAAGTACATCGACGCGCTGGAAGAATACAACTAGAAAGCGCGGACACTAGTCACCCTCGAAGAGTTTCTCGACCATATACTTGAGAACGGAGATAGTGACAGTGATGAGTGAAATGGCTCGTCAGGAGAAACCAAAGACTATGCAGCAAGTTGCCACATGGTTTCTCATTCGTCATTAAATAACGAAGAAACTCCCTCGGCATCGGAAAGCAACGCAGAGGAACTGGGGGCAGGATTGGTGCCAAAATCCCCGGAGCCACCAGAAGACCCAATTGACAGACTGCTAAACGAAGCTTTTCTAAAGAGCGGAGCTGACCGAGAACGTGAAACGGCCATATACGAAAAGGCCAAATATCGGCGTCAGGATGAAGAAGACTCAGCGAGGAAGAGTCACAAAGCACTCCAACCAAGCCAAAGCATACCTGCTACAAACAAGAGCAGGATCAAAGCAGAGAAGCAGTTTTCCAAAGCCTTGTCAATGGGAATGAAGCCGCCCCCTCTCGTGGAAAACGCTACCGGAATCATGTGCCCTGATGAAACGGATATACATCTGAACTACTGCTTATACCATCGGAGGGTCACACACCCTACCAAAGAGTGCAATGCCTTCAAGAAGTGGTGGCAAGGATACGTTGCTCACCGACAATACTTCAAGCGGATGAAGCGCAAAGCTCGTCGACAACAAAGAAGCGCGACAGACGAGCGTGAAGGAATGGCTGGCAACTGTCATATGGTTGATACTAATTCGACAAAAGGAAAATCTCAAGTTCTTACATTCGGGAGAGATTCTGAGGAAGAAATAACCCTCGGCCCTTTTTTCAAAGAATCCACCTCCGAAAAAGAAGAAGAGGAGAAGAACTGCGAGAATATTCAGTTGCGTAACTACACGATGGCTGAAAAGAATCTCGGGCCTACAAACAAAGGTTCGAGCTAGAGAGAGACAAGGGGAAGGAAAAAGTCCCCGAGGAAATTGCCCTCGATGATAAAGTCGTCAAAGAGCTCGCAGCCAAGGACCCACCTAAGAAAAACAAGGTGGATTACAATGTCCTAGCATATTTGAGGAAGATACCATCACAACTGAGCATACTAGATGCTCTCCTCCTGTCCAAAGAATCAAGAGATTCTCTGATCAGGACATTACAGAAGCCCGATCAGTTTCAAGCTTTCCTTGAAGAAGAAAAGATGAAGAATGAGCTGGCAGAGGTCCATGCAGCTGACATTACATTCGGCGATGAAGATCTTCTCTTCGGAACATGCGAGCACAATCGTCCTCTATATGTCACTGGGTACTACCACGATATCAAGATAGGGAAGATCATGGTCGACAACGGTTCCTCCGTCAACCTTCTCAACGTGAAGGTGTTGAAGGAGATCTGCATGAACATTCAGCACCTGGCTCGGGACAAAATTACCATCTCTGGGTTCGACTCACAGTCATCACGGACGCTTGGGTCCGTAATATTGACATAACGCGTTGGGCTTCTCGTCATTGACATCAATTTCATGTCATCGACGCCAAGACTTGCTATAACGCTCTGCTCGGCCGGCCTTGGTTACACGAGTACAACGTCATCCCTTCTACACAACACCGGTGTATGAAGTATTTCAAAAACGGCATCGAGTACACAGTTACAGGGGAGCTAAATCCATTCTCCATAAACGAAGTCCGAAAATATGAAGACGCAGAGTACTTCCTATCAAATTTCAAGGATACGGAAAGATGTCATAAGCCGGAGAATAAACAAAAAGCCGTCGCCGCTATCCCGATCTTTGGGAGCGATACCGAGAAAGACGAAGAAATAGTCTACCGAGGCAACCCCAATGCAACAGGTCCAGACCATCTACTCCTATTTTGGTCTTTGGTAGTGACTCCGCGGACAAGACTAATGTTGTATTCTCCACTCACCCGTCAGCACAAATCATTACTGGAACTGATCAGAGCTTGCAAATCACCATAGTTCCGCCGCGGCATTACAAAGAACTTGATGCACTCGATACATACAGTGTACAAGAGCTGCAAACTTTCTACGTCCCTCCCAGGCGAAGAGGTGAAAAAGTGATCATTTTCTATCAATCTACGGAGACCAGAGTAGAGAAAGAAGTCTATCATGGTGCCGAACTTGAGCTTAACAGGCTTCAACCAATCCGTCTACCCAGATATTACGCAAAGTGATTGAAAGGGCTATTAAGATACCAAGGCGTACCCTTCAAACAAACCGCTCGACAAGCCCAGTTCTACAACAAGCTTTGGGACGCTCCCGGGACACAGCGAAAGATTCCCAACGAGAGGATGGAGACGACTGGGCTTGGATACGTTCGGTCCAAGAAACGGGAGTGATTCTATGGCTGCTGCGTTACAAATAACTCCGGTGAAGAAAGGAATGCTTTTCCAGATATCTATGACGTTGAAACAATGCAAGATCCCGCTATAAGAACGTCAAGTCTGTCGTTCAAAGAGCAAGTTGACAAGCTAATAAGGGAAGCCGGCCAAAAGGTTCGGGATGATCATAACCGCGAAATGGTTATTTACGAAAAGGCCAGGACTCAGCGTCTCATTCAGCAGTTTGCGGAAAAGGAAAATTACGACGCCCTTCACCCTTAGCCCGCTGTACGTTCTCGCGACAAAGAAAAAGCCCGACACATAGGCAAAAACATGGTGGAGAGCGAGAATGACGTTCTAAAACAGCGAAGCGGATCCAAGAAGCCACGCAATTAAGAAAAAGTCAGCTGGAATCCGGCTTTCATCAAGAAGATGGGTCGGGAATACTCTTTCCCTTAAGACAAGACAAGGAAAATATTCAACCTTGTCATCAAGCATTAGATGATGACACTCCCGAAGCCCCGGTACCCCGAACAGGCAAATGAGGTCTATCACCCGGATTATTGCTCCTATCATCGAGCAATAGGACATCCTCTTGAAAATTGCTTCACCTTTAAAGACCGGGTCGAAGACCAATATCAACAGGGCGGGTTCGCTTTATCCGACTGCTAGAAAGTGACCCCACCGCAAAAGCATGAGCCAAAGAGAACCTATATCGCGAAAACGGGACCAGCTCAACACCAAGAATGGAAGTGAACTCGTACTTGCCACATGATAACACTCTCAAAGGAGAGAGCACGAGAATATGGATGGCTCCTTCAAGTGTTTCGCAAATGAGGAGGAGGAGGAGGTGATCTCAAAGTTTCCACCAGCACTAAAAGAGCTGGAAGATGGGATACACACCACGGCAGACAACTTGAGGAAAATCGACTTGGGCACGAAAAACGAGCCGAGACCCACGTTCATCAGTGAGCTATTGTCTAAAAAACAGGTGGCCACACTAAAGGACGTGCTTATGCAATATAAAGACTGCTTTGCATGGAACTATTCCAAGATGCCGGGACTAGATCCAGAAATAGCAGTATATAAACTGGCTATATCGCCGGACGTCAAGCCAGTCAAACATGCGCCAAGAAGAATGCGGCTCGAACTTGAGATGGGTATTAACACCGAAGTCAAGAAACTAATTGACTCCGGCTTCATCCAAGAAATTCAGTATCCCGACTGGATTGCCAACATTGTTCCAGTGATGAAGAAAAATGGGACAGCGCGCATCTACGTGGACTTTCGGGACCTTAACAAAACTTGTCCGAAGGATGACTTTCCAGTACCTATTACCGAGCTGATGATCGATAACACGTCCACTCATAAGGTCTTCTCCTTCATGGATGGATCTTCAGGCTACAATCAAATAAAAATGCATCCCGAAGACCAAAAGCACACCGCCTTCCGAACTCCGCTAGGCATATTCTGCTATAAGGTGATGCCCTTCGGTTTGAAAAACGCAGGCGCTACCTACCAGAGGGCCATAACGAAGATCTTTGAGGATCTCATACATAAGATTGTCGAATGCTATATTGACGACCTTGTGGTGAAAAGTAAATTGTACGATGAGCACTAGGAACATCTGAACATAGTGTTCTAGCATCTTCGGAAATACAATCTAAAGATGAATCCTCTGAATTGCGCGTTTGGAGTCTCCTCAGGCAAATTCTTAGGATTCATCATACGATGCCGAGGTATCGAAATAGACCCATCGAAGATCAGGGCGATTACGGAGATGTCCACACCAAGAACTCTTAAACAACTGCGGTCTCTCCAAGGAAAGCTCGCGTATATCCGGCGGTTCATAACCAACCTCTCCGGAAAATGTCGTCCCTACAGCCATCTAATGAAGAAGGGGACCTCATTCGTCTGGGACCAAAAATGCCAAAATGTACTAGACGAAATCAAGCAATACCCGTAGAATCCGCCGGTATTGACCGCTTCGGTTAAGGGAAAGCCCCTCATTCTGTATACAACAGTCCTGGAAGGTTCTCTAGACACTCTATGGGCACAGGAGAATGACCAGAGGAAGGAGAGAGCTCTCTATTATTTGAGTCGAGTTCTCCTGGGGGCAGAAAACAACTACTCCCCCATTGAAAAGTATTGCCTGGCACTGATCTTCACTATAACGAAGCTCAGACACTACGCCTTGGCACATGAGGTTCATCTCATATCAAAAGTGGATCCTCTCAAATATCTGATGTTAAGGGCCATACTAATAGGAAGGCTTACCAAATGGGCCCTCCTCTTGATGGAGTTCTCGATAACGTATCGCCCCTTCAAAGCAGTGAAAGGTCAGGCCATCGCCGAATTTCTCGCTGAGTATCCGATACCAGCCGATTCTCCCTTAAATTGCAAATTGCCAGACGAACACGCGTTCGACACAATCGAAGAGGAGGAGGATGGAAACAATGTCTAATGGAAACTCTACTTCGATGGAGCATCTTCCATGAAGAAGCGGAAGCATAACACCCCTGTAATCAAAGCTGGGGTAGGCCTCATCTTCGTGACTCCGCAAGGAAGGATAATGCGTTTCACCATTTCCTTAACGGAACCAAGAAAAAAAATGAGGCTGAATATGAAGCTTTGATAGCGGGTCTTGAGATCGCTGTCGATATGGGAATCGAAAACCTCCTCATATATAGAGACTCCTAGCTGGTCGTTAGCCAAGTAAATGGCAACTATCAAACGTATAAACCAGAGTTGATAAAATATGGTAGGAGAGTGCAGCAACTGCCGACACAAATCCCCTCCTATATCCTGAAAAGCATACCGCATGCGGAAAATAGCAAGGCGGATGCGTTAGCCAAGCTTGGTAAGAAGCTGGCTGACGAAAACCTCGATGACGTAAGAATCGTTGTGTAAAACCGCCGGGTTATCGCGTCAGCGGAAATATCTTTAGAGGATTCAATGGAGCCATCTGAAGGAAAAGAAATGACCAAACAAGCGGTCCTTCAAATAGAAGACGAAGAAAAGGTCAAGAATTGGAGGGAAGTCTTCATAGACTACTTCAAATGCCATCGAACGCCCGAAAACGCGTCGTCAAGACATCAGCTCATGAAACGGGCTCTGTCTTTCGCCTTCGTCAATAATACACTATACAAGAGGTCGCTCGACTGTCTGTGACTAAGGTGCTTGGGGCCAGAAGAAACAAAAAGGGTCGTCCAAGAAACTCACGACGGACTCTGCAGTTCTCATCAAGCCGAGCCAAAGATGAAGCTGAAGATCAAAAGAATGGGTTACTATTGGCCCACAATGATTCAGGACTGTCTCGAATATACGAAGCAGTGTCACTCATGCCAGAATCACGGGGACTTCATTCACCAGCATCCAAATCCGCTTCACCCAACGGTAGCTAGTTGGCCGTTAGAAATGTGGGAAACCGATATAATCGGCCCCATTGAGCCGGCATCATCCAAAGGACACCGGTTCATACTGGTAACGACCGACTACTTTTCTAAGTGGGCGGAAGCAGTACCGCTCAGGGAGGTGAAGACGGAGAATATTCTCCATTTTTTCAAGACACATGTCATCTATCGGTTCGGTACTCCGCGAAGGATAATCTCGGATAATAGGCTAGCCTACAAGAGCCATAAAATCAGCCGCTTCGCAGAACAGCACAAAATAGACTGGAGACACTCTTCCATCTATAATCCCCGAGCCAACGGTCTAGCTGAAACTTTCAACAAGACCTTGACCAAGATTATAAAGAAAAAGGTGTCCAGAAACAAAAAAAACTGGCACGAAAGACTGCACGAAGCTCTCTAGGAGTACCAGACGACATTCAAAATGGTTACGAATACAACACCATACGCGTTGGTATTCGGCACTGAAGCGGTCCTTCCTTTGGAAATAGAAATCCCTTATCTCCAAGTAGCGGTTCGATACGAGCTAACAGATGACGAAAATGCCCATCTTCGGCTTCAGGAGCTCGACGCCCTCGATGAAACTTGACTCATGGCGCAACAAAACCTAGAAGCTTACAAGGCAAGGATGACGTGCTCATACGAAAAACTGACTAGGTCGGGAACATTCCGCCAAGGCGAACTCGTGTTAGTCGTCAAAAGACCTATGATCCCCAATCATGCAAAACGGGGGAAATTTGAGCCAAACTATGAAGGCACGTATATCATAGACAAGGTCTACCAAGGTAGGGCCTATTTGCTCATGGATATGCATGGCGAAAGACCTTTCCGGCCAATAAACGGTCGATTCCTTAAGAAATACCACGCTTGACGAGTTACGACTTAGGCCAATGATAGATGACGACGCTTGTGTCCGCTAGCTATCTTTCTGAGTCAAAACTCTGAGTGGTATTCGGAAAAATTTCGCTTCAAACATAGCGACAACGGACCGTAATGTCCTTAAACTAAAGCTTCACCTCAAAAATGGTGATAATGGACCACTACGTTCTTAAACTGGCAACGGACCGAGATGTCTCTAAACTAACAATAGACCGAGATGTCTCTAAACTAACAACGGGCCGTAATGTCCTTAAACTAAAACTTCACCCCGAAAATGGTGACAACGGGCCGTGATGTCCTTAAACTAAAACTTCGCCTCCAAAATGGCGATAATGGACCGAAATGTCTCTAAACTAACAACAGACCAGAATGTCTTTAAACTAGCGCGTCGCCTCAAACACGGCGATAATGGACCGAAATATCCTTAAACTAGTGCTCCGTCTCAAACATGGTGCATCGCCCCAAATACGGCGATATCCTCTCTTGAGATCTATATTGCAATAAAAACTCCAATGGCGAAGACTGAAATTTAAGTCCCGCTGGCTACACAGCTACTCCGACGGTGAAGTCACCCCTAAAGTCCCATTGGCAAACAGATGGGTGTAAAAAACGGTATGTCCACAAGCAAGACGGGCACGGATGAAAACCCGAAAGGGCGCCGTGAGTAAAAACGGTATGGCTACCGGCGAGTTTGTGAAAACCCGAAAGGGCGCAATCTCGTTGTTAAAAAAATAATACGGTATGTCCACAAGCAAGATGGGTACGGATGAAAACCCGAAAGGGCGCCGTGAGTAAAAACATCAGGGCTACCGGCGAGTTTGTGAAAACCAGAAAGGGCGCAATCTCATTGTTAAAAAAACGGTACGTCCACAAGCGAAATGGGCACGGATGAAAACCCGAAAGGTTTCCGTGAGTAAAACCAGCAGGGCTACCGGCGAGCTTGTGAAAATCTGAAAGGGCGCAATCTCGTAAAATTTTCACTTACGAGATCCTCTCGACTCGTAAGGAGAACTCTCCCTATGAGACCCTCACGGCTCATAGGATTCAAAGTCTTAAGTTACAGGGATCCAGACATGTTCTTAAGCCGTAGTATGCCTTAAGTTACTCTACAGGCGGTCCAATATTAGCCTTTGTATACAATCCACGGGCACAAATAAACGATTTCCCCACCAAGTTCCACCAATGACGAAAAATGTCCTCATATGGTGAACGACACTTATAAGTCCTCTCGACTTATAAGGAGAAAATACTCTTATGAGATCCTTACGACTTATAAGAGAAAACACCACTTAGAAATCCTCACGGCTTCTAAGGAGAACATACACCTATGAGGTCCTCACCACTTCTAAGGAGAA
This sequence comes from Agapanthus africanus, assembly GCA_030015575.1. Taxonomy (NCBI): domain Eukaryota; kingdom Viridiplantae; phylum Streptophyta; class Magnoliopsida; order Asparagales; family Amaryllidaceae; genus Agapanthus; species Agapanthus africanus. Next base: position 137,339 of record JASDDO010000267.1, on the reverse strand, counting down.
CATAGGGAGAAATACCTTTATGAGACCCTTACGGCTCATAAGTCAAAAAGTCTTACTCGGCAAGATCCTAACCCTGTTTTCTAAGCCATCTTTGTTCAAATTGACAAAGGCAAATGTTGATTCGCTCCTGACAATATCTCAGTTGTAGCAATACTGATGCCTGAACCGGTATCAAATTCTAAGTCCTCTCAAGGCAAATGATGATTCGCTCCTGGCAATATTCCAGTCGCAGCGATGTTGATGCTAAAATTGGTATCAGATCTCAAGTTCCATACTCGCAACGGAGATCAGCGAACAGAAAAATGCATATGAAATAGCCGAAATGTTTGGGCAACTCGCAATAAAAATCAGCGACCAAAAAATGCATATGAAATAGCCGAAATGTTTGGGCAACTCACAATAAAAAGCAGCGAGTAAAAATATAAAAATAGCCGAAATGATTGGGCACCGCGATAAATAGCCGAAATGATTAGGCAATCGCGACTTTCGCGATATGAAAAGCTGAAAGGATAGAGCATCGCGGAAATAGAAAATAAAATAAAAATAATAATAAAATTTTCTCTGCCCTACAGGTGAGTCCACATCAACCCCTGTATACAATCCATGGGCACAAACAAAAAGAGAACCATATTTTCTCACCTGGCTCCATCAAAGGGAGAGCCAAGTTTTGACGGTTCACAAAACAACCTAAAAACTACATCAACATGTTTCTCGTTACAACAGACGCAATGTTAACAATGACGTTCCTTCTCAAGTCCAGCAGGATGCAGACGTGACGTCAACAAAAAACCCCAGGGTCGAAACAGAACGGAGCCATGGCAAAACTCCTAGCTCCAAGTCTTAACGCATCACAAAACAACCTAAAGACCATCCCGACATTCTTCTCGTTACAGCAGACGCAATGTCAACAAAGGCTCCAAAATAGCCATATCAAAAGAAAGCGAAGGCAAAATTCCTAACTTCAGGGTCTTGACGGTAACTCAAATAAAACTCGAAAGACTATCGGAGATTATCCCACACTAGTGCGGAGTGGTTATGACTCATCGGGGCTCCCAAATTGAGCCAATCTCAAGTAAAAAGCAGCATGACAAAATTCCTAACGCTTGCTCTTCCGACGGTCAAACTGCCTAAGAAGATTACTTGAAGGCGTCTTGTCCAGCCCTCGAAGGGATCAGAGACACGACAGTCGCGGAGCTACTCGAACAGCAGCGTAAAGTCTGAATACCGGGGAATGCATCAGCCAACTCGATGGTACCACGGACTAAAACCCTAGTACCACAAAGCCTAATGGACCTCTGTCGCAAAGAGCAGGGGTTATCTATAACGTTAGGACAAGTTTGTCTATAAACCCAAGGGAGGTAAACTTATTAAAATCCGAAATGAGTCCATAAACTAGAGACTCCGGAATGAGTGAATAAACTACAAACTCCGAAATGAGTCCATAAAATAGAGACTCCGAAATGAGTGGATAAACTACAAACTCCGAAATGAGTATATAAACTACTTTACGCCAAGACAAGATATCGACAGAAAGAGAATCGCTAGTATGAAATAAAATATGCCTTTTATTCATGAATCAAAAAGAATACAAGATAATCTTATTTATGAATCAAAATGAATACAAGCAAAAAAAGGGAGAGTATACGGTGACAAAATTGTCTAAGCCGATGGATGGTTCAATAAGCCAGTAAGTTCGTCGTTTTTCCACTGGACTTCTGCTTCGAGCTCTATTAGTGCAGCAAGACGAGTCCCTGCTTGTGCCTGTTGACTCTGGTATGAAGCGAATTGACTTTCAAGCTCTTTCTCGGCGACTTTGTGGGCTTCAACCATCTCACGTGTAAAAATAACAGCTTTACCGAGAGCCACCACTTCTGTGATGGCCTCTTGAAGCACCCGCCAAATTTCATACGCACAGGTGGTCTTGGCAATGAGCTGAGCTTGAAATTCCCCTAAAGCTTTTGAAACCAACTCCCTCGCCAAAAAATTCCGCTTAAGCCTTTTCTCGCATAACTGGAGATTAGCCGCGCATCGTTCGAGCCATCCACGCAGGCTCTCTTTTACGGACAAGAGGTCGGAGAGAAGGCGTATGCATTCAATCCCATGTAGACAGGCCTCCACTCTACGGCAATACTCAATCCAGATGTGCACCAATGCCTCGTCATGATAAGTGGCAAGAACAGATAAGGAAGCGTTGGCTTCAGCAGCGAATTTTTCGCCGCGACAAAAGTACCAGTGCGAAGATCTTCGATGAGAGCCGCCAGAGAATAAACGCTCTGTTTTGCCATCCTCTCAGATACGCGTCGAGCGTAAGGACCTGGTGACATGGGGATCCGAGACTCTAATGGGGTCAGGACTGCCAAAGCAGTAAAGATATATGTGCGGTCAGTTATATTTTCGAATATAGAGTAAGCAAAATGAAGCTAGAAATAAAGTGTCACTTACCCACAGTCATGCACGGCGGGCTTGAGAGATCCCCAGGTCCATCAAGAATCTCGACTTCGTCGTTGGCTTCCAGAACTGTGGTTTAAAATGAAGGGCATATCAGCATCATGATAAAAATATAAAATAAAAAGGGCGAAAGAATACCGACCTTGGCCGGAAGAGAGTACTATGCTTTGTGGAGGTATCGCTTGTGTGGCCGCCATGTCAAGCAATCGCTGGAAGGTTTTCCTCGGGGAAAGATCCACGATGGAAGCCGCCAGCTCCCACAATTCTGAGGAAAGGAAAAGTTTAGATAACAAAGAGATCTTTAAACAAAATGTGTATGTATAGAAGATTACCTTCGCTATTTCGCCTGCCCTGAACTGGAGGGATGGCAGCTTCGGCAACCTCCTCTACACCCTCAGGTGCATCACTGAAAATATGTGTGAAATTTATAGCTGGTATGGCAGCCTCTAATAAGGGGAAGAAAGCCGCCGCGGAAGGCCTCGAGGCGGGGTTAACAGTTTCAGCCATCTCTTCTACACCCTCCAGTGCGTCACTAGAGATATCCATGGGATCTATGGCCGACGAGACCACCTCTGCCGGAAGAGTAGACGCAGAAGGGACACAAGCCACCACCGAAAGATCCACAGCAAGGGCAGCAGCTTCAGTAATCTCCTCTGCACCCTCCGATATGTCACGGGAGATATTCGTAGAATCCGCAGCCATGGCTCGATCTGGACTCAAATCCACTTCCGCTGCAGAAGTCCCTGCAAAGTTTTTGCAAAAATAAGGAGACGTGAAAGCAATACGAATTACTCGCCAAAAGAAAGACACGAAAAATACGCATACCAATACTCTAAGAATCCTGAAGTATGGTTTTTTCGAGCCGATGTTCTTTTCTGATCAAATGCGCTCGCCGGGTTTCAATCGCAAGTGAATGGCTGCCCGTTTTCAGTGCAAGCTCATCTTCAGAAACAACTGAGATGGGCTGTTTGAGAGCCCGTTCTTCTTCCATTAATAGAGAACCCATGTGTACTTTACGTAATGATGGGCCAACGTCGTAGAATACAACGGGAGGGAAGGCTTTCTTCGGGACGCGCACGTTTTCAGTCTCGTCATGTGAGCGCCTTAAAGACTCAGCCAATTGCGCAGCCTCCTCGGCAGACGAACCAGGAAAGAGAAGACCGTCGTCCGGCTCCTGCATAAATATCGGCTCGTCCTGAATAAATGACTGGGATTCAAGCAAAGTGTCGAGTAGGCCGGCGACCGATTTCTTTCTCCTTTTGGAGCCTGTGTTAACGCTAGCGGAGGAGCGCTTCCTCCCCCTTGGTGCTTTGGCACGGCGTTGCCCAACTTCGCCTTCAGTATCACCCTTTAGTGACACCACCACGGGGGCCTTATCAAAAACTTCCGCCTGGGCTCTAGTACGCATCGGCATACCAGCAGTGCGAGGGGCTGATTCTATTTCTGCGACTCTAGGGATAAGCACCGAACCACTATCCCTCAGAGGAGGGCGAACCACCGACCACGGCCGCAATGTGGAGCAGGTGACCTGAGCCGGAACGAGAGCTCTACACTCGAAAAGCACCCGTCTCTCCTCTGCAATGACGGGGCCGACCCGATGGCGATACCAACCCTTGAAGGACCCCACAGGCCTCGAAAGATAGTCGGGCTCCGGGATCATGAAGAGGGAGCCAGTGTTTAACCACATGAAATGGTGAATGACATCGCGAGTAACCTTCAGGGAGAGGGCAGACTCAACTAAAAATGCCTCTAAAGGAACGCCCTGGTTGTAACCTAACTGCTGGACGAAGCGATACGGATTATACCGCGTGCAGAGAGCAGTGTCATTCTGACAGAACACCAAATAACCCAGCTTGATCGAGTATAGATGCATAATCTCCTTAGGCTTTAAAGCCGGAACCGCACCCTTCGACAAATCAAACAATTGCTGAACGGGTCCCGCTGGAGCATAAAGGATTCGATCGCTGAAAACCATTCCGCCTTCATTTGAGTATGGATTCAGCGGTACGCGGAGAGCCCCTAACCGGGTCGGATCGGGAGCGAAAGTATCAACCAACCTCATGATCCGCGGAAAAGTATATGACTCATAAAAATCTGGTCGCTGGTGCGCAGCAAACGCTCCTAACACATGCATCTCGATCCATGACATGAAGTAGTGGAAAGAGAAATTCACGGTATTCACATCCGGGTTCGAAGTATTAGCAGTAACACTTAACCCGTGATATAGATGCGACAACCCCATGACGCCAACAACTAATCGTGCTCCTCCAGCTATGCGATGAGCAGGATAAAACACGGAGGCTCTCATAAAGCGACAATGCATCGGCATGGCAAACCAGCTGAGCCAAAAAATGATAAAGCCAACGAAGAAAGTGTCTTCGTCCATACCAGGGGCTGCGATCGCGTCAAAAGCCACAGCCGACAAGTTTGGAATATAAAACTGCGGCAGATCTTCTTCTTTGGCCGGCAGTTTCTTCAACCCGAATCCAAAGGGATCTTCAATTTTCGCGAATTTTGGAGCCTTCTTGGATAAGACATCCTCGCGGAGAAAGCAGGTAATGAAAGCGTCAAAAGTGACACCTTGCCTTTCCGATGTCACAAAAAGTTTTTCAAAGATGCCTAGGGCCTTGATTAGACTTGGGTGCTTGTGACGGATGGCGTTCTCAGTCGTCAGACCGTCAAGTATAGCGGGCACCGTAGCAAACACGTACTCATCAGGAGGCAGTAACTCTTCGTAATGCTCTCCCCTAATCGGCAACCCTGAAATGTCCCGAAACTCCTCCAGCGAAATAGAGACTTCGCGGTCCCCTAGCAGAAACATATTCGTTGGAAGGTTCCACTGGTTCAAAAAAGTCTTGACCGACCAGACGTGGAGAGCATGGTAGTAAAATAATGATGCGTACACTACTTGGTACAACCCAACCTTCTGCAGCCGTGCGCGTTGGGCAGAGAAAATGTATCAAGCCTAAGAAAGGTAACCCACTGGATGGCGCGGGGTAACGCCTACCTTATACACCTGCCCCCACGGTCGAGCTTCTCCCTGACATATGCGGCGTCCCAAAATATTAATAGCCGCCGGGGGCTGGTTGGATATCCCGGTCGTTGACGGCTCGAGCTGGCCCGTGGGAGTCCAATTAGTCGCCTCCAACGCATAAACAGTCCGTGGACGTTCCATCAATAAGATTGGACGGATGGGTTTTGTTGGCACTTCACAGGTAAAGCTACGGCGGCCCCTGATAATATGACTGTACCACACCCTCCATAAGAGAAGACTTGTACAGAGAATTTAATTCTCACAGAAGACTTGTTTCATTAAAACCTTGGGTAAAAAGAAAACAAAACTCAAAGATCATCTTGTCTCTCTGTTACCCCTCTAAGGGTTTAACTTTTCATGCAAGAACTTAGTTCTTCCTCTGGTTGAGATCTGCAGAAGCAGATCTTCCCACAAGTTGAGAATTTAATTCTCATCGGGAAGATTCTATCATGCAGATTCAAAACCTAGGGGAAATAATTGAGTTCAAAGAATTTGATTCTTACAAAACACATGGAAATTTAGTTCCTCTGAAAACTACTGTTTAACCCTATAAAAAGAATTTAATTCTTACAAAACAAGACATGAGATCCTCCAAATCCTAGGGTCATTAACATGAAATCAAAATCTCAAAACACCCAGAAGGAAAGACTGATGATTCATTAGTGTTTAAACACTATAACGAGGACCGCACGTGTTTTCCATGCAAGCGCTTAAAAGAAGAACAAGAAGTGTCTCTTAGGGCAGTCACGTGTTTTGCACGCGATCTCCACTTATATAAAAAAAGGGAAGGGATAAAACCCAAAAGGCAGTACCCAATTTTGCGGCGCCTCACGTGTTCACACGTGAGCGCCACAAGACCAAGTGCTTAGCACTTATATGCAAAAAGGGAATAAAACCCAAAGAACAACGCCCACTTCGATACGTCTCATGTGATTCACATGTGAGCGTCTCCAAAGTTCAGTGTTTAACACTGGTCTAATGCCTCACGTGGGATACACGTGAATACCACATTTACCAGTGCTTAGTACTACAGGGGTAAATATGAAGACCCAAACCTAGTCACAAATTGGCTAAGTCTTCCCAAGATCAAAACTTCTTTGATCTCCAAATTAACCAAGCCTCTGTGCTCATGTTTTCCCAAACTGATCTTAGTCCCAAATATGACTATTGATCTTCCAACTAATGATATCCAAAACAATACTCATCCCACATCCTCCCGAGGAAATCTTAGTTTACCACTAACTCTTTTTTCCTTCAAATACAGGAATCGGTTCAAGAGTACATCTTTTCACACCTCTGATCCATGTCGTTGTAATTTCTCAACGTCTTTAAAGAGATGGCGGGTCCCAACAACCAACAGCTTTTTAGTGCACTGATGTGTACACCTCAAATCAGACCGCACCCCAAACTGGGTGCATCCCATATCATCGTTGTTCATCCCGTCACGTAACAAATACACGTGCGCGCAATATGATCAACGGACCGAGACGTTCTTAAACTAAAACCTCACCTCCAAAATGGTGATCACCGGACCGAGACATCCTTAAACTAAAATCCCACCTCCAAAATGGTGATCAACTGACCGAGACGTCCTTAAACTAAAAGAATAGAGCCCAAACGCTCTTTTATTGGATCTGAAATAAAAATGATCTTGAAACCCTGTTAAGTGGATCTTAGTCTCAAATTGGACTAATGTATCCTTAACAAATCGAGCCCCAAATGCTCACATACATTTAAGTCGATTTTATTCTCAAAATAGATTAACGATCCTTAAATAAAAACCCCAAATCTAAGAAATACGGATTTGGAATAATCCACGTCCTACGAGCGACAACATAAATTAGTCTCCGTATACAATCCATAGGAAACCTAAACAAACAAAAACACACACGACACGATGTGAAATTCCGGAGCACAAGAAAGTGGTTATCGTGATGCGATAACGTAATTAACTGCAGGGGCTTGCGCCTGCAGGGAAGAGCGTCCCCACAATCAAAAAACCCTCATAAATGAGGGAGAATCTGACGAAATCTGCTACAACGGCCGCATCCGTCCAAACCTCCGTTATACGGTGCCATAAATCAACTTGGTATTTTCGGAGAGGTGGACGGATAAACCCAAATAGCATCTGCCCCCTAAATTCAGGCAGGACAATCCATCCTGATTCGTCTCTGTTTTCGGAGGTAAACACTTATATAGTCAATATTTAATTGTCTAGCTGTTGGTGGTGCGTCCATATCAGAGGCAGAGGCCACCACTGCACCTGCAGGTATATTTATATATCCTATAGTATATGCATATTGATTTAGAATGTTATATCATAAATATACATACATTCTTTTTGCTCTTACTTAGATAATCAATTTTTTATTGTCTAGCTGTAGGTGGCGCCTTCACATCTCGGGCAGAGGCCACCACCGTACCTGTGGATATGTTTATATATCCTATATTGCATGCATATTGATTTATAATGTTATATTATAGATATACACATTCTTTTTGCAATTACTTATATAATCTATTTTTAATTGTCTAATTATAGGTGGTGCATCCACATCTAGCGCAGAGGCCACCCCCGCCACTTCCGTACCCTCCACTGAGTCTGCAAATTAGTATGAATAAATATAAAATATTTAGTCATTTTACATATCCTCTAAGAATAAACATGAACTTCAAGTAATTTTATCGTCAATGTTTATTTTTTAGTTGGAGGGGATGCGTCCATGTCCGGGTCACCGGCTGTTTCTCACCGGAGGAACTATCGTCCCGCTCGTGCTGCCGTCGCCGGAGGTATATATCGCAGCACAATTTTCGTTAATCCTTAATTTCTTAATACCGTTTTTTCTTAATATTGCTTGTCTTGATATTTCTTGTAGATATAAGGCAGCCCCATCCCGAGAAGAGGGCTCGAGGGCCGAATCAGTCCCACAGGCTGAGGCCCGATAGAGATAGGGGGAGGTACCATTTCCCCTCTTTTTTACCCCCGATTATCGCTATATTGGTGATTATGCCGAGCAGTTCGGCCGGTATATGGGGAGTGAGAGCCGCATCCAAAAGAAGTATCCACTTCACGTTGAGTGGGACGATCAGCACCGGCACTCATTTGCCCTCTTCTGGGATCAGGCTCGGGTATTAATATATATTTTTATTTGGCTTATCCAATAAATTTATTATTATTTAACACTTGCAATTTAAATACATTATTTTTTTGTATTTGCAGTTGGATTACGACTTTCAGTCTGTACCCGACCCTGATCACCCTAAGAGAGTGCTTGATCTTCACGCTCTGTACCTGGGCCTGATGAAGAACATGCAATCAAAGATCCAATACAATAGGAACGAGCTGAAGATCGACTGCTATTTGGTATGGCTGACGACCCCCGAGACAGAGATAGCAACTCTCCTACATACTCCGGCCTTTACGAGAGTCGACGTAAATACATGGCCTCTCTTGTGCCAACATTATGGCTCTCAGCGCAAATAGGTTTGTAATTTAAATGTAATTCATTGTTTAGTATATAATTTATTTTTTTGCATTGCTTAATTAGAAAACTAAATCTGGATGTGATGTGCAGAAGCAGGCCGATCAAAATAAGGAGAATGGGAGGTCGGCGAAGAGGGGTCGCCCCACTTATACAGATGGCTCGAGGAACATTACTCGTGCCATGGAGGCATCGGTAAATTACAATAGATCTATTTTGATATAATGTAATATTAAGAGTTATTATATAATATATGTAAATTTTTGGCGAATTGCAGAGAGCTCAGACCCTGGCGCGGGGTGGTATACTAAGCGTGCTGACCGCGTATCTTGCCGTCCACGGCACCTCGACAGATCCTGCCACGGACGAGCTTCGGTTCTCCGACACCGCTACCCAGGAGTATTGCGTAAGTATTAAAATTTATTCTAATTTGAATGAAATTCTTTTTTGATAAATTCAAATTTAAATGATATACTTATAATTTAATGGTTAATGTGGGTGTAAGAGCGGGTGGTGGAGCAGGCGGAGACATCGGGGATCGATTTTAGTAGACAGACCGATCTGATGCTACTGACCTCAGTCCTAAACGCCGCACACGGAGGGCACCACGGAGGTTGGGAGAGAGACCGGGGACTGGATCCCAGTAGGGCCCATATGAGGTTGGTCTCCACTCCGGCGGTTACTTCCCCTACCCCTCGTGAGCGAAGTCTGGAGCATGATGTTGCCGCCTTGAAGACCACCGTAGAGGAGTTGAACGAGATGTCGGCACATATATTAGTTGATAGTAAAATATTATATCACATTATAGATAGTAACATATGCAATATTAGTAGTCTGAGCTTATTTGGTTATAGACTTAGTTTTGATTAATCATACTTACATAAAACTATCTAATTAAAATAAACTACGGTTTTTCAAACTAGATACCCAAACTAGGCCCAAGTCCCTAAGTTTTCTTATATTGTGGTTTCACAATAACCTGATAATGATACGAATTCGATTAAAATCTAATACACCGTTCTTACTTGTTTATTACACACAAAATTTAACAGATTCGACAGGCTACTTCGGCTGCGGCTCCATATGCATCTCCTTCGGCTACGGTTCCGCAAGCCACTACCTCGGCGGCGGTTGCGCATACTACTCCTGCAGCTCCACAGCCCGCTCAGACTCCCGCACAGTCCGCTCCTTCATTAGTCGAGTTTTTGACGACTCAGGGTTGCACCGAGAAGCAGATGCGCCAGATTACGGCGATTATCAAAGGTGGAGTAGCTGGACCGAGCTAGGGTAGCTTTTTTTTTATATTTTTGAGGATGTATGTACTTATCTGATATATACTGTATATATTTTGGACGATATTGGTGATTGTTTACTTGTTCATGATGATTTAAATTGATATCGTATTTTTTGTTTATTTTTATATATTATGCAGATGTTGATTATGAATATTTCTGTATTTGGTTATATGATGTATATATTATTGTGCACATGATGGTAAAAAAACAAGAAGTCCTTTTTTAAAAAATACCTGATATTTTGTCCCTACGGATTAATCCGTAAGGCTGGCTGTTGCATCTACGGATTAATCCGTAGATGCAATGTTTGTCCCTACACAATTCGCCGTAGGGACAAAATATCATGATACCTGATATTTTGTCCATATAGACTCGGTAACAGGGGTAAAACTTGCCCCTGCGGATTAATCCGTAGGGGAATTTTTCAAGCCCTACGGATAAATTCGTAGGGGCAAGTATTTTATTTTATAAATCAATAAATTAAATAAAGATTATGTCCTTACGGAGTAATCCGTAGGGATAAATGCCCCTACGGAGTAAAACATAGAGGCAATTATTATCCCATAGGGGCATGTTCGGGACGAAGACTTGCACCTGCGGTCTTTGGACCTACGGTGGAGTTTTATGTCCTTACTGAAATATCCGTAGGGGCAGTAGTTTATCCCTACGGCTAAATCCGTAGGGGCAATTAATTATTGTAGTAGTAAAACTTATATTGAAAATAATAGACATAGTTATAAAATTGGTTCTAAATTATTCATTTGGAATCATCACACATGAATACCCTTATGAAATACAATCGAAAAACTAAAGACATAATTATAAAGTTGGCCTAAATTCTTTAAATTTTTTAATCATATTGGGCCACTACTTATAACTAATAATTATTAGTGATGTAACAAGATGTAACATCTCATAATTGGAGATGTAACATCTCATAATAGGAGAAATGATTTTAGAATTGACAAAAAGGAATAAACTAATGATTAAAAATGAATCAAATGGGCTAATGGATTAGTTAAGAGTATGAGGAATCCTTTGTTCATTCACACCAACCCCAAACTGTTCTGTTATAAAAGCATTCAGCTCCTGTGTCAACATCAACTATAGAAAATATCCCCCACACTTGATTAATGGATTATTATTAACTACTTAGCAATTAATCCTTGAGATTTGGTGTGCTGTGCTCCCACTAAAGGTAATCAATAGGCCTAGTGCGATCCACACAGGAGTTTTAGTGTTACATGATTTGGTTTAAGATTCTATTACAATAATACATTATTAATGGGCCCTTTGTTACATGTTAGAGAAATACAAAAGAGATTTTCATGCATTTTTTTAAGCAATCATGGCACATTAAAACTTGAATACCAATGCAATTTTTTCATTAAGAAAATGACATACAACTTATATATAAGAATGTGAAAAGATATTATTAAACTATATTTCTCGGTTCTCATCACAGCCCTTGAAGTTTTGATTTGGGTTTTAACTTACTGATTAAGCTAGAATAATTCCGTTGTCTAAAATTTCCATATCACTATTTTAAATTTGTTTTCCAACTTCGAAGGTAAAATATAACATCGAAAAACATTTGCAATAGTATAAAGCTAAAGATAACTCATATAGGAGATAGGTTTCTTGACATATTTTGATTATTTGGACACATGCAATGCATACACAATGCCTTGTTTATAGAGACGTAACAGAATTATAGTTAATCAAACATCGAAAACCTAAACTCGGTCTAACCCAATATGTAAATGAATGGACATAATTAGAATGATATAGTAGTTATTTTAATAGAGATGGTCCTTTAAAAAGAAAATGATGATGAAACTAACTTTAAAAGTTGGGGAGCAGAAATTTTTGATTGGTAGAAAGGGAAGAACCATGAATCCATTGAATTTGCACGGTTGAAGAGAGGGTACAGTATTATTAATTATGTGTAGGGGATCATGTGAGCAAAGGTTATGGGGGCATATAAATGGCCAATGCCACTAAGCTCAAGAATTTTTGACGATCCTCTCTTCTATCAAACTTAGCACATGCAATGCACATGGAGAGAGAAATGGCTCCCCCTAACAAACTTAATAACTGCTACAAATCCATGGCAAATCTCTGCAAGGCCATGATCCTAGGATCGAGCTCCTGGTATCGATGAATCGCAGCAGCGAAGAATATGTGCAAATAAATTTCAAAAATGACTCCAAAATGCAAAGTTCTGAAACATGTAAAGAAGCAATCTTGTCAGTGTGGAAGTCTTCAGACATAAAACATCTTACTTCCAAAGTTCCAATCACTAGGAGTTCATAGAAGTCATGATATAAGTTTGCAGTTACTAAAATAGTTAAAAGTAAATGGTATTTTGTAGGCATTTTCTTCATTATTGGAACTTACAATTGCATGTGCCTTGCGGGTATATCTTTACCATAAAAGCTCAATAGTAACTCACAGTATTACCTGCAAAGAGATTTACATGTCTTGTCTTTGTTACATCGCCTGCTACTTACCTGCAAAAAATTTATTACCCAACACGAACTGAACAGAAACTTGTCCGACATAATATCAAGTTACTGAAGCCATAAACTCCTATTCAGTTGCAATCAAAATGCTCAACTTTAATTTGACAGATAACATTGTTTAATAAGAATTTTGCAGAATACAACTCCGAAAAAAGACTTGTTTGAAGCCATTACATTAGTAAGGGAAAGATATTTATGAAAAATTCCATTGAAAACGCATGTAACGATTATAATTTTGTTACTCTGAATGAACACAAGTATTTCCAAACAATGAACCTGACTTCTATGACTACACTTGAAAATGCATCAGCGAATGCACTGCTGTAACCAAAGTGCCCACATCCTGCTCAAAATTTTCGTATGCAACATTTCTTTTATCAAATGCATTACTAGTGCCCACATCCTGCCCACATCCTGCTGTTACCAAAGTGCCCACTGCTGTTACCATGTTTTGAGCAAGCTCACTAATTTCTTCCACTTTGGAAAAATCATCATTGTTACTTACATACCAAATATGGTTCTTGAGTTGACCATCAAGTGCAATGAGGCTTTTGTTGGAGTATTCGAATGGGTAAAATTGAGCAAATCAAATTAGCTTGGTCTTATCGAATGCGGAAAATGAACTGTTTGGATACATGTCATACATAAAAGTAACTCCGTGTTAATTTCATTAAATCGGTTGTTTAACTCTTGAAATTGTGTGTCGATCACAGTATAGAATAATTCAACTTTAAAATGGTGAAGGTTTGTGTTCGATTCGGCTCGTCGACGTGATTTGATCTCGAGCAACAAATTTGTCTTCCATTTTTGGAATATCTATCTCGTGTTTATTACAAAAATCATACACATCTTTCAACAAATTACTCCAACCATCATCTCTCATTTTTTACGGTCTTTGCTTGGATGTTTTGACAAGAGTCATGGCATTTACAAGATCTTGATCCTTTCTTTCCAATAATTGTGACAAATCATTTGTGATTCCCATAACAGTTTTCATTAAATACAATAAAAATGCAAATTCAAAATATTGCATCAAATCCAAAAAATCTGATGCTCGACTCTTTTAATCTGAAGTAGCACCTTTCTCACTATACGTCAAGCACATCGATCACCAATGAGAATAAGGAAATTAAACTAATAATTGTACCATAATGAGAACCCCACCGTGTGTCTCCTGCCCTCTTTAAGGTTGTTTCTTGATTCAAAGCTCGTCCGGTTATGATTTCACCATTGCAAATCCCTTAAACAACTTCTTAAACTGATTCTATCAAAGAATGTCTTTACGTTTGCACAAGCCTCCAACAATATTTGTTAATATTGCAACATGATTAAAGAATGAAGCAATTTTATTATGATTTCTTGCGAGGAATACAAGTGCCGGTTGATGTTGATGAGCAAAACAATGAACATAATATGCGGATGAATTTTGTGCTATTATCAAGTTTTTGAGACCATTAAACTCTCCTCGCATATTACTTGCCTCATCATAACCTTGCCATCGCAAACTTGACATGCTTAATCCATGTGCGCTAAAAAACGAATCAATAGCCGTCTTCAACGATGAAGAAGTTGTATCACTCATATGTACAATACCGAGAAACCGCTCGATGACCCATCCTTTCATGTTCACATAGTGTAAAACAATTGCCATTGGTTCATTATCTGATGCATCGCTAGCTTCATCGACTAATCTATAGAATGGTTCGTCCCTTACTTCTGCAATGATAGCTTCGGTCGTCAAACAAGATGTTGCATTAGGAATATCTTTTTGAATTTTTGGTGTTATTAGGTTTAAGGCTGGCTGGAGCATTTCTTAACCCAACTTGATTATTCATCATTGGCATTCGCAAGAAAATCTAAGAATTCAAAGAAATTCCCCTTGTTTGTTGAGTCCTCAGATTCATTATGGCCACGAAAAGCCAATCCTTGTCTTAGGAGAATCCCAACGACTCTAACTGATGCGTCTAAACGAATGCGATAACCATGCTTTGCTTTATTGGATATGTTGGAAAAAGCAATATCTATTTGTTGTTTTTGATTTAGGTTTTAACTTACTAATTAAGATATTATTAAACTTATATATAGGAAAGTGAAAAGATATTATTAAACTATCTTTCTCGGTTCTCATCACAGCCCTTCGAGTTTTGATTTAGGTTTTAACTTACTGATTAAGCTAGAATAATTCCGTTGTCTAAAATTTCCATATCACTATTTCAAATTTGTTTTCCAACTTCGAAGGTAAAATATAACATCAAAAATAACATCGAAAAACATTTGCAACCATATAAAGCTAAAGATAACTTATATAGGAGATAGATTTCTTGACATATTTTGATTATCTGGACACATGCAATACACAATGCCTCGTTTATCGAGACGTGACAGAATTATAGTTAATCAAACATTGAAAACCTAAACTTGGTCTAACCCAATATGTAAATGAATGGACATAATTAGAATGATATAGTAGCTAACTCTAAAAATTCGGGACCAGAATGTTTTGATTGGTAGCAAGGGAAAAACCATGAATCCATTGAATTTGCACCGTTGAAGAGAGGGTATTAATTATGTGGATGGGATCATGTGACCAAAGGTTATGGGGGCATATAAATGGCCAATGCAACCACTAAGCTCAAGAATTTTTGATGATCCTCTCTTCTATCAAACTTAGCACATGCAATGCATGTGGAGAGAGAAATGGCTCCCCTAACAAACTTAATAACTGCTGCAAATCCATGGGCATCAAATCTCTGCAAGGCCATGATATCGAGCTCATGGTATCGATGAATCGCAGCGAAGAATATTTGCAAATAAATCTCAAAAATCACACAAAATGCAAAGTTCTGAAACGTGTAAAGAAGCAAACTTGTCAGTGTGGAAGTCTTCAAAACATAAAACATCTTACTTCCAAAGTTCCAATCACTAGGAGTTCATAGAAGTCATGATATAAGCTTGCAGTTACTAAAATAATTAAAAGTAAATGGTATTTTATTGGCATTTTCTTCATTATTGGAACTTACAATTGCATGCGCCTTGCGGTATATCTTTACCATAAAAGCTCAATAGTAACTCACAGCATTACCTGCAAAGAGATTTGCATGTCTTGTCTTCGTTACGTCGCCTGCTACTTGCCTGCAAAAAAATTATTACGTAACTCGAACTGAACAGAAACTTGTACAACATAATATCATGTTACTGAAGCCATAAACTCTTATTCAGTTGCAATCAAAATGCTCAACTTTAATTTGACAGATACCATTGTTTAATAAGAATTTTGCAGAGTACAATTCCGAAAAAAGACTTGTTTGAAGTCATTACTTTAGTAAGGGAAAGATATTTCTGAAAAATTCCATTGAAAACGCATGTAACGAGTATAATTTTGTTACTCTGAATGAACACAAGTATTTCCTAACAATGAACCTGACTTCTACAGCTACACTTGAAAATGCATCAGAGAATGCACTGCTGTTACCAAAGTGCCCACATCCTGCTCAAAATTTTCGTATGTAATATTTCTTTTATCAAATGCTTTACTCTTTACATTTCATACCTAGAGAGAGGAACAAAACTCCTGTTTATTTATGTCGAATCTGAAATAATCCCTTCTAAAACAATGAGCTTTTGGCCCAAAATGTTAGACTGGGCTACATGAAACCTTTTCTTCTATTCTGCTCCGCTATTAGTAATCTTCTTGAATAAATAATAAGTAGTAACATTTTTAAAAACCTTCCTCTATCCATGTTTACTAATTTTGGCTTACCCTAGTTCTCATTGCTCTATTGACCACAATTTTGACACTCCTTAAGCAATTATTGCCTCTGGTGCACACGCCAAATTAATTTTAATGTGATTTTAGATGCATCAACTTAAACAATTCAGCAAACAACATGAGCCAACTAAGGACATGTATAACTAATGTAACAATAGGAAGTGCATAAACCTACGCTGGTAGAAATTGGTTCCTGATTTCAATAATTCTCATTTTAGTAACCGCTCGATCATACAAAACGTATTAATCTCACCACAATATCTCCCTAGAAATCCAGCTATAAGCTTTATCTGTCTCAATAAAATCATATGCAGTTCGTTTTTCTCCTTCCTATATATATGTATATATATATATATATATGAGAATAATGGAGGAAAGAGGCCATAGGAGGGGATTTCCTCCTATGGCGTCGAAAAAATACATCCTCCACCATTTTTTCCGACGATCGGCATCCATCATCATCATCGTTATCATCTAAGATGTGCATACACCAAATTTCATGTGATTCCACAACTTTTTCACCATTGAATTAGCAATGTACAAAGTTCTATCGTCGGTAAACCATTAATTTTGCACCAACTAAATCAACGGTGAAAAAATAGTATAATCACATGAAATTTGGTGTATCCACATCTTAGATGATAAAGATGGACGTGATATATGCCGATCGTCGAAAAAAATCCTGAAGGATGCATTTTTCCGACGCCATAGGAGGAAATTCCCTCCTATGGCACATTTCCTCCATAAACCACTCTCTCTCTCTCTCTCTCTCTCTCTCTCTATATATATATATATATATATATATATATATATATGCTTTACTAATTAACCAAAGGGTAATAGCTCATCGGTAATACTTTCCTCTCAAAAGTGAGGGTTACCGGTTTGAGTCCCCAAAAAACAGTCGCTAGTAAATAAGTGAGCCTAGGGAGTGTGAGGGAAATGAGGGGGTCCATCATCTCTAAACGCATCGTCTGTTATGAATTCCTTTTATTCTTGACCCTCCCTCACACAACCAAATTGGCATGACTACCTATATAGATGTGCAAATATAGTTTACAATACTCAAGCCCACGCCAAGTTTGACATAGCTTCCGATATTCACTACAACGCTGTAATTGATTGCATCAATTTAAGTATCTCATCCTTATCACCCGAATTATAGTCGGCTGAGGCATTGAATAGAATACTTCACTGGCTACACCAACAAAACGTTTTTAGCGTAATTAGTGGCTCATCTTCCCCGTGCTTCAGAACCAATGTTCGAATCTGAGATGGTGCAACTTCATAGTAAAAACACACAAAATTGATAATACCCCTCAGTGCCAAATACTTTGCGTGCTCATTGTCCAAGTCCATGACACAGCCACCGATTGCACTTATGACATCCTAAGCTTCACAATTGACTTTCACCATCCATCCGTAATGATTGAGCGAGAAAGCCAAAAGCTGCAAGATAGATTTATGGGTACATCATGCGACCATGGAACGCAAACTTAGGTAATAAAAAGGCGGGGGTTGACATAGGACTCCTAAAATGTTCTAAATATCGGATATTGGTATCATTTCGGCATGGAAATATTTCATATCGGATATCAGATATCGTGATATATCGGAAAACACTTTCTATCGAACAAAATGTAAATTTGAATTATAAATATCATAAAATTGATCTCAATCTTAATGGTCGACTTCTATAATGAATTTTTCTTAATAGCTCAATGATAGAGCGGCCATGTTAAGTGACTAGCTCATCAAACTTCGAAGACAATAAAAAAAACTTTGAAGATGGGTGCAAAAAGGTTTAGATCTTTAATTTCTTGAGTACAAAAAAAAAAATGAAAAGTTTGGATTTTCTGGGTTTTTTCTTGACTTAGTATTTCTTCATTGCGGGTTGGGTCGGATCCTGGTCAATGATAACCTAAAAACCCAATAAACCCAAATAAAATTTATTAAGAAATCACTATATATCAAACGGCATAAAATAACAGTTATATCGGCCTTCTGCCGATATTTTTTTCAAACTGCAAAACGGTATTATATTGATAAATCATATTTTTTCCTCTCCAGTTCTAATATATTGGCCGATATTCATATTATCGCCTATATTTGGAACACTGCTCCCAAACCATCGTCAATATTAAATACAATCCTTAAAACTTTATATTTTAAAAATAACCCAAAAAACTTCTAACTAAACTAAATTAGAACATAGAGATAAGACATATAGATACAGACAAGGACACAAACACGACAAATGTGTAAAAAGGACATGGGCGAGCGACAATATTATTTTCTATATATTAAATATATATACATATAAGGAAGTGATCCACTGAAAACCGGTCCGCGTTTTTTAAAAACGGGAACTCTCGATCTACGACATATTTGAACGTTCCGAACCGTTCAAATTGATCACCCTACCCTCGAATATATGTGTATGAAAATTTAAAGGATTTGAAGACCTCAATCCTCTGCATCGGATGAAGTTTATGTTGCATTATCAAAATACGTTCATTTTTTCACACATCGATGTATAGGCTAGAATCCTTCAAATCCTTTGATTTTTCATACACATATATTCGAGGATAGGGTGATCAACTTGAACAGATCTGATTATAAAAATATGTCGTAGATTGAGAGTTCCCGTTTTTAAAACACGCGGACCGGTTTGTAATGGAGCACTTCTCTATACATATATGTTACACAAGTTATAAAAGAGACATACTAATATAATTTTAAAAGCATAATAAAAATAAAATCAAGGTTATAACTTGATCCATAACAATAAGTTTTTGTTTAGCACAAACAAATATATATGTCGAACTAAAAGTAAAACACACAAGAAAACAATTCTTAAGAGTAATAAACAAACAAAATATTAACCATTTTTAATTGGAGCCGACTTCTATAACTCTACTTCATCATTTACATCAATTTGGATCTTTACTCCCTAACTCTAACTCATCATGAGAGAAATTTAAAACATTTAATATTATTATATCCTAAAATGTATTAAAATTGTCCACGCATATTTCATAGTCTCATTGCTGAACCTTTTACGCTTTATAGAAGTGTCAGACATCCAATTTAGACAAACACGGCCCAAAAGTACTAGACAGTGGCGGACCCAGGAATTTTGGTCAGAATGGGCACCAAAAGATTCCATGATCAATTGAACAATCCAACAAAATATCACATAAATTTGAAATAAAACAATAAAGTTTTTAAACTAATTTAGTCATACATTATAATAATATTGTTGCAATAGCAATTTACGTTTCTTCATGTCTTGAAAACGTTGCATGATTGCTTCATTGTCGATGGTATCAAACATGTCTCTTTCTATATATGTCATCAAACAATCATTCATCCAATCATCTTCCGTTCAGTTGCGTAGCGAACTTTTAACAATTTTCATTTCAGAAAATGTTCTCTCCACCATAGTAGTTGCAACCGGTAATATTAATGCCAACTCTACCAACAAATAAACTAAAGGATACACAGTATGTTTCTTCTTTTGAACCATTTTTTGAGCGAGCTCACTAATTCCTTCCACTTTGGAAAAATCATCAGTGTTACTTACATCCCAAATATAGTTTTCGAGTTGACTGTCAAGTGCAATATGACTTATTGGAGAGTATTCGAAATGGTAAAATTGCGCAAATCGAATTAGCTTCGTCTTATCGAATGCGGAAAATGAACCATTTGGATCAAGACATGCTATACATAAAAGTAACTCCGTGTTAACTTCATTAAATCGGTTGTTTAACTCTTGAAGTTGTGTATCGATCACGGTATAGAATAATTCAACTTTAAAATGGTGAAGATTTGTGTTTGCTTCGGCTCGTCGGCGTGATTGATCTTGAACAACAAATCTCTCTTCCATTTTTGAAATATCTATCTCATTCTTATTACAAAAATCATACACATTTTTCAACAAATTACTCCAACCATCATTTCTCATTTTTTATGGTCTTTGCTCGAATATTTCGACAAGAGTCATGGCATTTACAATATCTTGATCCTTTCTTTCCAATGATTGTGACAAATCATTTGTGATTCCCATAACAGTTTTCATTAAATGCAATAAAAATGTAAATTCAAAAGATTGGATCAAATCCAAAAAAATCCAATACTTGACTCTTAATCTGAAGTTGCACCTTTCTTACTAACAACGTCAAGCACATCGATCATCGATGAGAATAAAAAAACTAAACTAATAATTGTACCATAATGAGAACCGCACCGCGTGTCTCATGCCCACTTTAAGGTTGTTTCTTGATTCAAAACTCGTCCAGATATGATTTCGCCATTGCATATCTCTTCAACAACTTTTCAAACTATTTCTATCGAAGAATGTCTTTACGTTTGCACGAGGCTCTAACAATATTTGTTCATATTGCAACATGATTAAAGAATGAAGCAACTTTATTATGATTTCTTGCAACGGCTACAAGTGCTAGTTAAAGTTGATGTGCAAAATAATGAACAAAATATGCGGATGAATTTTGTGCTACAAGTGCTAGTTGAAGTTGATGTGCAAAATAATGAACATAATATGCGGATGAATTTTGTGCTAATATCAAGCTTTTGAGACCATTAAACTCTCCTCACATATTACTTGCCCTATCATAACTTTGCCATCGCAAACTTGACACACTTAAGCCATGTGCACTAAAAAGAGAATCGATAGCTGTCTACAACGATAAAGTAGTTGTATCGCTCATATGTACAATACCGAGAAACCGCTCGATGACGCATCCTTTCATGTTCATATAACGTAAAACAATAGCCATTGGTTCTTTATCCGATACATCGCTAGCTTCATTGACTAATATATTGAATGGTTCGTCCCCAAAATCCACAATGATAGCTTCGATCGTCAAACAATTAGCAATATCTTTTTGAATTTTTGGTGCTATTAAGTTTATGGCTAGCTGGAGCATTTTTTTACACAACTTGATTAATATCATCATTGGCATTCGCAAGAAAATCTAAGAATTCAAGAAAATTCCCCTTGTTTGTTGAGTCCTCAGATTCATTATGGCCACGGAAAGCCAATTCTTGTCTTATGAGAATCCTAATAACTCTAACTGATGTATCTAAGTGAATGCAATAATCATGCTTTGCTTTATCGCATATGTTGGAAAAAGCAATATCTATATGTTGTTTTTGATTCAATAGATCTTCATATGCCTTCAAACATTTGTTATGAACACTATTACGATATCCAATGCAAATCAAATTTCTCTTTCTTCTTTCAATTAGTAAATCCTTCGGTAACAAATGTTTCACGGCCCCATTGGCCACTATGTTTGGGTTAAAAGTAATAACAGTATAAACAATATGTTGCATCTTTCTCTATGTTGTGCTCCAGCCAGCTGTCGTACTCTTTGAACCAATCCGAAATAAATCTACGTCTTTTACCTCCAAATTGCGTAAAAAGGAAATCATGATTTTTGGGTCGACAAAGGCCCCGTAACAAGTAGGTTCTCCGAATCTTCTCTTTCCACCGCATTAGAAATGCTACTAATACATTTTCTTAAACCCGGATCAGTAGAAAGTTCATCTTGACAAGGTTTTATCTCTATGTGAGGACAGACACTTTAAGAAGATTCGTCATTATCAGATGTTTGAATAGATGGACCTTCATTGAGTTATAATTTCTTGAAAAATCTTTCCATAACTGTTTCAAAATTAAATGTTTGTAAACACCATAACAAGATATTTATAAATTAAATCTATCAAGTAGATAAGTTTGTGCTATTTTAATGCTTAACAAGATCATAGCCCATAATATTTATCTCAAAAAAGTACATGGTATTTTAGTATAATTCATCTCAAAAATGCAATAACGCAACAATATTCCTAGATTTCTAATACGTCTATAGTATAGACATCGGTTTGAAGATGAACTTCATTCAATTTCACTTCATCGATTTCAAAAGCTTAAAAAAAACATCCCGATTTTCAAAAATTTGATGCCTAATTGCCTATTATTGCTAATAGAAACACTTATTTAAACCTTTTTTTAGAACTACAGTTTACAACGAAACATATAATTATTTAAACACATCTTCCCAAATAAATTTAAAGATAAAAATGAAACCCTAAAATAATTGCATGATTTAATTATAAATTTACAAAAAAATATTTAATAGATAAAACCCCAACCTTGGATGATTGGATGATGAGTTGTCTCGTCCAGGATCTCAAGAGTGCGAGGAGAAGATCTTGAAGTTGTCGGGGCCGAGAGACGGAGGGAAATCAAAGCCATGAGGGGAGATACGAGTGCGGAGACGCGACTTGCTTTATCGCAAGGAAAAAAGAACGTGAGGGGAGAGAATTATATATAGTTATTGGGTTGGGCCTGTAGATTTTAGGCATAGTTTCAAAAAAAACTTTTGGGGAAAATCCAGAGGGTCACATGACCCCCTCGTCCCTTGTGTTGGAGATAGTGCCCTCAGAGTCAATTATTGGATCGCAGGTACGTGATTGCAATGATTGCGGAGGACCTATACCGGTAGGACAGTCTTACTGGAGATGATAGTATGCTATCTGGTTTGCCTTTATCAGTCGTGTATATGTTCAGGTGACTGATTACATGTTACACTTTGATAGAGCCCTTAGGATCTTGCTTTACTACCAACAGTATGATGGCGATCATATACGTGAGAGTTGGGTAGTTTATAAGCATATTCTTAATTGTGGTCCCTAGTCGTGGGAGTTTCGAGACAGGGCATCGATACTCCGGAGTAGACTAGTGTATACAGTCGAGACCCCGACGAGGGGCGGTGGCCGGTCTCACAAGCCACTGGTATCAGTTGGATCACCTAAGATGTATACAGGTGCTCATTGGGTTATGAGTACACCGGACAGGACTCGCCGGGAACCTGCTTAGTTGGTATTATACATATCGTCAGATACCAGTTCCCTGGTGACATGTGTACAGGTTAGTTCATCGACCTGAGATCGTCATTTGTCTCGTATGAGTTCCTACTGTGCTTTGATTTCTAGCCTACAACGGCTCAAAGGAGTCATGCAAACAGGTAGTTTTTGGGTACAGTCCCGAGCCATATAGAGGCACGTGAGCGGATCGGCAGGGGATTCGTCTCTCCCGGTATTGGGGGTGAGGTCGTGCTGTGTCTAGGAGAGCCATTACACAAAGCCCACGGCCGTGGCAGGAGATTTACTGGTAGGTACTCCAGTAGTATCTCAGGGTGCTATTGGACTACACTCCGACACGACTTATACTGCTATTGGGGGTCTGACGTTACTAGACCCCTAGGCATATATACGATACTCATAGACGAACGGACCGGACTGTATATACATTGTCACTGTTAGGCTCAGTAGGGTTTCCGGATGAGTTCGCTCATCGGCCTCCCTTGAGGTCAGTCCATGGACAGCCGTTACGCATAGCTAGTGCCGCTGACGGTTTGTGGTTAAACCCAATGCCAGGATACTGACGAGTCATTAGAGTCCCCCACAGACAGTTTTCTAAGTTCGGGCGAAAGGTTGTAGAGGCCGTATGGTTTTATGGCAGGGTTCGGAAAATGCACGTGCGTTTACGCACGTGTCAGATTTCGGGCAGGTGATACTGGTCGGCTTTGGTTTAAGCCGGATCCGAGTATTATATTGAGTAGATATAATATCTCTGTCTCAGTTGCATTTGTATTCGGTCATAATACAAATGCGGGTATATTTATACAGTTACGGGGTTATCCTGAAATTCGTTTCGGGATTACTTTTGGAAGTTGCCAGTTTCCAGTTTTCTATCAGCCGTCTTTTAACATTCGGTTAATGACGGATTTATCTTTTCTTGGATGAGTGGAAGATTCTAGAAGCATCTAGAAGGTGGTGACAAGGCTCGTGACTCACTTGTTCATTTATGGTGCATTTATTGTGTTCACACTAGATATTTCTCTTGTGGTCACTCTCCTCTCTTCTACACTCACCCCCCACCTCCTATAAGATGGCCGGCCCCTCCCCTCTCTCTTGGACACTTGTTTTTTCATTTGGTGAAAAGATTATGATAGTTTTGGGGTGTATAGAAATTTCATTGCTCATTTCATTCCATCACCCGAATCAATTGGCAACTTCATTAACCGTTCGTCCATAGCTTTGGACGGAACGAGACAAAGTCTTCTATTCATTCTCTACATCAATCTTGGTCGTCTCTTTTAGCAAACTTGACGACTGAGTTGCCTCGAGTCAGAGACGGGAGCCCATTTAAAGAATCGTTGACGTGGTGCCACCTGGACGAGCAGATCGGAGATCGACGAGATCGGAGCAACCGCAACGGAGCGTGGGATGATGGTTAAAGAACGAAAGACTCGGATCGTTCAGTATAACCTTTCTACTCTCTTTACAGTTTGTTAGTTTAGCAATAATGGCAGATCCGGGTTAAAGTATACGATAGCGCCAGTTAAAAAGTTTTTGTTCCGCATTTGGCGTCTGTAGACGGCCGGGGCGCTACCGTTGACTTACAGTGGTATCAGAGCCTCACCATTTTGCTTTACTAACTTGTGCTAACGCGTTTAAAATATCGATCGGACCGAATATCAAAAACTGCAAAATTTCCATTCACAGTTTCTGTCGATTTTAAATCAAGTCCTAAAATTATTTTACATATCACAGAAATCTGTGCAGGGTTTTATAAGCACACCGTATAAATTTGGGCACGTGATTCAACAAGAACGCCGCGGAATCGCGGTCAAACCTATGGTTTGACCGCGCATCCGCGGCCAGTCTGTGAGATCATGGCTCCAAATTTGCACAGTAGGTTCTTCTCTGGAAATTAGGGTTTTTGGTATATATCTTTTGGGCCCAGATTTTGTTACTGTTCAACAGATGTTCGTGGGGCCCACTTCGTGATATTTAGTCGATCGAAATTTAAACATGTTAGTTTACAGTGCTTAAATTATATCTCCGACCGGGAATGTCATTTGATCGGTAAACCGCGTCTGATTGCTATAGTTCTTTTAGACGGGTTTACGAACGTGACATTCGCGTTGATGTTCTGTGTTGTGCTGTGATGTTGCGGATTTGTCGTGGTGGATAGCAGTGTGCAATGGTAGTGCAGTTTGGATTTATTTGTACATTTGATATTGTGGGGCGAGCGTCCAACATGTGGACTACCGTCACTGCCTGTTGTATAATATTCTTTTGGGACACGACCGGTTCGAGGTCGATGTACCCGTTGTACATATTTTTCATTTCTGTACTAGGTTTTACCCCGCGATGGAGTGCACGGATAGCCGGGTTCTGGAGGGCAACGGGTCCGCATCTCATGGCTTTGAGAGGCAGAGGGGCCTCACTCTAGAATTGGCAGGCTATTCGTCGCACTCGTAGGGGGTACAGGTTGACCCAAGAAGGGGTGCTCAAGCTACCGGATTCCGTGAAGTGCAGGGTGGTCCATTCACTTTGCTGTAGAGGGCTACCTCACTTCAGGTTTTGGCGGGTAACTTGTCGCACCCATAGGGGTCTAGGTTTCATTGCACAGGTTATCCACACGACCAGGGGAACGTCGGGTTTCAGCAGCGGCTCTGTGAAACCCGGGGATCCCAGATTATCTGTATTGTTCTGTGATGCATATTACTTTTCTGTAATGTTGCATATTATCACGCCTAGAGCGATTATTGTATATTGGTTTATATACTATTAGATGTATATGTTTTACACCCGCGCTAGTCCAGTTTCCGCTCTGTCGTTAGTTAAGTAACCTAACGGGTGATGACGGGACCCAGTGACGAATGCGGATGGCATATACGTACATTTTATTTTCGTTCTTTTCTGGTGTGATTAATTGATGGGACTGCGTTGATTCTGATCAATGCAAAGGAAAGCAAACCTATTTGGCAGTTGTTGAAACAAATTTAAAAAGTGTTATTACAAAGACGTTTCCTTTTGTTTTGCATAGCGGTATTCGGTTGGAATATCCTGCACCTCATTCGACGGGGCAAGGGCCGATATCCCTTCACCGGGACTGACCCCTTGGGCAGAAGCTTGCGTCAGGGTAATAACTTCACTATAGTCGATTACAGGTTGCTTTGCATCGCGGTATTCAGTGGAATATCCTGCACCTCATTCCACGAGGAAAGAGCCGAGATCCCTTCACCGGGAGTGACCTCTTTAGCAAAAGGTTTTCGCCACTATATTTATAAAAAGCTATCAGGTTCCTTCAGCAATATCAAGTTCACTACGTTAAAAGTTTTTCGCCAAAAACCAGCCGTAGCCCTCCGTCATTTCTTTTGGGTATTCAGTAGTATTCAAGCTATGCATTTTAGCCAAAGTTAAGGCATAGTGTTTGGTAGCTGCTGGGTATTCATTTGTTGCATAGATAGATGAGTTGGTTTAGGACAGTCGTTCTGCCATTTTGACCTAACGCCAAGGGCATGTGCGGGTGGGTTCAAATTAACAAGATAGTGACGGGTAGAACTTGGCATGTGACTTATGACATTTTGACCTAACGCCAAGGTCATAAGAGCATGGGGCAAAAATCATATCGGGGGTTTCTAAAAAAACTGAAACTTGTCAAGTATGCACATACCTTCTGGAGTATGAGTAACGTGGATGCATTCCATCACGTTATCATGCGATGAGAGTTGGATCCCGATTCCTACTGATGAGTTGGTTTACTCTTCGAGTGATCCCGATTGATTCTTCTTTCAGGTTTGGAGGAGAATTTGACGGTACAGTGGGAGGTTTCCGGATTAGATAAAGTGATAACCATTCTGATCTAGGTTAGAGTGCACACAGAGTGTTTCTTTTCTCTCTCTCTTTGGCAGCGACCTTTGACCGACCCTAGACTATGACTCAGTGACCAGGTTGACCGAACCTTCTTAAAATACTGGCTTTTGGATTGTCTGAGTTACATAAGTCATTGCCACTCCTTTTACCCTTTGCATTTCTCAGAACACCGCGTATTACTACGGACATCCACTTCCATTGGATAGATCTATCGTATGGTTATATACGAACTCGAAGGGACTTTTTCGAGGATGGATCAAGGTTCAGGAGAAATAGAATTGGTTTATTCAGTTGTCTTTTATTATCACCTTCTCTCATATTGCGAGGGCTCCTTGATTTAGGAGAGTACACCTATTACGCTTATTGAATAGTCTTATTCCAAACCATAGGCAGGTGCCGAAAGGTAGGGAATGAAAAAAACCAATTAGCCTAAGTAGGGTGTGCAGAAGGTAATATGTAAAGACAAAATAAAGGGATTAGAAAGAGGGCAAAGTAAATTGCGACTGGTATCATTCACGACCAAACCGCGTACATCGTCACCACTCCTATTTCACCTTTAAAAGAATAAGGTATTATTCAGTTGTTTTTTATCATCACATTCTCTCAAGTTGCGAGTACTCCTTGGTTTAGGAGGGTACACCTATTATGCTTACTGGATAGTCTTCTTCCAAACCATAAGCTGGTGCCGAACGGTAGAGAAGGAAGAAAACCATTTAGCCTAACGATGGTGTACAGAAGGTAACGACTAAAGACAAATAAAGGGATTTGGAGAGAAGGCAAAGAAATATATGGTTAAAGTCATGAATTGGATTATGGAAGAGGCATTGCTATGAATACCAGGATACCCCTACGAAACATTTTCATGTTTCAGTGCATTGTTAAAAGAAAACTGTTTTCCCGATTAGATACTTACTCCAAGGATATGTATTTACCAGGTTTCATTCTCATATCTGTATGGTTTTACAGATGATGAGCGGGAGTAAATTATTGGGAATTAGGTGATTATCCTCATATCGGAATTCGTTGTAATTGGTGATATTTGAGGAAATCGCCAGGGTACAGTTTTCCACCTACGACGCACAGGTTTTGAGTTGTTCAACTCAGCGGACTTATACAGAGTATTGTATGTTGTCCAGTGTCCATCAGGACAAAGGGGTAGGTCCTCGTACTATGTTCTGTTTACTTATAACTTCTCTAGTTTTTAGACAAGTGTTTCGTAGAAATACATGGTCTAAGTTTTGAGAAGTTGTGGGTATAAGAATAAAATAGAGAACCAGGTATCACAAGCATCGGGATTCTTCAAAGAGATCGAAGATGTAGATTCTTGTGATTGGTATTCAGATGATAGTAATGGTTTTGAGAAACTTGTTTCTCTTTCAGGTTACTCATAATTGGATGGATTCCTAAGTTGAGTAATGCTGATTAGCCTCTTTCCATTAAGTTGATATGCACTGGAGACAGCTGCATGATTTGAATCTGGTTCCAATTAAATAAGTGCCAAAGTTTCTATATTGGATATAGAATGGTTCATACCTTAAAAGATGTTAAGGTACGGGGAGTTGTCCAGCTTATGCTTAAAACCAGACTCTGGATAACTCAAGGCACGTTTCTGTAATGGCTGTTTGTGGGTTGACCCTGGTTATGACGAAAGTTAACTTTCTACCATTTGGAAGATCAATAGTGATATTGTTCTTGACTCGCCACAGTTTTAGTAAAATGGATTTTTTCAGAAAACAGTAGTGGGAGTATGGTAGAACTGGAAGTGATTCCAGAACCGCGAACGATTACGGAAAATTTAATAGGACCTATATATTCAATCAGGTTTGACATTCCATTAGCCACTCCGCAGATATGGTGGGTAACCTCAGACACCCGAGAGGTACTCCGGTAGCCTCAAGGACGATGACAGGGAGGTTCTTATCTACCCAGACTTGACACTACTGTTGTTCCAGGCTATGAGACCCGGTAGGAGGGTTGTCGTAGTCAGTGGGAGCATCGGAAGCATAGTGGGCAAGATGCTTATGTCTATTTATAGACTAGAGCAGATATAGCGGAGATAGATCATCTAATTTTGATGTGACAGTCATGGGTTTGACTTCAATCAGAATAGAGGATGGATCTGTTAAGAAGGTAGTAGGGTGTGATGTCATGGTATTTGGATGACATACACAGAGTAGGAAGTAAAATTCCTATACTACGATCGGTTGTACTGTGATCGTCACACAGTTGTTTCTCCAAACAGGATATGGATATAATATTTGACATTCTGGTTTCTAGATCTATGGTTTTAGATCTGGATTTGGGTAGTTTCCCAATGTGGGTACTTTGACAGTATTCTAATGGTTTTTAGAATAGATGACTCCTGGCATGGTGGTATACCTGCAGGTGATGGAGTCACCCTCTCTAAAAGTGTCTTACAGACTAAAGGGGGAGGGATGGGCATGATTGGTAGATCACTTGCTTAGGCAACTGAGTCAATCATGAGATGTTAAGTACCACACCAGATGTTTTTGCACTAGATGCAATAAGTTTGTATTAATCCAATCCTGGAGAAACATAAGGAAGCAGTTTTAGAACATAAGTACATGTTCTACGGATTTGATGACGGCGGCCTCCTTCAGGAGACGATTATCATTCCAGACTTCAAAGGTGACATAGTTGACAGAGTGATTGTCAGAGTTATAGTTTTCCCTCTGATGAGGGACAGTATTATGGACAGGTGGTCTAAGAGGATACTGTGAAAGGCTTGGTGCAGGATACTGATTAGGTTCAGTGATCGATACAGTCTAAGAAGTTTGGATTTGGAGTTCATTTATAAACTGGGTCCCATCAGATATCCAGACATATTCTAAGACAGGTATTACTCAATTCGGGAGATGGCTTTCTCCGCGAACTTGAGATTAAGAGAGATATAGAAAGAAACATCTAGGTGGATCCACTCACTGAGGCTATTTCTCGAACACAATAGTTTTACAAACGGGCTTTGTGAAACTGATTAGTAGAGGAGTTGGATGTTCGGTTTCACACGGGCTGTGAGTAGTCGACATCGCAATAATTAGCCTTAAGTGCAAGTGGGTGATTGTTGGAGATAGTGCCATCAGAGTCAATTATTGGATCGCAGGTACGTGATTGCAATGATTGCGGAGGACCTATACCGGTGGGACAGTCTTACTCGGGATGATAGTATGCTATCTGGTTTGCCTTTATCAGTCGTGTATATGTTCAGATGACTGATTACATGTTACACTTTGATAGAGCCCTTAGGATCTTGCTTTACTACCAACAGTATGATGGCGATCATATACGTGAGAGTTGGGTGGTTTATAAGCATATCCTTAATTGTGGTCCCTAGTCGTGGGAGTTTCGAGACAGGGCATCGATACTCCGGAGTAGACTAGTGTATACAGTCGAGACCCCGACGAGGGGCGGTGGCCGGTCTCACAAGCCACTGGTGTCAGTTGGATCATCTAAGATGTATACAGGTGCTCATTGGGTTATGAGTACACCGGACAGGACTCGCCGGGAACCTGCTAGTTGGTATTATACATATCGTCAGATAGCAGTTCCCTGGTGACATGTTTGCAGGTTAGTTCGTCGACCTGAGGTCTTCATTTGTCTCGTGTGAGTTCCCACTGTGCTTTGATTTCTACCCTACCACGGCTCAAAGGAGTCGTGCAAACAGGTAGTTTTGTGGTACAGTCCCGAGCCACATGGAGGCACGTGAGCGGATCGGCAGGGGATTCATCTCTCCCGGTATTGAGGGTGAGGCCGTGCTGTGTCTAGGAGAGCTATTACACAAAGCCCACGGCCATGACAGGAGATTTACTGGTAGATACTCCAGTAATATCTCAGGGTGTTATTGGGCTACACTCCGACACGACTTATACTGTTATTGGGGGTCTGACGTTACTAGCCCCCTAGGCAGATATGCGATACTCATAGACGAACGGACCGAACTGTATATACATTATCACTGTTAGGCTCAGTAGGGTTTCCGGATGAGTTCGCTCATCGGCCTCCCTTGAGGTCAATCCATGGGCAGCCGTTACGCATAGCTAGTGCCGCTGACGGTTTGTGGTTAAACCCACTGCCAGGGTACTGACGAGTCATTAGAGTCCCCCACAGACAGTTTCCCAAGTTCGGGCGAAACGTTGTAGAGACCGTATGGTTTTATGGCAGGGTTCGGAAAATGCACGTGCGTTTACGCACGTGTCAGATTTCGGGCAGGTGATACTGGTCGGCTTTGGTTTAAGCCGGATCCGAGTATTATATTGAGTAGATATAATATTTTTGTCTCAGTTGCATTTTTATTCGGTCGTAATACAAATGCGGGTATATTTATACAGTTACGGGGTTATCCTGAAATTCGTTTCGGGATCACTTTTGGAGTTGCCAGTTTCCAGTTTTCTATCAGCCGTCTTTTAACATTCGGTTAATGACGGATTTATCTTTTCTTGGATGAGTGTGGAAGATTCTAGAAGAATCTAGAAGGTGGTGACAAGGCTTGTGACTCACTTGTTCATTTATGGTGCATTTATTGTGTTCACACTTTGTGTTCACACTAGATATTTCTCTTGTGGTCACTCTTCTCTCTCCTACACTCACCCCCCACCTCCTATAAGATGGCCGGCCCCTCCCCTCTCTCTTGGACACTTGTTTTTTTATTTGGTGAAAAGATTATGATAGTTTTGGGGTGTATGGAAATTTCATTGCTCATTTCATTCCATCACCCGAATCAATTGGCAACTTCATTAACCGCTCGTCCATAGCTTTGGACGGAACGAGACAAAATCTTCTACTCATTCTCTACATCAATCTTGGTTGTCTCTTTTAGCAAACTTGACGACCGAGTTGCCTCGAGTCAGAGGCGGGAGCCCGTTTAAAGAATCGTTGACGTGGTGCCACCTGGACGAGCAGATCGGAGATCGACGAGATCGGAGCAGCCGCAACGGAGCGTGGGATGATGGTTAAAGAACGAAGGACTCGGATCGTTCGGTATAACCTTTCTACTCTCTTTACAGTTTGTTAGTTTAGCAATAATGGCAGATCCGGGTTAAAATATACGATAGCGCCAGTTAAAAAGTTTTTGTTCCGTATTTGGCGTCTGTAGACGGCCGGGGCGCTACCGCAGACTTACACCTTGGTGGGTCCTCCCTTGGTGCTAGACACGGTGTCGGATGGCATGTCCAAGTGTATGAGTGTCCGATACGTGTCGGACATGGACACGACGAGCAAATAGAAGTAATCGTGCTTTCCAGCCTTACGGTCAAATATCATCCATAATACTATTTGACTTAATGGTTAGTTATGCAAAATTACATTTTCTTTTGTCCCTTCCAGATAACTTAAGTTGCTTCTCTTGTCATCACTATTTCTTTTCTTATTATACCAGCAAGTATAATACCATGCCGCATATAATTTCTCCACTCATCATACAAGAAACTCAAGAATCTCAAGAATCTTATCATACCCTTCAAAAGCTTGAAATGGTGAAGAAAAGGACTATGGAAAAAGATCCATTCTGTATTTGCTCTTATTGGACTCCATTGGTCGAGTTTAGAGAGACTCGATAGGACCCAGAAATAGGAATGGAATGATTTAAAGAATGATGACAACAAGCAGTTGCTTGTGAATAAATGAAGGGGAGATATGATAGGAAGAGAATGCAGTGTCAATGAAGAAGGATATCACATGAAGTAATGAGAATTTAGAAGATAAAAAAGGAATGAAAGCATTTGGGTTATGAAAATGGAGGGAAGACAAATGTTAAAGATGGGTGCTTAGTTGTAATTTCTAATTGGAGACAGTGTTGAAAAACAGAATATTCGACTGAATATTCGGCCGGATAATCTGATTCGGTGGCAAACCGAACAGAAATTGCAATATTCGGTCAAATATGCGATCAAACCGAATATTCGTCGTACAAACCGCATATTCGATCGAGTAACGCGAATATTCAGCCGAATAACTCAAATATTTGGGTAAATTGGTCTATTAGGTCCAAAACTAAGAAAAACCACAACTAAAATACAAATGTGGGATCCACAACTTAATTTAAAAATAAGTAAGACCCACACTTATTATTTCATAACACTCTTCTTGTTTCTGTATCTTTATTAATTCGGTGGCTTATCATTAGGCCACAAGTATATTAGTTTTCTATATTTTTATATTTTTTGAATTTTCTATATGTAGTATTTATATGAAAATATTGATAGCCGTATAATCCGAATAAATCGAATATCCACCGAATAAACCGGATATTCTTTATTCGCCGGCCAACCGAACAAACTCTGAATCCATTCTTTACAACATTGATTGGAGATGCTTGTTAGGATCAAAAATTACATCCCGGTTGACCAAACCAAATTCAGTCAACCCCCAGCCAAGCGGGCCCAAGCCGAAGTCAAGACCAAGTATGGAAAGAGCCGGCTCCATGCCAAGAATGAAGCCATAAATTAGTTCAATACAATTTTTTAGAAATAAATGTATGAAAAATGGACAGAAAGCCAAAACTTTGTAAACTCCATGGCTTATGTGCAAAAAGAAATAAGCACATAAGGCATGAGGTGGCACAAGTGCCATTTGACAAAGCCTAAGGGGCTATATGTAAAGTGTGTAGCCTATAAAAGCAAACATGATAAATAAATCAAAAACAACTTTTCATTCTTTTCAAAAATTAGGGTTCCGTGCCTTCTTCTCCTTTCTCAAAATTCTAAACATTTTTCTCTTTTCTGAATTAAATCAAGAGTTTAACTTTTTCTTTTCCCAAAAAAATGGTTTTTTACCATAAAACCCTTGAAAAGGAACTCGGATCTTCCATTAAATCTCCAAAATGGAAGATTTTTAAGTCTCACCCCCTTTTTCTCAAAGATCCAGCCAACAGAGAGGAGAAAGGAGACCCATCTCCAAAAATCCCACTTTGGGAAGATCCAAGACTCAAAAGAAGATCCATGGCTAAAGAGGAAAAGAAAGGGTCCCCATTGATCATCCCCGAAGATTTTTGGGAGTTCAACTCCATTTGTCAAAATCTTTTGGAGTCTTTCGGAATTTAACTCCATTCAATATCTTTTGGAGTTTAAATCCATAATAAAAATGCTTTTGGAGTTGAACTCTACAATAAGAAAATAAAAATCCTTTTGGGAGTTTAACTCCAGATCCCAGGACTAAACCCCTTTTTCTGTAGGCGCTGGCGTCCAGCGCTCACGCATCCTTAGGACGCTAGTCATCCTTTTTTTTCCATACACTTCCCATTAAAAATACCTCTCGTTAGAAAAAATTTCTAACGGGGCGTTGCCCCGCATCCCATAATGGAGCTGCTAGCCCCCTTGACCCCAGCCCGCTATCCAGGTAGCGGGACCCCCGTAAACTCTGTGAGGCCCTCAATACGTCCAAATACCCTTCAAAACACAACACACGCACACGGCATATTGAGTTCGCATGATCAGTTTGACCCATCAATCGGAGGTTCTCTCGCTTCAAAAGCGAAGGATAATTAACGAGAGTTTAGCCCGCGGCTGCCGGAGATTCGGATCCTCACAATCAATAAACCCCACCTTGCCCCAGGCAGGAGGAATCTGTACATACCTGACAAACGCACGTATTCTCATCTCAATGGGGTGACGAAAAACACCCTGCAATGCTAAGAATGCCCACAACCTGTTTGACCCATGGACCAACCTGTAAAACACGGGCAATGAGTAAAAAATTAACTACCCGTTTTAAAATTACATGTACCCGAACTATCCATTTAGAACCATCGGGTCAACCTAACCCAGAGGTTCGTAAGTTTAACGCGGCTCGTATTGAAGATGAACTTGATGAAAAAAATATGGTTGACCTTTGCTATCCAACATTGATTTTATGTGAAGGTTTTCAATAAGAATATTCTTTTTGCTATATAGCTTTTTTTGCTATTATATTGAAATTTGTGTGTTTATCGAAGAGCAATCACTTTCATTGAACAAGGTTTCAAAATGTATTTCAAAGAAGTTGCATAAATTTCCAGGTTTCCAGCAATTTACTAAGTTCTATTATGTTGATGATTAATAGTTATACAATTCTTGTTCTTGCAACTAACTAAAATTATGGAGTTGATTGCCTTTGTAACTAGTTAAATTGCAGTCACTGTAAGCTGAATCAACAAAAATCGTGCATGCTATGAAAAAATGAGAACATTTATGCCACTAACTCAGAACAATAGGCTGGCTGATATTAAAACAGTCTGCTATTAGAAACTAGAAATTTGAAAAGAATCAGCCCAAATATATTCCACAAATCAGATTTCTGAGACGACAGAACAATGACCTCTACTCGAAGGCATGAGCACATGAACATATCATCCATGTGAATTAACAATCTATATCTACTCTCTATATTCACTAAATTATAGGCGCTCAATTATTATAAGCCAATAAATAAAAAAAATCAAGTTAGCAAAACTTACCTTTCCCATGGCCAAGAAACGATCGATGTTACCACTTCTCTGCATCTTCCAATTAGAATCCCAACTTTGCAAGGAAAGCTGTAGTATTTATGGAATGAAATTGGGCGATTAAATTCTCTGATGGATGGTTCCATTCACAATCCCTAGGTTGTTATCTAAATTCAAGGCTCCTAACTGAATATCAATTTTCTCCGGTTTTGATTCAATAGACCTTCATTAGCCGCTCTCAATATATTTGCTGACTCTCAAACCCACTTGGCAAAACTCCATGCATAGTTGCGGGGTACCTTCGATTAGTTGCCTCTCGAGCAAAAAACACTCTTTCACCAACGTTTTCGGCAAGAACATCGTAATCATCCCCTGAAGACCCAATAGCCTCATAAGAATATGATCCATAAGTGAATTTATCACTTCCCCATTGCGTACATATCACTTGAAGAGGGTTAGGAACATCAATTCCTTTAGGGGAAAATATCCCCCGTAAAACATCTATTGCTCTATCTGCATTTTCAACTGGAGAGGTTTTCTCGAATTTAATTGCAGATTCTCCTGCTACAAGGGCGACTAAAAGGGGCCCGCCAGAGACTGAGGAGTAACTATAGAACAGAAAGAATTCACCTCTTTGGCTTGGATCTTCTGTTAAATGGTCAAAGGTGTCAATTTCACTGCCCCAAAAATCGTGCGGAAATAGCATTAGAACTTTGTTGAGCAACCCAAAACCCAATCTTTTGATTGCATCTTGTTTTTGTGGTGGGAGTTTCAGATCGAATTTAATTGAACCCTTTTTGAAGACACCTAGGGGGACAGTTACCAAAGCCATGTCACCACAAAATGACTGCCCAAGTTAACAAAGGGTAAGAACATAAATTGTGCAGAATATCTCTATGATCAAGAAAATATTGCAAAAGTTGTTTAAATAATGGAAAGAAGAGAAAAAGGATGCTCCAAATAGTTATGCCAATATGCCCTAAGAGATATTTGGTCTACTTTAGTGTCTCTAGAATGTGTACCACACACGTAAAATCTTTCAATTTCTAAAATGAGTTAGTAAAGCAAACTCTGGCATGTGTCAGTACTATAAGTTTGAGACAATAATGAACTATTTTGATGTTATCAATTGTGTTTCCTCCTGAATCAATGCAAAACTTGCATGTGTATCGGAGTTGGATAGTGCTTCATGTTATCACTTGTAGCCTTGTTTCATTCAATCATTACAACTCAACCACATCGAATCAGTTTCCTTGGACCCCATTTCTAGACTTCTCTCTCAAAGTCATGACCTCCAACATAATTTGAAGAACTCTATCTCAGACATCACAGCATTCTGTGAGCTCACTTTGCTAGGCCAGTGCCTTATCCCAAGGCCTGAGCTCTTTAAATAAAATATTAGTATTACCCAATCTGCTCTTTCAAAAACTGTTTCTTATCTGGCCCAATAACATACAAGCCTATAAATATGAGACCTAGAATCTAAATAAGCAATTACCACATCAATTTGCGCGCTCTACTAATCTTAAAACTTTAATAGTAAGAAAATAACTCAAAAGAATTTTAAGAATGATCTTAATGTAAGAAAAGAATTGAGGTTTGAGGTTCTTCCTTCAAACTAATTACAGCCCATAAAAAATGATCGGATTTAAGGGTATAATTTTCTAGATATCTGCTTCTACTAATATATTGAACTTCTTCCAAATTTCATATTTATTGATTTGTTTTGTGCTAACTCTTTTTTCTCATGTATATCGTTCTTGAGATACATGGTTTTGATTTTAGTTACACTGCTTTATTATGATGTTACTGCTGGGAACTTAAACACACTAGCAAGCTGATATTGGAAAATAGCAACATGAACTTTTAAAAAAAAATTAGTTTGTTAAAGTTCCAAAGCCATGAATCAAACCAAAGTGCTAGAACTTGCAAACAAAAACATGTGAGCTATACTAATCTACTATATTAGCAATACTCACATTCTCAAGCTTTCTTCAAGAGCTCCGAATCATACTTGCAAGCCGGTCCTCCTTTACCGAAGATGATCCACCAGAGAGAACTGATCCAAACTCCAGTTTCACCTAGTGAAACAACCGACGCTCCAAGTTCGCAAGGAATGGAGAGTACGGATGTAGAAATTTTCCACTATATTCTTCTCTTAAATCTAAGACTCTAAAGAAGGAGGAGGTGAGGAAACTTAACCAAGAGCAAGTGTTGAAAAGCATGAGAGATTGAATAATTGAAGAAGAATAGAATGGCTTCATATTTTTCTCACAACCATACAAACAAAAAAACCTCATTACATTTTGTAATAAACTAATAAAACTCATTTCTCTCTACATGTCTTCAACCATGCTCAATACCACCTCACCCTCCACCTTATTTTATGAATATTCATAAATGAATATTCACAAATGAGGTATCCATCCTCTGGAACAAATTCCGTATAAATACGGAATACAACACGGTATATGTATCGAAATATATATACGTGTATCCGTAAAAAATACGAATAGCCAAGAGAGAAAATGAATAGTGAACAATAATACTAGAATACATATATTAAAAATATATATATAAATTATTAAATCAAAACTTGATTTAATAATCCAGCTTAATCCTAAGCCGCTGGTATTATCAACCGTCCGATTAAAATTCGTATAGTCTGTACATATATTTAATCGGACACATGCATGTACCAACATACGTTATTTACATCATATTGCCTGAACCTGGAAAACCCTGTGTGTGGCTCTAAAGACTTTACAATACGCTGGCAATGGGTTTAACCACAAGCACGTCAGTAGCACTAGCATACGTAACGGGTACCCAGGTATTGAACGAAAATAAGTCCAACGAGTAAACTCATATGTATCCCTACTGAGCTTGTCTATGACAATCTCCATTCAGTCCAGTCTTCGCCTAAGAGTATTGTATATTGGGTCTTAGGGGTGGATAAAATCAGACTCCTAATAACGCGATAAGTTGTGTCTGTGTGAAGCGCATCCCCCACTGAGAAACTACTGATCCAAATCAGTAAATCTCGTCCACCTTGGCAAAGGATTTCTGATGATGGTCATTCGTGCACTGCGCGACATCTACCTCCAATACCGAAAGAGATGAATCTCTGACGATCCGCTCACTGCCTCCATGTGGCTCGGAACTATACCCAACTAAAACCTGTTTGCACAACTCCTTTGAGCCGTGGTAAGGTAGTTATCAAAACACAGTGGGAACTCATACGAGACAAATTACGATCTCATGTCGACAGACTAATCTGTACTCATGTCATCTGAGAACTGCTATTTGACGATAGGTATAATATCATCTAGTATGTTCCTGGCGATTCCGTCCAGTGTACTCACCTCCAGTGAACACATGTATACTATCTTTGGTGACTAACTGACACCAATAGCTACATCGTCTCTCGTCGGGATCAAGAAACGTATACACCAATCTACTCTGGAATATCGATGCCCAGTCTCGATATTCCCACGACTATGAACATTTAAGAATTTGCTTATAGATAACCTGGTTCTCACAAGTGTGATCGCCACAATAACCCTGGTAGTCAGGCAAGAATCCTATGGGCTCTATCAATATATAACACGGATCCGTAACACCACATTATACATGTTCATGATGATAGAGATGAGACAGATAGTATATTATCATCGCGAGTAAGACTGTTCTACCCGTATAGGTCCTCCCTCAATCATCATAATCGTCTACCTGCGATTACAATAATTGACTTGAGGGTACTATAGCCAATAATTAACTACATCGTTATTAATAAATCTAAATGATTGAACCAACCAATTCATGGTATCCACTAGATTTATAGACACACACAATTATGCATTGGGTATTAAATCTTCCATACGAAGCCCCACCTATAATTATTCTCAGTCCCATGTTGGCTTGTTTACAGTCTAGGTTGCAAGGACACAGAGGCACAGATACAAATCAAGAAAAAATAACAAGTCTAACATCCAAATGACACGCCATAAACATAATGTCGTAAGTCATTCTTCAGATTTAAAACCAATAATATTCAAAATATAAATGCTGAGTGATTAACAAGTCTTTCTTAAATAAAACAAAATAAATAAATAACAATCCAAAAGTCAAAAAACATACCAAAGACAATTACAATGTTTCCGTCTATTCTCCATTATCAACTAACAACATCAATTCCAACTCTGGTTCATCCAAAATAGAGATTAGCAATCTCCAAAACACCGCTAATATAAAAGAGACCAAAGACATCTCCACCAATGTCCCATAACTTTGATTATCCTTTCTAATATTGCATAGAGCGTAGAGATAGAATACGGAGATTGGGCATGCATTGGGCACACATGTGTGTCTTATAGGGGGGAAATTAAATCGTCCAACATTCAGATAGACACATCGTAACGATAACATATTAACGACATGTATAAGGCAAACGTGGGACACACATAGGTCATACATACAACAAGCATACAGCAAACATACAACATGTTCGATGCATGTTAGGCAAGATTCCGTGTCCGATACGTGGTGGACATGGACACAGCAACCCATCAGGATCATCCATGCAACCTAGCTTACAGTCATCTTAGTTGAGAGCAAGTTAGCATTTTTAACACTATTTTTTGGCGGCGATGTGTAATTTTTTTAATTTTTTTTAAAGTTCAAAACAAGCGTTCATAAGCACTCAAATGTATAGATGATTCATGGTAATTTAACATCGTATCTTTCTCATCATTTTGAGCTAAATCAAAAGGACCTCTGAATGAAACTTTTAATCGTGTTAAAATAGAGAAATGCAATAAAAACAAGCTCGAGCATACGACACACCTGCCCATTTGCATAAACCATCACACCATCACACCCATAATGCACTCTACTAACCGTCTGATTATAAAAAAATCAGCACATCCTCCGCCAATGCCTTCACAAACCTCCCATTCCCAAGCAATGATCTCCCCCCATCTCATACGGATCATCCTGGTCCCAATACACCATTGAAAGATCCGATAATCAAGTCACATTCCCATACTCCATATTCGCCATATGCCAATCAAGCAACAACCTCTCCTCCTCCGTCTGCACCACCCCATACACCTTCCTGAACTCCTCTAGCGCCGTTACACATCCACATCCCTCATCTCCTCCAGTATCGCCTCCCTCAGCTTACAAACCTTATCCAATATCTGATTAAAGACCACTTCCATCTTCGTATTCACCACCGGATCAACCGGCCTCCCATCCAGCAAAAAAAGGGGGCACTTATCCCGAACCTTATGCCGCGGGAACCGTAGCTGGCACGCCAGCACCCCTAACAGGCTCCCATTGATCCCGGTCAGGACACTACCGCCTAGGTCTGCTGCGGCCACGGCCTGCTTCCCTTTCATCGTTTTGGTCAGGAGGCGTCCGCCGGGCTGGACGCGGCCTTCGAGAACAACGACCTTGAAGCCGAGGGTTTGGAGGTGACGGGCGGCCCCCAGCCCGGCAATCCCGCCCCGGTTATTATCACTTGGCCGCAATCTATGGCCGGTGGAGGCGCTGGGGCATTGGGGACGACGCCGAAGTTGATGTAGGCGTGGGAGTGGAGGAAGTGGTAGGCTTTGGAGACGAGGTGGCGGTGCTCGTCGCGGATGGAGGAGGCGGAGTGGTCCTCGGAGAGGAAGATGGAGGGGTTGGTGCGGAAGAGGGAGACGATGTGGTTGCGGATGGTGATGTGGTTGGATTGAAGTTGGGGGTCGATGACGGGGACGACGGAGGAGGGGAGCTCCTCCTCGGTGAAGGAGTCGATGGGGAAGCCGTCGGCGAGGGCGATGAGGGACTCGGTGTGGAGGTCGTTCAGGCGGTGACGCCGGCGGCGGGAGGAGGCGGAGAGGTTTATCTGCCGCCGGATCAGCCGGTCCAGGAGCTTCTCGTTGTAGATCACCGAGGGGCGGGAGGGGGGGAATTTTGGGAAGGGGCAGGGGTGGATGGGGGATCGGTTTCCATGGTTTTTCAGTGTCGGAGGCGGCGAGAAATAGAAGGGTTTTAGAGGAGTCGGAATTGGAGTGGAAAGCCGGCGAGGCGCTGTATTTGGCTAATTGCG
Organism: Agapanthus africanus; assembly: GCA_030015575.1. Lineage (NCBI taxonomy): Eukaryota > Viridiplantae > Streptophyta > Magnoliopsida > Asparagales > Amaryllidaceae > Agapanthus > Agapanthus africanus. Next base: position 95,500 of record JASDDO010000267.1, on the reverse strand, counting down.
TATAACACCTTCATCAATTATATAATCGGGTAGAATTTTTATTTTTATTTTTATTTTTATTTTTGGTTAAAACAGTTTATCTACGGTACGTTTTATAATACACTGCAGAAAAAGAATATTAAAAATATTATTCTTAAGGAAAGGATTTGATTTTTCTTTTGATCTTAATTGTCCGTGTATCATGCCATGAATGATGGATAATCTATTTCTGCCCAACAATATTAAACATGAATTCTACGTATCCATTTCCTATATTATCTATCTAGGATTGATTCCACAAAATACCATAGAGCTTTTATCCCATACAATTGTTGCATACCCTCTAAAGTCCAACTCTAAGAAACACATATGGCTGTCGAATTAACTCCGACATTTGCTTGTGTTGCTTGAACGAGAGCTTGAATGGTTTTAATGGCTCTGAAGTTTTCGTGCGGACGGACTGAATAAGTGTTTGCATCAATAAATCGTCGTTTTTAATGGAACGAGAGATAAATGGCCCCGTGTTTAATTAAAAAGGGTTTTAACGAAACTACAAGAAAAAGAGATAAAAACAAGTCCCGGAAACAAACCCCTACGGACAACAAATAAGAAAGCAAATAAAACATCCAACAAGGCAAAACCAACTATAAGTATGTGTGTAACGACCCGAAAATCCATGTACCATTGTATTGCCTCTCTTTAATAAAATACCGTTTTCCTTTCGAATATTGAGTTATATTCATTTCTTGTTAATTAAATGCAAGAATGATTTTATAGCTGATTGGTTAAGTCTTTACACCTCTATCATATATGGACGTGTTAAAACCTCGTATTGTGCATTTTTTTTATCAATTTTTCTGTAATCCTCTTTCATAACCTATAAATAATCCTATACACGTCATGGCCTTTAATCTCCAATTTACGAGATGTTTCGAACTTCGGTTTAAATTTTTTAAATTGAAATTCAATATGCATTGTTTAATGATTTGAATTCCATAATCAATGCATTTATAACAAAATCAAGCCTCTTTATTTTTAATCCATCTTCCTCCATTTCTTTTACCCTTGCATCTTTTCCTCTCATAAAATTTATGCATTCCTCTTTCTCTGTCATCTAAAACTATCATTTGAGAAATTAGGATGGAGTTTGTTCCTTATCCTTCTTCTTCCTAGCTTAAGCTCTCTCGAATTTGAGTAGGATTTTGACGTCCGCAAGAAAAGTTGTTATACTTTTTTGAATTCCGATAGGTCCCTTTCACCTTCTTCCTCTTGTTGAATTTCTCATCCTTGCCATGTAGCCAATCATGCATATGTTTGCATACTTCATCACTATATCCTATGCTTAATTAATATACATACAATGAAATGTTAGTCTAATACAAGTTGATTCGTAATACTGATTTTTTTACCTTCACTAGTCAAATATATACTAAATAATCATTGCTCTCCTTACCTCACATTTATGAATGAATGTGTAGTGCTAACAGCCGTGAGAACACATAATTGCATCTCAATATATGTTTGCATGAAAGAAAGCACACACACACACATGATGTTAAACTTGGAACCATTTTTGGGGTTTCTGCCATATGTCAGATAAATTTTTATCTTAGTATTGTTTCCATGCCCTTTTGCTATGATTAAACTCATGATTAAAGACACCCTGTTTTGAGCCGAGAATCAAACCAACTTTTTGATACTAAAATGTTTCAGAAACATACTGTAAAATTTTTTTATGACCTGATACATTAACAAAACTAACTAGAAAAATAGGTAGTTTATCTTTACACGCGATACAAGAATTTCAACTCGACCGAAATTACGAATTACATTTTATGACTTTTGCTCACTGTTTTCATAAACCAAAAAACTGTTTTTAACGGGCTCCTTCATAACTTTGTTTTCCGAGGTCCGATTTGAGCAAACTCAAGTATTTTGAATAACTAGATCAAAAGATCTAGATTTTCTTAGTTTTAATATTTTCCTGAAAACCAACGGAATTTATAGAATTCTGTTTTTTTAAATTGTGTGTCGAATCTGGACAGGTTTTGTCCTGATTTGTGCATTGTTTTTAAAAATAACATACGTCAAGCTCCCGACATTGTTTTTTACAAAACATAAATGTATGGATGCCTAATTGGCACAACTTTAATTTTCCTATGAATTTGGTGACTCCGAAACGTATAGAACGATCCGATATATGCTCTGCAAGACACTCCATAGTTGTTGTCCAGAAAATAAAGAATCTGTTTTAAACCTTTATGTTTAAATAATCGTAACTGTAGTTTCAGAAATTCAAATCGCGCGAAACTAAGTTGTTTAGATAAGCAGACCGAAAGATATACAAGTTCCTAATTCATTTCGAGACTTGAAAACCGACGGAAAATTCACAAACTGCACTTTTAAAATGCGCAACGGTACCGGACAGATTTTGGTCTGTTCTGCGCAACGATACGAAAACATGTATATCTCTCGAACCATTAGTCGGAATTAGGGGAGACTTGAACCCATATTTGCAAAACATTTAGGACTACGTTTCTTGTTTTATTTCTGAATTCATACGAGATGAATAATCGGTAGTTTTCAGCATTTCTTTACGACACTGTTTCTGGTTTGTGCTTGAATATTATATTTGACTCGTTTCTTGTCCTGTGACTGACTCATTGTGTTTGTACCTGCCTGAACCACTTGATTAGATATATTGCATGCTTGACACGAACTTGACTCGAGCCATGAATACGTATTGATACGATCTTGACATGAACTCGACTTGAACTTGCAACACCCTAACGTATTCATGGATTCGTATAAAAATTGTATCATTTCTTTATAACCTAACATACGCTGAGGAAAGGGATAGTTTGGTAATGAATGTATGTCGTGGCATTAGAGTACACTAAAAATCATTTAAACTGAATCTCATGCGTCGTTGTTCCATGGGTTTGACGGACTACTCTTGTATACACACATATATTCACTATCGCACTGCAACAAACACGTAACCATAGAATTGCCATACTTATATAAAATTGTCATGCTCATATAGTTGCCATGTTTAATTATTATATCATACTGGTTCTCTGCATCATGATTATCCTTTCTACCTATATGCATATCGTTTATCACTTTTACAATCATACCTTTAATTGAGGACTTACCGAGCGCAAAATCGCTGACGGACATTTCTTTATTTTCTTTTTTCTTTGGGAATGTTCGTCGGGCGGTTTAGTGAAATGGGAAATCGAGCCGACAGAAGAGAGTTACTCCCAGCTGTCATCTCAAGCAGATTTATAGTCGACCTTCTGTCCTTATTTTTTTTTCGGTATGCCTATTGTTCAGGCTTTACTTAGTTCTATTTTTGTTATATTTGAATTCCACACTTGTTGTCTTTTGTTTTGAACATTGTGACTTAGAAATGTAATAATGTAGTTGGATTTATGCTCTCGTTTAATTCTTATTTATTATATATTGCTTATGATACGCATTTATTTCGAGAAGGACCATTCTCGGATAAATACTTCGTAGACCTCGTCATGTATCTGCTGTCGTCTTTTGGGAAGCGGGGCATGACAATGTGCTCGTAGCAAATGTAAAAGAGTCTTGACCAAGCAATCCAATGGCTGCCAATAGCCAATAGTACGTCACTGCGCGTGTCCTGCGTGCAAGTCACCTATAAATCACTTCTGGGAGGCATTAACCCTCTGATAAATATTGACTTGATGTAAACTGTAGAACGATTGGAAACTTTTCCGATTTTCAGCTTCACTAATTGATGGAGCCCGGAATCTCCCTCAGATGTTGTCCTCCGCCGATCTTACTACCGGTGGTGATGAACGGTTGAGATTTGGCGCAAGAATTAAATGTATAGATCTCAATGGGTTGTTGGTTACCGTTGACGTCGAGCTACCGCAAGGGAAGTTCCGGGATGGGAAATCACCGTAGGACCCTCCGACGATCAAGTAAGTACCAAGAAATAATGGCAGGGTAGTGACATATTGGAATGAGTTCGAGTTACCTGAATCGTTTGGAGGAGAGAGTTTATATAGCGGTCACATGGAGCAAACCGGCACAAGATTCTCGTCGTCCATTACGCCCCTGCGTCACGTTCGTGTCGATAGCGGGATACATCCATTAATAATAGGATACGCTCATTAATGGGGATACGGGCCAGCGTGGGACGCAGGACGTGGAGCGGCGGAAATCTCGCTTTGGCAAGACACACGGAGCCGTTACGGGGGCGCTCGGGCTTCGTGCTCTCGGTTAATAATGGAAGCCGAAGAAGCTCGGCTCGGTAGATAGCTCAGGGACGAGTAAGGAGGCTGTGAAATCTCGGATATAGGATCGCTCAGGGGCGAACTGTTGGCTGGTTGTTAGACGCGCAGGGGTGGTGCTCCGGGAAGGTCTAAAAAAGGTTGGGTACAACCTTGGAGACGAGGTACCGAGGTAAGTCCCCTGAGTATCATACTTACTCCAGTTTTGTAGTCCCCAAGAAATCTAACGGGCTATGGAGATGACATGTCATCTACCACGTGTAGCGATCTGGGAATTCCCACTTATGAGCCTCATAACTAATAGTAGTGGGGAATTTCTGCCACATGTCTTCAAGGGTATATTGCGTATGGCACACCTATTATGAATATATGTGTATATCATGTACCACTCAACCGATTTATTTGCTCAACCGATTTATTTGCTCATATTGTACCTATCTTTGCCCGCGTTCTGATCAAATTTCATCTTATTTAGATCTCATCCCTTAAGCATTTTTTTAGCATTCAACATCACCTGAGTTGATTAACAATTGGATCAATCTTTTTGCTTCGTAAAACTTTCCAGCCGTGTTATGTGCTATTAAACCCCATCAAGGTAGGTTAATTGTACAAGAGAAGTGCATATAAGTTGTTATATGCAATTAACCTTTTTTCCCCTGCATGGGCCAATGTACCCGCTTTTATCTTTGGGCCATTGGCCTAAAGAGTTTTTACAGCATGGACTTTACTTACCGGTGCAAGCCCAGACAATCTCGTACTATCATATTCAGGCCCATGGTCATACATAAGGAAATCTAATAGCCCTAATTCCCCCCTCAACCCCCCCCCCCCCCCCCCCACAAACCACCACACCACCCAAAAAAATAATTTTGCACTTGTTTGTACGCTAATTTTCCCCGAAAGCATTAATTTGTGGCCACTTCTCCTCTTGGAGTTCCTGAGGTTTGAGTCCCGCACTCTCCATAATTTCCCGATTATAATGCCAAAGCTATGAACTTCTAGAAAATAGCTACAATATGGAGTTTGAGTCTTGGGGGCGGGGAGGGGGGTTGACGGGGTTTGTTAATGGAGTGGGAAGGCGATAAGTTTTGTTGTAACAAAATTTCGGTTTAGATGAAGATCATTGAATATCACTCATAGAGGATAGAGAGGCAAGACAGCCCTAAGTATAAGTTCAAGCTAGAGCTCACTAGATCATTTTCAAGTGCATACCAATGAGTAGTAGCTCAGTTGGTATGGGCACTTCCCCTTTTGGAAAGAGTGCGGGGTTCGAACCCCACGAACCCGAGAGAGAAAGTGGCCATAAATTAACGTTTTCGGGGTAAATCAGTGGGCCCCCTGGGTGTGTGAATGAGTTGTGTGCCTGTATGTGATGTGTGCGTGGGTGTGTTGTATGGTTGGGTTTAGGGCTTACGATCCGGTGCAATATATATATATATATATATATATATATATATATATATATAGAGAGAGAGAGAGAGAGAGAGAGAGAGAGGAGGCCATAGGAGGGAAGAGAGAGGAGGCCATAGGAGGGAATTTTCTCTTATGGCGTTGAAAAACACTCTCCATCGTGTTTTCCGACGATCGGAATGCATCATCTTCATCGTTATCGTCTAAGATGTGGGTACACCAAATTTCATGTGATTCTACAATTTTTTCATCGTTATCTTAGATGATAACAATGAAGATGATGCATTCCGATCGTCAGAAAACACGATGGAGGGTGTGCTTTTTCGACGCCATAGGAGGAAATTCCATCCTATGGCATCTTTCCTCCATTATTCTCATATATATATAGGAGGGAATTTCCTCCTATGGCGATGAAAAAATACACCCTCTCTCGTTTTTTCCGACGATCGGCACTGACTATCTTCATCGTTATCATCTAAGATGTGGGTACTCCAAATTTCATATGATTATACAACTTTTTCACCGTTGATTTAGCAATATAAAAAGTTATATTGTCGGTAAACCGTTAATTTTGAACCCACTAAATCAACGGTGAAAAAGTTGTAGAATCACATGAAATTTGGTGTACCCACATCTTAGATGATGACGATGAAGACGGTGGGTACCGATCGTCGCAAAAAACGAGAGAGAGTGTATTTTTTCGATGCCATAGGAGGAAATCCCCTCCTATGGCCTCTTTCCTCCACTATTATATATATATATATATATATATATATATAAATTTGAACTCGCTAATTCAACGTTGAAAAAGTTGATTGGTGTACCCATATCTTAGATGATAATGATGAAGATGATGCATTCCGATCGTCAGAAAACACGATGGAAGGTGTGTTTTTCGACGCCATAGGAGGAAATTCCCTCCTATGGCATCTTTCCTCCGTTATTCTCATATATAAAAGGCGCCCCCACATGTTGAGTGAAAACTGTAGGTCTAATATTCTGGGATAGTAGTTTTGATTTTAAACATAAAATCATTACTACTTGTGATTAGCCTGTAGGTTTTTGCCCAAAAATCGCATCTGAATTATTGAATACATTTTTTATTTTAGAATTACCAGATGATCTGGACATGCTGCTCACAATTAGATTTCTCTTCCAATTTTTCCTTAGAATCTAAATTGGAAATGCTAGGCCCTTATTTGTTCTAGTTATATAGCACCGGAGATTGAATATTCTAATTAACAATGCCAGGATTTAGGATAAATAATATAACTTGACAAAATAATATTGAAATGCAAAGACTTACGATAAAATTATAAGTTGTATTTATAAAGGAGAAAAAATTAGTGCTTGCCATATGGTATAAGAGCTAGTGTCATCAATCAAGCGTCTAATTGATGATACACAACTAAAACAACACATCCGGAAATACATAATTAGACATGTTAAATATAAAGAAAGAGATCCGATCGATCTCAACGGTCGACACAAACTTTAAAAGAAAATGAAAGATGATATTGAGAAAACCCAATAAAATATGGGAATTATTATATTTTTTTTTTGTGAAAATAAAACATGGGATTGTGAGGTCAAAGAACCGAACATGAAGCATTAGAGTCCAATGGACAACTGGAAAGAAAGGGACAAATAGCTCAGCAAAATAAACATAAGAGCTGCTGAAAATATTTGAGATGGGGTCGAATTATTCAACAACTTGCCCTCTTTCATGCTTCAAATATTTTGATGCACACGCAATCATTATGCACAGTCATTTCTTACATTATAAGTTAGTTATGCTAAATTTGATACCTAAACGACCTAATTAATTGGTGTGCAAGTTTGATTATTTAACTAAATGATGCTGGGTGAAAGCAACTCGCCTTAAACTAAATATCAACAATCTCCGTATTAAGCATGTTTTCATCTTCTTCTCCATCAGTAACCCATACAACACATTAATCCGTTCCGAATGAACAATTCATGACATATTTTCGCACAATCCACGGACCGCACTCAAACGATCAATATGAGACACAACTTCAACAAATAAATTTAGTGTTTCCAGCCCAAACACCTTGCATAACAAAAAGGCAAAAACAAAGAAAAACTTTAATGTTCTTATTGAGATAACAGCAAGCCCAACCGAACGGGCTGAATTTAATTAGTATGCCATACTTCAAAGAAACGCCGCGGTCCAGTATATTTTATTCTACAAATTACCCCTTTCCATTGTCTTGGAGGGAGCGGTTACTATTTTTAAACTCAAAGGGGTCTTTTCCCTATTCTTTTATTTACAATTGTGCCATCCCTTGTCCTATAAAAGGAGGGTGGATGTCTTCATTTTGCACGCACATTCTCGACACGATTTCTTCTACAAACTTCACACTTCTCATTCTCACTCTTGTACTCATTCATTTTATGAAGAAATAAAAGAGAAAAGGTGTTATTTCAATTATTGTCTTGATATCTTTTGTTTTCTTTTAGAAGGGTCAGAATGACGGGGTGCCTCTTGACCATTCTATCCCTTCTCTTTTTTCTGTTATTTTGTAAATTTCTTAGTCTATATACCTTATGCCTAATCAAACGGAACACTAAAAAATAGTGGACACATTTCTTTAATTCCTTTGAATATTGTTTCTTTACCTTAATTTATATTTTATTTCTTTCATTTTCTTAATCGGGGGTGTTCTTGAAAAAAGATATAATTAACAAAACAAGTTTGCAAATATATATAATTTACATCTTGTTTTGAAAATGCTTAACCCAAACTTTCTTTTTTTATTTTCATACAAAAAATACGGTTTTATGCAACTTCGCTAAAAATATGGTTTTGCTCAACCTTATTAAAATACGGTTTTACGTTACCATATTAAAAGGCCCACTCTATTATAGAGATCGACTATATATTTATAAAAGCCCTACTCTACATTGTAGAGATTGGCTATTTAATTCCCATAGCGCTACTTTATCGGTTAACGCCGTTAAAAATTGGCATTTTATTGTATTTCACCGTTATTTTTTTATTTTTAATTTTATTCCAATTATGTCATGAATATGGGTTGATGGGTTCAATAACGAATAAAGAAAACCAAACATGGTTTTGTTTTTTTCGCATATTGAATTAATTATATTCATTCTGTATGATTTTCACTCAATAAATTAAAGAGGAATAAGGTCTTGGGTTGTTTGGTTATTGCTAAACCAGAGGAAAGTGATTTCTTTACTTCGGAAATGGTTTAAGCACATTCAAACCATACACAACACGATCACGCGACAACCGACCGTTAATTTTGGTACCGGTTCGCCGCTAAACAAGACATATCTCATATGAGTCTCTAAAAACAAACTTAGGATGCTCTTGAAACGGCTCCTCATGGATCTAATTCCCAAGTACAAACTCAACATCTCATGTGTTCTCTATATCAAGAACAACCACTCCAAATAGCATTCATTGTCTCCAAGTCAGTTTCGGTCATCACAACATAGTTCACAATAAAATCCCTAAACTTACAGTTGTAGCATTCAATCATCATCAGTGCATATCCAATATAGATTGATATTATCGAACCAACAACTATTTGGATAAGTGTTTCAAGTTATTAATGGACTCTATGAGTTGACTCAAATCCTCTTGGTTTTGAAACCCGTAGGCAGATCTTCCAGATCTCCTTACCCAAATCTCCATCGACAATACGATCTAAATCTTCAGGACCAGTACAAGGTCTTTATGCGTAATGATTTGTTAGGGAAAGTGAAATAGATGCGGTCATTACTCCAGAGGAAAAGTGTCTATTCAATGTGTAACGACTTTGTACCCTAGATACGTAATAAAAACGTTTTATAATTTTTCTCGAGACCAAAACAAATATTTTACTGCTTCTATTGGTCAAAAAACACTTTAAAAATAATTTTCCATGATTAAAATGAACTAATATAATTTTTAGGATTTTTTAAGAATTTAAATGGAATTTTTATCAAAGAGATTTTTTTTAAAAAACCGACAAAGAGAGTTATTTTGGACCAAATTTGGTTTCAAATGGAAGAAAATATCAAAATACATTTTTTATAATTTTCCTAGATTTTTCTAATATTCTTAATTATTTTAAAATAATTTTTAGAAACCAAAAACAATTTAAAAAATATTTTTAAATATTAAAAACAATTTTTTATTTATTTTTAGAGCGGGAACAAATCTGGACTGTCAGACCTGGGAAACAACGTCTCAAATCCGACCGACAATTTTTCGAAGATCCAACAACCTAGATCAATACTGCCAGCGCCAAGCCGGGGCCCACGCCAGCTCACGCACGACGGGACGTGAGTCTTTGGTTTGGGTCGACCGTTGGTGTGTATCTGGTCGGCTCGTAGGGCAGACTCCTGTAGCAGGGGGAGAAAATAATATGGATTTTTAATCCTAAAACCTCTATAAATAGACCCCTGAGCTTCTAAAATCTCAGAAAAAAATTCCTTAAACACAAAAATCCCAAAAAATTTTCAGAGCTTTCTCTTTGAGTCTTCTACACTATGGACCAAGTCCCAGAGGCAAAACAATTCTTGGCTTCAAGATATATCTGTTCTCGTACAATCCGACACTCATCGACTTTTATTTTTCTAACTCGTTTCAGATAGGATCTCTCAACACTTGACCCTCTGTTATCTTCATTATGATAATATCTACTTGTGAAAAAAATTTAGGACCTAGTTATGAGGTTTTAACTAGATTATCTATTTTACGGTTTATGATGGTTAAAAACGATATTAAACCCTAATTAAATAATGAACTTTTAGCAGCTATTCTTCACGATAAAATTATGGGGTAATTGATAACCCCTATTTCATGCTTGGACATATGGAAATAAGTCGTAAAGAGACTATCATGACCGGGACAATTTTTACGTGAATAAATGTAATTATTCTTCGGTTTTAAATAAAGGTTATCAATATTTTTTCTTTAATTATTAAAAATATGGAAAATCATAGTAAATTTTTATATATTGGTTATTTTTGAATAAAATTGATGGTAAACTTGTAAAACCATATTTTCACTAAAATCGCGATTTCACAAAAATACCATCAACTCTTAAGAATTTATATTTTCATTATAATACCATGAACTTTGGAAAAATAATATTTTCCTTAAAATACCCTAAAATTTTCTAAGTGGTATTTTTATTAAAATATCTTGAACCTTTCTGAATTATAATTTTTACGAAAATACTATGAATTTGGTAGACTAATTATTTTTATTAAAATACCCTAAACTTTTAAAAGCTAGGGTTTTCTTTTAAAAATCAATAATAATCCTAAAAACTAGATTTTTACTAAATACCTTTAAGAAGTTAAACTTTACCAAAAATACCCCTAACTTCAAAAGTGAAGTTTCTAAATTATAATTTCACTAAAATACCCTTAACTTTTTATAAAAGGGATTCTTTTATTTAAAATACCATAACCTTTATAATAAAAGATAAATTTCGTTAATATACCATATAAATACCATACTTTTTTTATAAAGATATATTTTTATTAAAATGTCATAATTTTTATTAAAAGATAATTACCTTAAATTACCATGGCACTTCATAAAACAATATTTTCCCCTAAATTACCATGGTTTTTACATAAACAATAATTACGATAAAATACCATGGTTTTTTTATAAACTAAGGTTTCTATGAAATACCGTGTAACGACTCTGAAATCTTTGTACAGAAATTTTCCTGTACAGAAAAGAGTATTACAGCTTGTGTAAGAGTTAAAATTTACTTCTATTAAATAAAAACAAGAAACAACTTATAGCTCACTGGTAAAGCTTTTGCACTGCTGTGACGTAGCCTGTGTGTTGATTCCCATCAGACGCAATTGTTCTTTTCTTCTGATTTTTCTTTTTATTTTTGGAAGCCCAAAAAGTTGCACGTGCAATACTCGGAGAAATGAAAAGTTCAGAAAAATCAAACATGTGAAAAATGGTGTAAACACAGAATTAATCATATGGCACGAATCTCGAGACAAGACCTTGAGAATCGACCGGCCAAACATGCCATAGGGCCGGCGGCGACGGCTATAATAAGCCCATTTTGATCCGTACTTTGCATACTTGTCCCTTCAGCTCCTCTTAACTCCTTTGCACTGTTTGATTTCCCTGCAATCAAACAGAGACCTTTCATTTCACCAATTAACACCATTTTAATGCTTTTTTATCTAAAATTTTAATTCCCAAACCCTAATTCTCTACTATAAATACCACCCCATATTTTAGCTCAGCACCATTCTGAAAATTCTAGCAAAAATTCTCTCAAAAGTTCCTAAGTATAAGTGGAGTAAATTGGAGTTAGCGAGCAAGCTTTCGTCGAAGATCGAAGCCGATTCCGGAGCTCTCGCGACGCCATGAAGACACTCCTCTCTTCATAATCCTTTTCTTAATATTTTCAAAACCGTAAGTCCCTCTTCTCCTCTTCTTTTTCATCTCAATTTCGTATTTTTCAAAATATCGACAAAAATGGAGTTAACACGTAAGAATCTACGTTTCTAAACATTTTAGCGTGCTTGATATGTATAAATATCATATAATCACCCTAATATCTTTTTAAAACAAAACTCATATCTATTGTCTTTTTATGAAACCAAAATTTCATGTTCAATACGTAAATAACGAACCTTTTCATTAAAATATATTGAACTTTAACATCACCACTTTCGATAATTGTTAAATACCTTTAGGAAAAAAAACTTTACGGGATAACGACCTACCCCACACGCATACTTTGGTTTCATAGCATGATGCCTATATATATATGTTTGGTTCAAAGAATAATCTTTACAATAAAATACCACATAGTTTAAAAACCGGGTTTCTTTTAAAACGGTATTTGTATTCGTTTGAAATTATGCATCTACAACCCTCGTTAGGGGACCCGCTAATGGATGGTGCAGATTATCAAACATTCTGGGGATAGTAGAGCGAGATGCAGCACTCCTCGCGGAGTATTCGATCTCGAAAGGATATAAAATACGGTTTTTAAGAAATGCGAATTTTCCAAATAAAAACAAATTTTTAAAATTAAAAATTATATAAAATTATAAATCCATATTTTCATTATATTATGAAATTATATTTTTATAAAAAAATGAAAGATTAAAAAATGTCAATACAATACCACCAAGTTACTAAAAAGGGCTAGTTTTCAATAAAATACCATAAATTTTTAAAAGCTAAGTATTTATCATGAAAATACCACAATACTTAAAATATATGTTCATGAAAACCCTAAGTAATATAAATCATCCTCGAGGTTTTATTTTTAATCTATATTAAAATATTTTTCATAAAACCCCCTCGAGATATACGAAATAATATTTTAAGGACTCTAGTAAATATATGTTTAAGCGGGATCAATTCTCTTGAGCCCCAGGGAGCCGAAGAAAGTGCGTACTTATTTATTCAGGTTAGAAAACTTAACAGGAGTTATCAACGGTAAATTATCTTAGAAAAAGACACAAATCCTGCCGTCCATATGCAGCAGTTGCCGATTTCTCCCGAATCTAAGAATTCAAGAGTTAAATCCGTTCAAAAGTGCCCGACTCAATCTGAGTCCAAACTAAAACTTGAATCCAAAATCAAACACGAACTCGAATACTTGATCATGAACTTGAGCACTCGAAGCCAATATCAAACTCAAACTCTAACTTGGCTTGACTTGACCGAACCATGATTATAACTTGACATGAACTTAACATGACTACTTAAATACATAATTACATTCTGAACATAAACCCAAACATTTTATATCCATGATTTCATCCAAGACCTGTAAACATAATCTATACAATACATTACGCAGGGATAAATGGGTAGATTGGTACGGAATGTATATCGTGGCACGAGAGGTCACTTAAAAGACACCTACATGAATTCACATGCCGTTGTCTCGTGGGTTATGATGGGGCCTTGCACTACATATTAACATAGTCCACGGGGTAAGATGGCTCGTATACATGAATACCTTATTTACCAAACTACAAATAACCACATATAGAATAACTATCCTATACCTGTGTACGATCATATACAACTTTAACTGTTCATTTCACATTACATACTATCTTCTATTTCTTCTTTTGGCACTTACCGAGCGCGAGTTCGCTGGCGACATTTCTTTCTATTTCCTTTTTTGGAATGTCCGTCAGGAGGACCGGACTCTGAGGAGATAGAGCCGAGGCAGGAGGACTTGGACCATCTTACAGCTCAGCCAGATTACTAGCTCCTTCCGGCCTGCACTTACTTTCTGTATGCCATTGTTTAGGCATTGCTTTATTCATTGTATCTTTTAATTTCAAACAGTTGTATGTAAATAAAGTTGCTGTTTATTTTATTACTCTTATCATTTTTGTTCATTTATATATTGCTTAATTATGCTTAACATATTTATTTCATAGTAAATACATTGCGGGCTTTCTACGTCACCGTTTCCGTCTATTGGGAAGCGGGGCATGACAGGTTTTGTTGGTGGCCCATGCAGGTCCGTTCTGCATGAAGTCTTAAGCAATATATCACAAGAATTATAAGAATCAGCAATTATACATTCCTTACAATTCAATTTTTTTGAATTTATCCTAACCATTCCTTTTCTATTAAGGTAATGGATTCTCCCAACAACACCAGCACGAACGTCAACGACAATACCCCACCGCCTACTTTACCACCACCACCTACCGTTGCAGCTTTTATCAATGAGCAAACGGTACTGCTTGAGGCTATCGAGAGCCTATTAGAGGGTCAGCAGCAGCAGACTGCTATCCTCTTACACCGCCCCGAAACCGAGGCACCCGGAGTCAAGCAGTTTCGGGCACTGCACCCAAAACACTTCTCGGGAAAAGAGAGCCCACTTGAGGCAGAAGAATGGTCTCAAGCGATCGAAGATGATCTGGCAGCAGCTCAAGTGCCAGATATTGCCTGGGTAAAAGTTGCTAAGTTGCAACTGACCGACAATGCAAGAATCTGGTGGAAGGCCGAGGAAAGCCGTCTGACACAACCCATAGAGTGGAAGACATTTCGCGATCTGTTTGATACGAAGTTCTTCCCTGAGACTGCTTGTTTCGAGATAGAACAACAGTTCATCCACCTACAACAAGATTCTATGTGGGTAAAATCAGTGGATGAATATGATGCTGAATTCATCATGCTTAGCAGGTAAAGAATTTGTATAAAATACTTTTCCGTTAAAACACATCTCTATCCTGACATCATATCTTATCAGGTTCGTGGCACATTTGATCCCGACTGATGAGATTCGGGCTAGACGATTCTAACAGGGTTTAGACCCGGAGATTTAGGCGGCATTCGCCATAGGCGACTACCCGACTCATGAACTCGTCTTGAAGGTAGCACGTCGCTACGAAGATGTGGTCAAGAAGAAGGGTAAGCCCCAAACAGCTGGAATCAAACGCCCTGCCACACAGATGACAGGAGGAGCCTCTCCTAGGCGACCTTTGCACCCAGGAGACCAGAAGGATCATTTAACCGGTCTAGTCCAGATTTCTGTTTCACTGCAAGAGAACCGGACACCTGGCGAAGGATTGCAGGCGCGCAAATGGCCCGTGTTTGGTTTGTGGCGCATCTACTCACTCTATAGGAGCATTCCCATATCGTTTTAACACAGCACCAGCACCCAGACCCGTAATCACAGCCCCACAGAGGCCAACTATCCAAGCACCTGCACCCCGCATAGCTCTTCTTACACCAGCTCCACGTGGACCATCTACACAGCCTCAATGTCAATTCCACCAGGCACAGAGAAACGTGCCTCAAGGGCAGAGAAACATGCCTCAAGGACAGAGGAATGTGCCTCCAGTAAGGAGGAATGTGCCAAGACGTTAGGCTTTTACAATGACAGTCGAGGAGGCCGAAGCCACATGACAAGTCATCACTGGTAACTTCCCATCCTTTCAACTTTTCAATCTTTGTGTATCACTATATGTTTCCTATATCTAAACCCAACCTCACACAATTTAGGTACTATACTAGTAGCCACATTTCCTGCACTCGCACTGTTTGACACTGGAGCTTCACACTGCTTCATGTCACAACGATTCGTGAGAACGCATCGATTCCTGTGAAGCCACTCATTTCAAGCTGGAATGTCAGTTCCGGGAATGGAGTTTTGAAAGCAACTATGGGGTTTGATCAGTGTTCAGTTGTAGTTTGCGGACGAGAATTCTACGCAAATTTCAAAGTATTGGACATACCAAATTTCAATGTTGTGTTGGGAATGGAGTGGCTGGGAGTATTCTATGGTACTATTGACTGTCGTCAAAGGAAGGTAGTATTTGAGATACCAGATCACACAGTCTTCTATTTCAAAAGTGGAGATAGAACTTTGGAGCCAGGAAGCCACCGTGCTAAACCAAAGAATGCAGAAGTGTTCTTTCTACCGGCAGAAGAAGAAAATCTCGAATTAGTTCGAGAGTTCGAGAATATGTTCCCTGAAGATATATCAGGTTTGCCTCCCGATCGAGCTCTCGAGTTTAGTATTGATTTACAACCTGGTGCGCAACCTGTAATCAAAGCTCCATACCGGTTAAGTTCGGAGGGTTTGAAGGAGATCCGTATCCAGTTGGACGAACTGCTGAAGAAAGGTTAGATCCGACCCGGTACTTCAAGTTGGGGATCTCCGGTATTACTCGTGAAGAAGAAAGAAGGTTCTTACAGGATGTGTGTGGATTATCGAGTTCTGAACGAAGTGACGATTAAGAACAAGTATCCACTACCGCGCATCGATGACCTTTTCGATCAGTTAAGTGGGTCTTGTGTATTTTCAAAGCTAGATCTTCGTTCGAGTTATCATCAGGTAAAGGTCAAAGAGTCGGACATTCCGAAGACGACGTTTAGGACTCACTATGGTCATTATGAATTTCTCGTAATGCCATTTGGAGTGACTAATGCACCTGCCATCTTTATGAATCTGATGAACAAAGTTTTCTGAGAGTACTTAGACAGGTTCGTTGTTATCTTCATCGACGACATCCTGGTGTATTCAAAGAATCGGAAAGAACACGCCGATCACTTACGGATTGTCCCAGAGACATTACGCCAACATCAGCTCTACGCCAAATACAACAAGTGTGAATTTTGGCTAGATCAAGTCGGATTTCTCGGACATATTGTTTCAGGCGAAGGAATCTCAGTAGATCCAGCTAAGGTGTCTGCTATCAGTGAGTGGCCGACACCAAAGACAGCGAAAGATATACGAAGTTTCTTGGGCTTAGCAGGATACTACCGTCGATTCATCGAAGGATTTTCAAAGATTGCAGCACCCCTGACCAAGCTCATACGTAAAGATGAAGCATTCGTGTGGTCAAAAGCATGTGAAAAAGATTTTGTAGAACTCAATTCAAGATTAACCTCTGCTCCCATCCTCGTAATACCGGATCAATCTGGAGGATTCGTTGTGCATTATGATGCGTCCGGTAAAGGATTAAGATGTTTTCTACACCAGCATGGAAAAGTTATGGTTTTTGCATCAAGACAACTAAAGATTCATGAGCGCAACTATCCAACACATGATCTGGAGTTGGCAGCCGTCATCTTCGCACTCAAGATTTGGCGCCACTACCTTTTGGGTGAACGAGTGGATATATACACTGACCATAAGAGTCTGAAATATATATTTACTCAGAAGGAACTAAACATGCGGCAGAGAAGATGGATAGAACTCATGGCGGACTTTGACATCAACCTATAGTATCATCATGGAAAGGTGAATGTAGTTCCTGATACACTTAGTCGCCAGCTATTATCAATGAACCTCACCGCTCAGTGGAAGCTACAGCAAGAATTGCACGGATTGGAGATCGAAGTAGTTATGCCAGGTAACGCTTCATATTTGATGAAATTACAAGTCCAGTCCACTCTGGTTAATCAGATCAAGACAGCTCAAGAAAATGATGCCAAGCTACAAAAGATCCAAGAACAAGTAGAAAGTGGACTTCGAACTGACTCCATCATCCACGAAAACGGATCCTTGCGATATGGAAGTCGATTATGTGTGCCAATCGGTCCAGTTCGAGAAGAGTTGATGAAAGAAGCTCACAACTCTCCGTATTCGGTACACCCCGGTGGTACAAAGATATACAAGGATCTACGGCAACACTACTGGTGGCATGGAATGAAGCGAAAAGTAGATAGAAGCATAGCTAAATATTTGGTGTGTCAGCAAGTGAAAGCTGAACATTACAGAACTGCTGCTCTATTTCAGCCGTTACCAATCCCAGAATGGAAATGGCAGCACATTACCATGGACTTCATGACTGCCCTTCCTCGCAGCACGAAGGGTAATGATGTAATTTGGGTTTTTATGGATCGACTAACCAAGTCGGCTCACTTTATTCCATTTCGAGTTGGCCAGTCAACCAAGACGTTAGCAAAGAAGTAATGGAGGTGAGCATAAATCTAAAGTAAGATTTAAACCTTTAAGATTGTAACATTTTAGAAAATAAAATATTATTTTTGGGTTTTAGATAATTAAAAATAATAAATTTTATGGATATTATGAAAGTATAGAAATTGGTTTTAATGATGTAGTATGATTATATACTTATAGTTTGGAAAATAATTGGAAAATTAATATGAATTATTGATTTTGAAAGAATTTATGTGATTTGGACATTTTATAAATTATTATACAATTAATTGTATGCAAGTTAATGCTAAACTTGATCAATATTTCACTAATTATACATTAATCTTATTTATGTATCATGTCATGCAACATATCATGTTTGCAACACTTGTTATATTTTGAACCATGGTTTAATTCTTTAGTTTCTTTGCATGGTTTTGGGTTTTAAAAGAAAAGAAAAAGAAAAGAGATTTGTGAGTGGGGACATGAGAGCATGGTGAGAGAGAGTGAGAAGGTTCTATCACTTTGAACCATTCCTTTATCTTTTTCCTTACCTTCCCATTTCTCTTCTTCATTCTTCTCCTCCTCGTCCTCCACTTCCTCCACCTCCTCTACCACCCTCAAACACCCCCTAATCCATACCAACCACCTTTCCATCTTCACAAAATATGATCACAAGCTCACTAAAAACCTCATGGATGAATCAAATTAAGGTTTTGAGTACTTTGGGCAACCCTAGAATTTTCCCTAGTTGCTACATGAGGTAAATCCTACACCTTTAGTTTAGAATTTGAGTTTCCTTATCTCTTATTGTAGTTTAGAGTTAAACTAATGAAGATTAGTGATCTTGGAAAATTCTAAGTTGAGCTTTAGGAGATGTTTTGAACTATAGAGGTGTATTTGAGGTGTAGTTAGTGACCATAACCCTTCTAGTGATAGAATTCTAGACTATACAGGAGTTTAGAATCCCAAACTTGAACCTTGAATTTACCGATATCGGGTTTTGTGGAAAATGTGATGATATTCTAGGATCTGCTATAACTTGTGTGCTCTGAAAAATAATTAGCGATCGTAGTGAGATGTGCAGGTGACTAGGATGCTACCCTAGAGGCCCGAGACCCTAATTCTACACTTTGGCCACCAATTTAACCCTAATGGCCACAAATTGCGGCCTGGGCATGAGGGATGGGGTTTGTGCTTGGTCCATGGCTCCTTTATCCTATAATTTGACCTCCCCTATATGCAAAATTGGCTAATTCAACCTAGGGTAAAATCTGGAGATGTTTTCTTGAGTTGCTGCTTCGTTTTGCAACTTTGTTTTAACTTGACTTTTTGTATTTGGGTTTTGACTCGGTCGTTTGACGTTTGTACGTCAACTTCGAGAGTTGTTGTTATTCTTGCATGCGTTGACCATAGGTTCTAACATATGTGTGTTTTGTGTGCCGCTTTGGTTTTCGTATTCGATTCTTATTTACGATACGATGTGCTTGAAATTGTAGGTACCTTCGCGTGGAATTCGGGACGACAAGGGAGAGCATGGCATCATCGACTTCGGCAAGCGAGGATCGAAGGTGAGTAAATGTATATCTACGGGAGAAGTCGGGTGGATGGCGTATATCACCCCCGCAACCGTAGAATAGGATATATTTATATATAATATATATGCATTTGTTAATGCAAGACTTGGATACTTAGCAAATAGGGTTTTAGGAGACTGTAGGATTAGAATAAGCGTACTTATAGGAGGGTTACTCTTAGCTTTTAGTTCTTTAGTCGTGAGTCGTCGGTTTTAAATTGTCGTGCACACACACACGCACATACTTGGTATGATATGTGTATATATGTGTGTGTGTGTGTGTATATATATATATGGGTATGTGATATACACACACACTATACATATACGTGTATGATAAGGATATGACATATTATATGGTTTTGAGTCGATACGATCGAGTTGGATGTCAAGAGACCTTGATATATGATTTGAGATGAGACATCGTATATGATGCGATATATTAAAGGATCGTTGGGCGTTATATACATAACATGCGATAACATGTGACTTGATAATATAATAGATTGTTATGAAAATCGGATTGTACGTGATCTTAGTTCGTACGGTATCATCCGTCGTACAATAGATTTTCATGAGATTTCTGGATTTGGGAAACCACATGTGAATTCGAAAACTTATGCTCCTTTTTAAAAGAAGAAATGTGGTTTTTCTTGATATGATGTGTGGTATCCACCATGAGATTTCTCGGTTCTGGAGCATATATATATACCCGATTCGAGGATCGAGGAGACACCATCTGTGGGTACATGATGGACCCGATGCGGTACCCCGGGGCAAGAAGGCTGTATAGAGAGACATTGAGCCCGGTAGGGGAGAACTACCGATCGGTGATAGTTGGCGCGGCGGATATTCGAGGATATCTACCGTAGTCGTGAGATCAGATGATATGGGCCGATCCGGACTGACGGAGCCCGAGATATATGAGGATGATGTGTCGCTGATGGACACGGTTTTCATGATGTTTTTGAGTGTCGATGCTGGGCACTCAGGTTTTATCATGATTTTGTGTGTCGATGCCGGACACACCCATTTGATGATGCATTCATACATAATATACATGACATATAATTACTTTGTGACACGGACACGAGTACTTGACATTGCTCATATTCTTATATTATTACCCTTGCCACTACTCGATATTATTGTGTTATTATTACTTTTGTATCGTACTGTATGACCTAGGAGATAGTCATACATTCGGTTTCTACTCGGTGATATTTTCTACTTACGAGTTGGTAACTCACCCCCGTTGTGCTACAGTTTTCTTGCAGGTTTGACCGCACAGGTTCCGTTGCGGTTTGCTGGCACACCGCTTTCTTCCGGGAGATTGTATTGTTTTAGGTGGGATACACTTGCATCGTGACCACCATTGTACTTGTACTTTTATTTCAGTTGTATCTAGTTAAAAGCTCCATCAACCAGACTTTGTATATTCGTAAACTTAGAAAATGCTGATGTATATTCTTTCGGCCTCAGAGTCACGGTAATATATTTATTATTGTTTCTGGTTTCTTGATGATGCTTTGTTTTCTTTACTTTATTTCTGTGCTTGATCCTTGCCTTCGGCGTTGTATATTTATATCTTTGCGTGGTTGTTCCGCCAATTGACGAAGAGCTAGTTCCCGCTTGGGGATGCCTATTATTATTATGTTGTATTGTTTTCAGGTTAAAAATTGCAAAAGAGGTGCTGCCTAAATTTCGAACGTCGAAAATGTTTTCAAGACAGATATAAACATTGCATTTTTTTCCATGTGATATTACTTATACTTTTAAAGGATCTTGATTTCATTATACCGTGATTTCAAAACCTCACATCCACTATTTTCCCTAAAGGTTTAGATTTCTGGGCTTTTGGCTTACTTGAATTAGGCGGGGTCCTATAGACTTCACATGATCCAAGTGCCAGTCGTGTGCCTTTTCTGGGTCGTGACAAAGATGTACCATATTTGACACCCATAAAACTCATGCAGGAAATCGTGAGATTACATGGAGTACCTGTTTGTATCGTTATCGTGATACAAGATTCCGATCACAGTTTTGGAAAAACGTCTGAATTTCAGCATGACATATCATCCACAAACAGATGGACAGTCCGAGCGAACAATTCAGATTCTGAAAGACATGCTAAGAGCCTGTATGTTAGACTTCGGGGGTTCGTGGGAAGATCACTTACACCTTGTGGAGTTTTCATACAACAACAGCTATCAGGCAAGCATTGAATGTGTAGGGTTCCTAGGCACACTAAGGAGGTCTCACAAGGCATCAACCATGCCAATTTCAAATTTTACGGGTGCCGAGAAACCCTAATACGGATCGTTAACTAGAAATTTAGGCGACAAAACAAACTAGTTAACAACTTAACTAAAAGAACGGAAATACAACCTTTGTAGATCCGGTCCTCCACCTCCATAGCTCCGCAATGAAGTCTCCTCGCTGTCCAAATCCAATCCCGGGCTCTAGCGTCGGCTTCATCGGAGAAATGTGCGGGCTAGGTCATCGACAACGATGCCGAAGATGATCTACGTCGAGGCATCATAAGATCAAGCTCCCACTTCACCAAGTCATGAAACTTGTGAAGAAAACACACTATACTACTTGGCAAGAGGTAGAGGATGAAGAAATAGAAAGTGGGTTCACTTTAGAATTGGATTTCTCACTCATTTTCAAGAGTTGCCATTGATAGAGGCAAGCTTCTTCTTGAAGAAGAAGAAGATGAAGTATGTTATGATAAGTGTTTTTAAAATAAAAATAAAATGAATACTTATCATAAACCAACCATGGTCAAGTGTAGAGAATGAACTAGGGTTAAGTGGAATGGTTAGGGTTAAGCATGAGACAAAATAGTCACTTAGTCAAAGCTTCATGAAACTTCAATATCAAACAAAGAAAGCCACCATTTTCTCTTCTTTTTCCAAAAAGAAATAAATAAATCAATAAATAGATAAATGAATAAGAAAACAAAACCCTAACCATTCATATAACCATGGTTTAATTTTTACACAAACCCAACTTAGCATGCATCATCAAACATGATACGAACTTGTGCACAAAAATATATCGCATATACAATGTGCACAAACAAGTGAGAAAAACCATTTAAAGTGAACCAATACTAGTTAATGCAAAGTAATATATCAAATATATAATTATGCATTAAATCATTAAATCAACACTTGATTTAACGATCCGGTCATATCACATACAACCGACTAATATCCAATGTATCGGCTTATCGAATCAACCCTTGATTCGATAACTAGGTTATATCGCATACAACCAATCGATACATTCATCGCGAGAATAGAATACGGTATCACATACACGCATTATTCTCGGTCCCGCACATATCTCATATGCGCTCCTATTTCGTTTCGCTTGAGCCAGGAAACCTCTGTATAGGACTCTAAAGACTCGTCAATACGCCGGCAGCAGATGATGATCATATCAAACACCCACAAGCCGCAAGCGGTCTGCTAAACGTAACGGCCACCTGGATATTGAGCGATCAGAAGATCGACGAGCAAGCCCGCTCACACTCCTGTGAATCCAACCAGTAACACTTACCGTACAGTCCGGTTTCGTCGTCTGATATGTCGCATATCTCGCCTAGGGGTGGTAAACGTCAGACCCCAATAGCTCGATAAGTCGTGTCGATATGAGATCTATAACAACTCGAGAAACTACTGGTAACACTTACCAGTAAATCTCAGCAACCCTGGCCAGGGATTTCCGGTTATAGCCAATCGAACACAGCGCAACATCAACCCCCTATACCGGGAGAGACGAATCCCCTCCTATCGCTCATTGCCTCCATGTGATTCGGGACTGTACCCAAAAACCACCGTTTTGCACGCTCTCTTAGACGTGGTAAGATGGAAATCAAAGCACAGTGGGAACCACACAAGACTCTATGACGATCTCGGGTCTACAGACTAACCTGTACCAGTGTCACCAGAGAACTGCCATCTGACGTAAGGTATAATACCATCTGGGAGTTCTCGGCGAGTCCGTCGAGTGTACCCAGTCTCTACTGAGCACCCGTATATCATCTCCGATCTCAAACACCAATGGATATGGGATCATCCATCGCCCATCTGTATGGGTCGAGAAGGTATACGCTAGTCTACACTGGTATATCGATGCCCCGTCTCGATACACCCACGACTAGGGACTTTGAAGGATGTACTTTTGGACTACCATGTCCCCACTAGTATGATCCGCATCATAGTCCAGATAGTCAAGTACACATCCTAAGGGCTTTACCAACATGTAACAGAGAGACAATCAGTGTACACGTTAAGGTAAAGATCAACCAGATAGCTTACTATCATGTCGAGCAAGAAAGTCCTCCCTATATATGTCCAAGCATCCACTACAATATACATCCTATGTATAGTAATGGCCTCTAGGGCATACATATAACTAACAATCTCCCACTTGCGCTAGGGCCATCTGATAGCAGTGGTTGTAGTATCTCATACTCAACCATCCCATAAAAGTCTCTCTCTGGGAATAGGCCTTCGTGAGTGGATCCGCCGTGTTGTCCTCTGAGTCTACTCTCCTAACCTCGATCCCTTAGAGATCAACCATCTCCATGATCAGGTGATACTGCCTTAGAATATGTCTGGATCACTGATGGGACCAGCGTTCCTTGGCATAAGCCACAACTCCATTGTCACACAATGGGAGGAACAAAGTTCATCTCATGAACCAATATACACCCAGACTTCCTCTTTGGTAGTATCTTAAGTAGCGATGTATCCAGCCTTTATCGTCTAGTATGCCACGGTATCTAGCTTGGAACTCTTCCAACATACCGTCCCTTTACTGAGGCTAAAGACAATGCCTGTGACTGACATTCAGTCGTCTTTATCACCCTGGAACACTTCCAGTGATTCTTCCCAGGGTCGATTGATACCATCTCACTACTACTAGTGAGATTTCTAGTATCCAATTACATCTATCTCATAGATGAATATTCAGGATTTAGGAGGGATCAATTTGATCCTATATGGAGAATCCTTGTGACAAGCGGAGATTGATCGAGCGTAGCATAGGAAACCCTTTCCCTATCAAGAGTATGTCATCCACGTACTCTACGAGAATCGCCACCATACTCCCTACTACCCTTTTGTTTATACAAGGTTCATATACCATTTTGATGATGTCAAACTCTTTGACTACTTCATCAAAACAGACGTTCCAACTCCGCGATGCCTGCTTTATCACATAAAACATCTTGCACACGTTTCCGCTGCTCCCACTGTCTACGAGGCCCTCTGGCTGTGTACTTATAGACGCTCTCTTCCAAAACATCATTTAGAAAAGCAGTCATGACACCCAACCGCCAGATATCGTAGTCATGGTATGTAGCCGTGGCAAGTAGGATCTGGATGGATTTAAGCATAGCCACTGGAAAAGGTTTCATCATTATCCACGCCTGGTCGATGACGAAAAACCTTTAACAAGTCTAGCTTTAAAAGTCTCAACTCTTCCATCTACACCAAGTAATCTTCTCAAGATATACTTGCTCCTGATGGGGATTTAACCCTTCATATATAGCAACCAAAGTCCATACTTTGTTGGTGTATAAGGATTCCATCTCAGATCACTAAGCATCCAGCCATTCTTACAGAGTCCCCACTCTCGATGGCCTACTCGAAACTAGTTGGGTCATCATCTCATGATGCAATTCTCGCTCCCACTGTCATAGAGAAACCGAAGTATCTCTCAGGTGGGTGAGGAACCCTACTAGATCGGCGGAGAGGTTGGGGTTCGTAGGTTACTATTGAATCCTTTGGTTCTACCAAATCATCAGCTGCAATTTGTATAGCTGGAACATTTTCAGTTCTACATAACAGACCTTATCTCGAGCTTGTCCGGATTATGCTTTTAGACATAGGCCGGACAACCCCAAATCTTAACTAACTTAAGATATGGGCTCTTCCCTTTCCATATCTCATATGAAGTGGTAGGCAACTGATTTGATCGTGACCTTATTCAATAGGTATGCAGCTTCTCAAGTGCATAACTCCCAAAAGGAAATAGGTGACTCAGTAGTACTCATCATAGAGCACACCTTATCATATAGGGTGTGATTGCTCTGCCCCGATATACCATCGTGCTATGGTGTATACGGAGGAGTAATGCTGAGAGAGAATCTCATTCTCCTTTAGAATAGTCCAGGAATTCCATGCACAAGTATTCTCCTCCCTGATCTCATCATATGACATAATACTTATACCCGTATTTTGGTTCTCTACTTCTAACTTATATTCTGTGAATATCTTAAAAGGTTCGGACTTGTGTTTCAACAGGAACATAGGTCTGAATCTCGAAAGATCATCAGAGAATGTAATGAAGTAAAAAGAACCGGTCTTGGTATGTGTAGACAGGGGACTTACATACATCAACATGTATCAGTCCCAAGAGTGCATTAACTCTTTCTCTGTTTCCAATAAACAGGGCTATGGTCATCTTATCTCTGTGACATGACTGGCAAGTTTCACAAGATGTAAATTCAAACTAATTTAAATATGCATCTATATGTAACTTCAGCTAGTCGGGTCGCATTGATATGACCTAGTCTACAATGCCTCAAGAAGGATTCGTTCATTTTTGAACTCTTCCTCTTATGTGTGTTCCATATACTAAGAACTGTAGTTTGATTTAGAACATTAATGCTTTTAGATAACGTGCCTGAACCGATCAACTTTTGATATAGGAAATGTCCAAAACATTATCCAACAATACAAAATTTTATCGTTTCTTTACTAATAAAGAGACAGATATGATTTTGTATATCAGGTTCGGTATCTAATAACATACGTTCAGAATCAATGTATTACAATACAGGGAGACAGTGACCAACAGACTTGGCTGCAACACTTGCCCCGTTTTCTGCCTCATGAAACTTATCACCCGTTCTCAGTTTTTCTACCCTTTTGTAGCCCTGTGTAACAGATTACATATCTGGGATCCTGATCCAGTATCAAATACCCAGGATTCAGAGGATACTGAGAAACAGTTCTGTGTAATGAACACACCCGAAGATAATGCATCAGCATGCACTCTCTTCGTTTGGACGGCATGGGAATTCTGGTAATCCCCAATTTCCTGCTCTGTCTTATAACAATTATAAGTTGGAGCGGGACCAACGTTCCCCAGCTCAGTATAACAAGCGGGTTCGGTCAATTATCCGTATTATTATCTTGATTAAGGCGTGATATGGTCGCTACCTGGAGAGAGAGAGAAGAAAACACTCAGCGTATGCTCTTGCAAGATCAGATTGGTTTTTATTTTATCTAATCAGGATGGCTCCCGCTGCTTTTTATCAAATCTTCCTTCAAACCCTAAAAGGAAAGACTAGCCGGGATTAATTACACACTACAAGTTCGTCAATCTTTCAGCCAGGCCAGTGTCGGTACTTTGAGGGAGGTCCCCCGTGCTTTCGCACGAACCTAATTAATGTAAATCTCATTTTCCTAGAGGCGTAACCTCGTTAACACCTTTCTAGACACCTACTTGATCGGCTAATTGTAATGTATAAAACTCTCCCAGGAGTAACTCTTACTCGCAGCGGGTATTGGGATCCAACTATCTTATAGAAGGTATGCAATCTCATTGCAAATTTCAACACTTGAAATTCCCGATAATTTTGCCCCTAGCACCCTATGACCTTGACGGAGGTCAACAAACCATAGGCTACTAGCCAAGTTCAACCCGTCATTTCTTGATCGAATTAAACCCACCCGCACGACCCTTGACGGAGGTCAACAAGGCCGCACGACTACCCTAATCCAATCTGCATCATATGCATAAACAGATAAATATTAGTTAGCTACCGCACACTACGCCTTGACGGAGGTCAACAAACATAGCACGAATACTAAATAGGACTTATTTGAAATGACGGAGGGCTACGACAGGTTTTTCTGAAAACCTATTGCGTAATGAACTTGATATCGTTGTAGAATCAAATGATTTTAAAATGGAGTGTTTTTGAGGCTTTTCTAGTTTTGCTAAAGGAGTCACTCCCGGTGAAGGGATCGTCGGTCCTTTCCTCGTCGAATGAGGTGCGGGATATATCATATATATCACTGTGCAAAGCAAAAACACTTAAAAGCAATCAAAAGACAAACCGGGTGTGTAGCATCTGCCAGTTATTGCTAAAGGAGTCACTCCCGGTGAAGGGATTTCGGTCCTTTCCTTATCGAATAAGGTGCAGGATATATCACATATACCGCTGTGCAAAGCAAGAACTGTAGCTACCTGTTTTATTTTTGAAATTCGATTCCACAACGTCTTAGGTTTCTTTTATTCCATTAATCTCATTAATGAAGTCCCATCATTTAAGTCACCTAAACATCACAGATAAATACGACGTACACTTATGCCATCCGCATTCGCCTCGATGTCCCCTCGTGCACCGTTAGGTTAGGTAATTAACGGCAGAGCGGGGCAGGGCTAGCGCAGGTGTAAAACATAAGTAACGTCTATATAATATATCATATATATTATATACAGTATCTATCACAGAACATCACATGATCACATCACAGATATCGCAGCAGAAGAAACATATGAAATATTGGATATACTAGGACGTCCGTGTTTTCAATACGAGCCAGTATAAAACACGGATTCCACGGTCGCGATGAATAGCCAAACCCACACCCCTAACCCCTACGAGAGCGGCAAGCAACCCTACCAATTCTGGAGTTAGGAGACCCGGACTCAACTCCTCGAGTTGGTCTCCCACTGGACTCCAGAACCCGGTTACTTGTGCTCCCCTCCTTGGGTCTATCCTAGTGCGGAAAAGTAAATAATATACAAAAGGTGACATCTTCCGCAACCTGGAAGTGCCCCAATAAAAGAATATTACATACAAGTTTTTACATGAATGAAAATGAAAAACACTCATCTCACATAAAAACCCCCGGCTATTCGAACACGACGATCCAATATAACATATCCAGCAACACATAACATCACATGTCATCAACGTAAGTAAGTATGCATACCCCAATTGTCGTTGACGTATAGCAATGAAACCAGCGATATCAACATACTACACTTACGGTCACAGAAAATAAAGTGTAAAACTACAACAGTTGGAATCCACAACCTCTTTAGACATTGCATGCCTAATCAAATGAAATACTTAGACATCACATGCCTAACAGTTATAAACCCCGCATTTTAGTCTCATTATCGAAAACTCTTTTCAATATCAAGTGAAACTAAACCGCTAGATTTATAACATTCATTCAGTTATCTCATAACTGTTTGTGAATTCCAATTATTGTATCCCATTCCGGATAAATAGAAAATATTAAACTTTCCGATCAAACATTCGAACACCCAAGTTTTCTCGAGACCGGTCAACACATGAAATAGGTTCAAAGACATTCACTTCATGCCTCAGTACCAACGGTCCAGCCGTAGAAGGGTCAAACCAACGCCTCACATGTGGCACGCCGTACTGCCCCAAACCCGAAGGTTCAAAGGGCAGTTCAAGACGGTCACATAATCGAGTTAAGGTTTGTTGTCTTCTAGAGGGACCATCGCGTTACTTGCACTACTCAGAACGTCTTTAAACCACAGAAAAATCCAACACTTGGAAATTTTCCGGCAGGGGAAAAGTTGGGTATTTATATCCGGTCGAACTTTTTAACATATTCTTAAATTATCCGGAAAAACACACAGACAAAATTTGATAATCCGATCGAATCTTTGATTCCCAAAACAACCCCAGAATACTCATCTGTAGAGTCAAATTAAAAATTCCCAGAAAACTCAGCATCATTAAGTAGGAATTACTGTGCAAAAATGGTAGCATATTCACACAATATGGCCGCGGAACCGCCGCAGAAGCCAGGCTTCTGCCGCGGTTCCGCCGCAGAAGCCAGGCTTCTGCCGCGGTTCCGCCGCACTATTGACACATCTTCAGGTAAATTTTGCACCGTAATTCTTAGAATTCCCTGCTGAATTTTTTAAGCATTTTTAATCTGGAAAAAACCCAGTTTTTGAAAAAAAGTCCAGAGAGCGTGAAAAATTTAGGGTTTCGGGTTCGATCGGCTTTCAAACATCGTCTAAGCATCGCCTAAGGCTCTAGCTAGGCTCTGATACCACTGTAGGGTTCCTAGGCACACTAAGGAGGTCTCACAAGGCATCAACCATGCCAATTTCAAATTTTACGGGTGCCGAGAAACCCTAATACGGATCGTTAACTAGAAATTTAGGCGACAAAACAAACTAGTTAACAACTTAACTAAAAGAACGGAAATACAACCTTTGTAGATCCGGTCCTCCACCTCCATAGCTCCGCAATGAAGTCTCCTCACTGTCCAAATCCAATCCCGGGCTCTAGCGTCGGCTTCATCGGAGAAATGGGTGGGCTAGGTCATCGACGACGATGCCGAAGATGATCTACGTCGAGACATCACAAGATCAAGCTCCCACTTCACCAAGTCATGAAACTTGTGAAGAAAACACCCTATACTACTTGGAAAGAGGTAGAGGATGAAGAAATAGGAAGTGGGTTCACTTTAGAATTGGATTTCTCACTCATTTTCAAGAGTTGCCATTGATGGAGGCAAGCTTCTTCTTGAAGAAGAAGAAGATGAAGTATGTTATGATAAGTGTTTTTAAAATAAAAATAAAATGAATACTTATCATAAACCAACCATGGTCAAGTGTAGAGAATGAACTAGGGTTAAGTGGAATGGTTAGGGTTAAGCATGAGACAAAATGGTCACTTAGTCAAAGCTTCATGAAGCTTCAATATCAAACAAAGAAAGCCACCATTTTCTCTTCTTTTGCCAAAAAGAAATAAATAAATCAATAAATAGATAAATGAATAAGAAAACAAAACCCTAACCATTCATATAACCATGGTTTAATCTTTACACAAACCCAAGTTAGCATGCATCATCAAACATGATACAAACTTGTGCACAAAAATATATCACATATACAATGTGCACAAACAAGTGAGAAAAACCATTTAAAGTGAACCAATACTAGTTAATGCAAAGTAATATATCAAATATATAATTATGCATTAAATTATTAAATCAACACTTGATTTAACGATCCGGTCATATCACATACAACCGACTAATATCCAATGTATCGGCTTATCGAATCAACCCTTGATTCGATAACTAGGTTATATCGCATACAACCAATCGATACATTCATCGTGAGAATAGAATACGGTATCACATACATGCATTATTCTCGGTCCCGCACATATCTCATATGCGCTCCTATTTCGTTTCGCTTGAGCCAGGAAACCTCTGTGTAGGACTCTAAAGACTCGTCAATACGCCGGCAGCAGATGATGATCATATCAAACACCCACAAGCCGCAAGCGGTCTGCTAAACGTAACGGCCACCTGGGTATTGAGCGATCAGAAGATCGACGAGCAAGCCCGCTCACACTCCTGTGAATCCAACCAGTAACACTTACCGTACAGTCCGGTCTCGTCGTCTGATATGTCGCATATCTCGCCTAGGGGTGGTAAACGTCAGACCCCAATAGCTCGATAAGTCGTGTCGATATGAGGTCTATAACAACTCGAGAAACTACTGGTAACACTTACCAGTAAATCTCAGCAACCCTGGCCAGGGATTTCCGGTTATAGCCAATCGAACACAGCGCAACATCAACCCCCTATACCGGGAGAGACGAATCCCCTCCTATCGCTCATTGCCTCCATGTGATTCGGGACTGTACCCAAAAACCACCGTTTTGCACGCCCTCTTGGACGTGGTAAGGTGGAAATCAAAGCATAGTGGGAACCACACAAGACTCTATGACGATCTCGGGTCTACAGACTAACCTGTACCAGTGTCACCAGAGAACTGCCATCTGACGTAAGGTATAATACCATCTGGGAGTTCTCGGCGAGTCCGTCAAGTGTACCCAGTCTCTACTGAGCACCCGTATATCATCTCCGATGTCAAACACCAATGGATATGGGATCATCCATCGCCCATCTGTATGGGTCGAGAAGGTATACGCTAGTGTACACTGGTATATCGATGCCCCGTCTCGATACACCCACGACTAGAGACTTTGAAGGATGTACTTTTGGACTACCATGTCCCTACTAGTATGATCCGCATCATAGTCCAGATAGTCAAGTACACATCCTAAAGGCTTTACCAACATGTAACAGAAAGACAATCAGTGTACACGTTAAGGTAAAGATCAACCAGATAGCTTACTATCATGTCGAGCAAGAAAGTCCTCCCTATATATGTCCAAGCATCCACTACAATATACATCCTATGTATAGTAATGGCCTCTAGGGCATACATATAACTAACAGAATGGCACCATTCGCATCACTCTACCGACGGAAGTGTTGTTCACTGCTAAGCTGGGACGACGTCGGATATCGTGAACTCCTTGGACCAGAGATGATCGTGGCAACTGTGGACGTAGTTCGTACGATCAGGGAAAGGATGCGCATAGCCCAAGATCGACAGAAACATTGGGCAGATGCAAAGCGTCAACATCTGGAGTTCCAACCTGGAGACCATATATTCGTGAAGATCTCTCCAAATAGAGGAGTGATCCGTTTTGGCAAGAGGGGTAAACTCAGTCCTAGATATATAGGACCGTTCGACATATTCGACGAGTTGGAGAAATGACACACCGTTTAGTATTAATACCCTCATTGGAAGGAGTGCACAACGTGTTCCACATATCCCAGCTACGACGATATTGTTATAAATATGTATGCCCTAAAGGCCATTATTGTATGATATAGTGGATGCTTGGACATATATATAGAGGACTTTCTTTCTCGACATGATAGTATGCTATCTGGTTGCTCTTTATCTTAACATGTACACTTGTATTATTATACTGTCTCTCTGAAACATGTTGATAAAGCTCTTAGGATGTTTGCTTGACTACCAGGACTACGATGCGGATCATACTTTTTCCCCTCCGAAAGACGGCGATGACGTGAGGACGTCTTGCCTGAGATTCGGGACAGATGCTATATGGTTTTATCCGTCTACCTCTCCGAAGATGCCAAGTTGATTTATGGCACCGTGTATCGGAGGTTTAGACGGATGCGGCCGATGTAGCAGACTTCGTCAGATTCCCCCTCGAGGGGTTTTTGATTGTGGGGACGCTTTTCCCTGCAGGCGCAAGCCCCTGCAGTTAATTACGCTACCGCATCGCGGTAACAACTTTCTCCTTCTCCAGAATTTCACTTCGTTTCGTGGGTGTTTGTTTTGTTTTCGGTTGCCCGTGGATTGTATACGGAGACTATTTATTTCGTTGCCCGTAGGACGTGGATTAGTCCAAATCCGTATTTTCTTAGATTTGGGTTTTGGGGTTTTGGTTTGAGGATACGTTAGCCGTATTTGAGGCTAAGATCAACTCAAACGTTTGTTAAGGATACGTTAGTCCAGTTTGAGACTAAGATCAACTTAACGGGATCATTTAGATCCGACAAAAGAGCATTTGAGGGCTCTATTGTTCCAGTTTAGGGACGTAGTGGTCCATTTAATATATGGCCGTCGGGACCCGTCACCTCTCTGACGTCGTTGAAGGATTACAACGATAGGTATCAGAGGAGTTCAAAGATGTACCCTCGAACCAGAGTTAATTTGGAGTTTTATAGTCCATTTGAATGTTTAAGGATACGTTAGCCGTGTTTGGGACTAAGATCAACTTAGACAGGATCGTTTAGATCCGGCAAAAGAGCATTTGAAGGCTCTATTGTTCCAGTTTAGGGACGTATTGGTCCATAGGTAGTTTAAGGACGTTGCGGTCCATATTCCAATTTAGGGACGTGGTGGTCCATTATTAGTTTCAGGACGTTTCGGTCCGACATTAGTTTAAGGACGTTTCGGTCCAATATTAGTTTAAGGACGTTTCGGTCCACGAGTTTAAGGACCCCGCAGTCCGTATTAATGTGTGGTCGTCGGGACCCGTCACCTCTCTGACGTCGTTGAAGGATTACAACGATAGGTGTCAGAGGAGTTCGGAGATGTACCCTCGAACCGGATGTAAATTGATTTAGGGAACAGCCGTGCTCAGTCAATTTAATTTGAGGACTTATGGCCGTGACTGGGCTAAGTCCAGTTCAATGTTCAGCATTTTTATTTGTCTTTGCCTATTAAGCTTGAGTTAGGGCTTTGCCCCTTTTTAAATAATGCACTGCATTATTTTTGTTTTGTTTAGGCTATGCTCTTTTATAAATGATGCAGAGCATCTATTTTGTTTGGGCTCTGCCCCTTTTATTGCACTGCAATTTAATTAGGCATACTAGGTCTTTTTGATTTGGGCCTGGCCCTTTAGGAAATGCATTGCATTTGTCAGGCGCTTTGCGCCAATCAGAGAGCGCAAATGCTTGTGGTGACGACACGTGTCACGCAAGCGCAGTGCGCTGCGCCAATGCGCTGCACTTGCGCTGCTGACACGTGGCGCGCTGTGGTGAGTTGCGCCAATTCCAGAGAGCAAGACTCTATTTCAACAGCGCATAGCGCAGATGGTTCAGATGTTGACACGTGGCGCTCTCTGGTGGCTTGCGCCAATCCAGGAGCGCAACAGCGCAGTTTGCAAGTGCAAGGCACCATAATTTGAGAATCTTTTCTAGAACCAATGGTTCATGAAAAAGTGCAAAGCACTGTTTGATTTCTTGATCTAATTTAGATCAAAGAAAACAAGTATTTCTTGTTTTTCTTGTTTTGAAGAACCAGTGGTTCATAAAAGTGCAAAGCCATGTTTATTATGTGAAGATCATTGATCTTGTTCTTAGATCAATGATCTATTGAAAGAAATTTCTTCTATTTTATGAAGGTTTTTACCTTTTTCTTGAAATTTCTTCAGAGTTCTCTCTGTTTGAAGTTCTTGATTTCTCCCCAATCTTCATTCTTCTTCTCTTTTTTTTTTAATTTTAGAAAGAAGGATCATTGGTCGTTGGGACCCACCACCTCTTCGACGACACTGAGAGATTACAGCGCCATATATCGAAGGTGTGCAGGGATGTACCCTTTGAACCATGTCTCACTCATTAGGGGGGAAGAACAGGCTGGAGCTTAAGCTTATCGCTACTGAAAAAGGCTTCTTTGCGTTCGCGCACATGCATCGCACGTGTTGGGCGTATGTGCGTCGCACGTGTTGGACGCTCATATTTGCACGTAGCATACATGGATCTTGCGCATATGCGCATTATGGGGGGGGAGCAAGCTCCTATGGAGAACGAGTCTCCTTTGAATATTCTCATGTGGTGCGCACGTGCGTTGCACGTGATGCGCGCATGGCGGGCACACGTGCGTTGCACGTGGCGCACATGCACATTATGAGGAGAAGCAGAGCTTCTATATATGGAGAACATGCTCCTTTTAATATTATTAAATATTCTCATGTGGTGCGCACGTGCGTTGCACGTGGTGCCGCATGGCGGGCACACGTGCGTTGCACGTGTCGCATTATGAGGAGAAGCAGAGCTTCTATATATGGAGAACAAGCTCCTTTTAATATTATTAAATGTTCTCATGTGGTGCACACGTGCGTTGCACGAGGTGCCGCATGGCGGGCATACGTGCGTTGCACGTGGCGCATATGCGCATTATGAGGAGAAGCAAAGCTTCTATATATGGAGAACAAGTTTCTTTTAATATTATTAAATATTCTCATGTGGTGCGCACGTGCGTTGCACGTAGTGCCGCATGGCGGGCACACGTGCGTTGCACGTAGCACACATGGCGCTTGCGCATATGCGCATTATGGAGGAGCATGCTCCTATCTTGGAGAACTAAGCTCCTTTGGAGAACTAAGCTCCTTTGAGTATTGAATCGTTTGAGGATTTAACTCTCCCTTTCTAAGAGGTATCCCTCTTATTTATATGGGAGTGGTTGAGAAGCCATCTCTCCTTTTCCCGATGTGAGACTAAAAAATGCATTCCCCATATAGTAGAGCATTACTTTAGATTACAGGTGCATAACACATTTGCTCATAACTTTTGATCTCGGATGAATTATGAGGCCCATAATATATCAAATCGAAGGCCTTTTCGAGATGCTTTCAATATCATCAGAATTTAGCCATTTCTCGTTCCGGAGTTTGTCAAAATACAGCTCGGAAAATATTGGTTCGCATCTTCTTCCTTAGATCACATGTGCATAGACATTTGCTCATAACTTTTGATCCCGGATGAATTATGAGGCCCATAATATATCAAATCGAAGGTATTTTCAAGATGCTTTCAATACCATCAGAATTTAGCTATTTCTCATTCCGAAGTTTGTCAAAATACAGTTCGGAAAATACTGGTTCGCATCTTCTTCCTCAGATCACATGTGCATAGACATTTGCTCATAACTTTTGACCCCGGATGAATTATGAGGCCCATAATATATCAAATCGAAGGTCTTTTCGAGATGCTTTCAATACCATCATAATTTAACAGTTTCTCATTGGAGAGTTTATCAAAATACAGGCCGGAAGATACTGGTTCGCATTTTCTTAAGCGTATCGCCGCCATTTGATACTTTGGACTCTTTTGCGCAGAAATTTTTGGTGGGAACAAATGCCCCCTACTACTTTGCCCATGTAAGTATATATGTGGGTGAAGTAGTGCAGAGTAATGCATAGCGTATGACCAGTTTCGGGTTGGTATATAACTTTCAGAATCTTGATCTGAGAAGATAACGAGCGGACACGAGCGTCGTCATTTATCATTGACTCAAATCTCGACTCTTAAAAGATATAGTTCCAAACTCTCAATTTCATGAGCCGCACCCTTCTATTTCTTTATGTTTTACTCTGGTGTGAAGTAGTTTATATACTCATGAGTAACTTCTCTTTTTCAGTGGCATGTAGCTTTAGTAAGTGTGGCTCATAGATGGTCCATCTTAATCTCTTTGTAGGACAGTAATGGCTTAGAAGACAGGGGTAGGATCTGCTACCTAAGACTTTTCAACTTTATGAGCCGTGAGGGTCTCATAAAGACTTTTCTCCCTACGGATCGAGAGGATCTCGTAGGTGTATTTTCTCCTTAGGAATCGTAAGGATTCTTAAGTGCGTTTTCTCTTATAAGTCGTAAGGATCCTATAAGAGAATTTTTCCCTCCTACGAGTCGAGAGGGCTCGTAAGCGGTTGTTTCCCTCATTGTCGAAACTCGACTTCGGAGAGTGAGACCCATGGATAGTATGCAAGAGACCGTTTTAGATCGACTTGCCGGGTCCCATTGTTCATGAAGCAATTTTTTTAGTCCCTGCTGCCTGAGGCTTCATCTTGCAAGTTGAGACGAATCGGGAATTTTTCCGCGGAGACACTGGTTTCTCTGCGAGCCGACGCGAATCAGGAGGCTTTCGTCAAGGATTGTTTGTTTCCTTGAGTTGAGGTATCTGCTAAAGATTATTTGCTTCCCTAGCGCCAAGGATTATTTGTTTCCTTGGTGTTGAAACGGGTCGAGAATTTCCCACGGAGGCACTGGTTGCTCTCCGAGTCGACACGGATCAGGAGGCTCTCGTCAAGGAGTGTTTGTATCCGTGAGTCGATGTGTTTGCTAAGGATTATTTGTTTCCTTAGCGCCAAGAATTATTTGTTTCCTTGGGGTTTGAAACGAGTCGAGAATTTCCCACCGAGGCACTGGTTGCTCTGCGAGTTGACGCGGATCAGGAGGCTCTCGTAAAGGAGTATTTGTATCCGTGAGTCGAGGAATTTGCTAAGGATTATTTGTTTCCCTAGCGCCAAGAATTATTTGTTTCCTTAGGGTTTGAAACGAGTCGAGAATTTCCCACGGAGGCACTGGTTGCTCTGCGAGTCGACGCGGATCAGGAGGCTCTCGTCAAGGAGTGTTTGTATCCGTGAGTCGAGGAATTTACTAAGGATTATTTGTTTCCCTAGCGCCAAGGATTATTTGTTTCCTTGGGGTTGAAACGAGTTGAGAATTTCCCGCGGAGGCACTGGTTGCTCTGCGAGTCGACGCGGATCAGGAGGCTCTCGTCAAGGAGTGTTTGTATCCGTGAGTCGAGGAATTTACTAAGGATTATTTGTTTCCCTAGCGCCAAGGATTATTTGTTTCCTTGGGGTTTGAAACGAGTCGAGAATTTCCCACGGAGGCACTGGTTGCTGTACGAGTCGACGCGGATCAGGAGGCTCTCGTCAAGGAGTGTTTGTATCCGTGAGTCGAGGAATTTGCTAAGGATTATTTGTTTCCCTAGCACCAAGGATTATTTGTTTCCTTGGGGTTTGAAACGAGTCGAGAATTTCCTACGGAGGCACTGGTTGCTCTGCGAGTCGACGCGGATTAGGAGGCTCTCGTCAAGGAGTGTTTGTATCCATGAGTCGAGGTGTTTGCTAAGGATTATTTGTTTCCCTAGCGCCAAGGATTATTTGTTTCCTTGGGGTTTGAAACGAGTCGAGAATTTCCCACGGAGGCACTGGTTGCTCTGCGAGTCGACACGGATCAGGAGGCTCTCGTCAAGGAGTGTTTATATCCGTGAGTCGAGGAATTTGCTAAGGATTATTTGTTTCCCTAGCGCCAAGGATTATTTGTTTCCTTGGGGTTTGAAACGAGTCGAGAATTTCCCACGGAGGCACTGGTTGCTCTGCGAGTCGACACGGATCAGGAGGCTCTCGTCAAGGAGTGTTTGTATCCGTGAGTCGAGGAATTTGCTAAGGATTATTTGTTTCCCTAGCGCCAAGGATTATTTGTTTCCTTGGGGTTTGAAACGAGCCGAGAATTTCCTACGGAGGCTCTGGTTGCTCTGCGAGTCGACGCAGATCAGGAGGCTCGCGTCAAGGAGTGTTTGTATCCGTGAGTCGAGGAATTTGCTGAAGACACTGGTTTCTTCGGAGTTGGACTGAACCGTCGAGATTTGGCTTCGTCTTCTGGCGGAGCCTGTTGGAAAAGTATGGTTCCCTCTTTGTTTACGTCCTTGGATTGTATACAGGGATCGATGTGATCTTAACTGTAGGGCCAAAGTTTTATCATCATTTTTTTGTTTTATCTCCGCGATGCTCTATCATTTCAGCTTTTATATCGCGAAGGTCGCGATTGCCCAATCATTTCGGCTATTTTTCGCGGTGCCCAATTATTTCGGCTATTTATTTTATTTTTACTCGCTGCTTTTTATTGCGAGTTGCCCAATCATTTCGGCTATTTTGCATGCATACATTTTTACTTGCTGCTTTTTATTGCAAGTTGCCCTATCATTTCGGCTATTTCGTATGCATGTGTGGCCTATTGGCTTTTCGCCGTAAACCTGAAATTAGACGTCGATTTCGGCATCAGCACCGCTACAACTGGGATATTGCCAGGAGCAAATCATCATTTGCCTCCGTCGGTGTCGAACAAAGGTGGCTTAGCGAACAGGGTTAAGGTCCCGCCGACTAAGGCTTTTGACTTCATGAGCCGTAAGGGTCTCACAAAGGTATTTCTTCCTATAAGTCATGAGGATCTTGTAGGTGTATTTTCTCCTTAGGAATCGTGAGGATTCCTAAGTGTTCGTTTCCTCTGTAAGTCGTAAGGATCCTACAGGAGGGTTTTCTCCTCATAAATCGAGAGGATTTACAAGGGTTGTTCACCATGCGAACATATCCCCAGTCACGGATGAGACTTGGTTAGGGAAATGCTTATTCGCGTCCGTGGATTTTATACAAGGGTCAGTATTGAACCACTTGTAGGGCAATATCGGAAGTTGTGGGGGTTGCTTAAGCACAGGTTTAGGTCTCTGTAACTTAAGACTTTCAACTCTTATGAGCCGTGAGGGTCCCATAAGAGAGTTCTCCTTACGAGTCGTGAGGATCTCGCAAGTGTATTTTCTCCTTAGGAATCGTGGGGATCCCTAAGTGTGTTACTCCCTTGTGAGTCGTAAGGATCTCACGCGGGTGGTTTCTCCTTACGAGGTCGAGAGGAACCTATAAGTGTCCTTTAACGAGGTTGTGCCCTTTCAGGTTTTCACAAACACTCGCCGGTAGCCCTGCTGTTTTTACTCACGGAGCCCTTTCGGGTTTTCATCCGTGCCCATTTTGCTTATGGACATACCGTTTTTTTAATTTTTCTTTTTATTTTTATATATTTTTTACGAGGTCGCGCCCTTTCGGGTTTTCACGAACACTCGCCGGTAGCCCTGCTGTTTTTACTCACGGAGCCCTTTCGGGTTTTCATCCGTGCCCTTTTTGCTTATGGACATACCGTTTTTATTTTATTTTATTTTTATATGTTTTTTTTATATCTTGTCAGCCTAAAAGATGCTGCGGTAGTAGTTTAAGGACGTTTCGGTCCGCTATTAGTTTAAGGACATTTCGGTCCGACTTTGAGAAGGCTGGTTACTGCTGATAGAGTCTGAGCTTAGGAAGATAGCGAGCGGACATAGTCGTCATCATCTACCATTGACCTAGGCTGTGGCTCATTAAGCATAGTATTTCTTTAGGAAGCGACCGTTTATTGGCCTGAAAGGCCTTTCACCGTGTATGTCCATGAGTAGATAGGCCCCACCCTGGTAGACCTTATCTATGATGTACGGGCCTTCATAGTTTGGCTCGAATTTTCCCCGCTTGGCGCGATTGGGGATCATAGGCCTTTTGACCACTAGCACGAGTTCGCCTTGGCGGAATGTCCTCGGTCGGGTCAATCTTTCATATGAGCGCGTCATCTTTGCTTTATAAGCTTCCAGATTTTGCTGTGCTATGAGCCGGGTTTCATCAAGGGCGTCAAGCTCCTCAAGCCGAAGGTGAGCATTTTCTTTGTCCGTCAGCTCGTAGTGGACTGCTACTCGTAGAGAGGGTAATTCTATCTTGAGAGGGAGTACTGCTTCTGTACCGAATACTAACGCGTACGGCGTTGTGTTTGTGCCGTCTTGAACGTAGTTCGGTATGCCCAAAGAGCCTCTTGCAGTCTTTCGTGCCAGTCTTTCTTATTTCGTGACACCGTTTTCTTCAAGATCTTCATCAAGGTCTTGTTGAAGGCTTCAGCTAGACCGTTAGCTCGCGGATTATAAACTGAGGAATATCTCCAGTCTATATTATGCTGTTGCGCGAAGCGACTGATTTTGTGGCTTCTGTAGGCTGGCCCGTTATCGGAGATGATCCGTCGCGGAGTTCCAAACCGATATATGACATGCGTCTTGAAGAAACGGAGGATATTTTCCGTCTTCACTTCACTTAACGGCACTGCTTCTGCCCATTTAGAGAAGTAGTCAGTCGTCGCCAGGATGAAACGATGTCCTCTAGACGATGCTGGTTCGATGGGGCCGACTATATCAGTCCCCCACATTTCGAATGGCCAGCTAGCCACCGTTGGATGTAGCGGATTTAGATGTTGGTGGATGAAGTCCCCATGAATTTGGCATGAGTGGCATTGCTTCGCATATTCGAGACAGTCCTGGATCATCGTAGGCCAGTAGTAGCCCATCCGTTTTATCTTCAACTTCATCTTTGGGCCCGCTTGGTGAGAACCACAGAGTCCGTCATGAACTTCCTGAACGACTCTTTCCGCTTCGTCAGGCCCAAGACATCTCAGCCACAGAGAATTAAATGACCTCTTGTACAGAGTATCATTGACGAAGGTGAAAGACAGAGCTCGTTTCATGAGCTGGTGTCTTGAGGACGCTTCTTCAGGCATTCGGTGGGACTTGAAGTAATCTATGAAGACTTCTCTCCAATCCTCAGTATTTTCCCAATCTTTTACTTGCAGGGTTGTCTGCTCGCTCGCTCCCTTTTCTTCGGATAATTCCGGAGATATTTCTGCTGGGGCAAGCACTCGACGGCTTTGTACCACGATTCTAACGTCATCGAGGTTCTCGTCAGCCAGTTCTTTAGCAAGTTTGGCCAACGCGTCTGCTTTGCTGTTTTCCGCGCGCGGTATGCTCTCCAAAGTATAAGAGGGAATTTGGGTCAATAATTGTTGCACCTTTCCACCGTACTTCACCAACTCCGGTTTGCACGTTTGGTAGTCGCCGTTTACTTGACTAACGACCAGCTGGGAGTCTCCGTATATGAGGAGATTTTCAATTCCCATGTCGATGGCGATCTCGAGGCCTGCTATCAAAGCTTCGTATTCGGCTTCGTTATTCGTCCTCGGCTCTGTTAGGGAGAAAGCAAAGCGCATTATCCCTCCTTGTGGAGTTACAAAGATGAGTCCTACCCCTGATTTGATTACAAGGGTATTTTGCTTGCGCTTCTTCATGGAGGATGCTCCGTCGAAATAAAGCTCCCATCGGGTATCACCACCGTCGATCGCATCAAATGCATGTTCGTCTGGAAGATCGCAATTCAAAGGAGAATCGGCGGGTATCGGATGCTCAGCGAGGAAGTCGGCGATGGCCTGGCCTTTCACTGCCTTGAGAGGTTGATAGGTTATCGAGAACTCCATCAAGAGCAGAGCCCATTTAGTGAGTCGTCCCGTCAATATGGCTTTTGACATTAAGTATTTAAGAGGGCCCACCTTCGAAATGAGACGGACCTCATGCGCCAACGCATAGTGCCTGAGCTTTGTTATCGCGAAGATCGACGCCAGGCAGTGTTTTTCAATAGGTGAATAGTTGCTTTCTGCCCCCAGTAGAACTCGACTTAAGTAGTAGAGTGCTCTTTCTTTCCCCTGGTCATTCTCTTGCGCCCACAATGCGCCTAAAGAACCTTCGAGGGCGGTCGTGTAAAGAA
The DNA here is from genome assembly GCA_030015575.1 of Agapanthus africanus. Classification (NCBI taxonomy): domain Eukaryota; kingdom Viridiplantae; phylum Streptophyta; class Magnoliopsida; order Asparagales; family Amaryllidaceae; genus Agapanthus; species Agapanthus africanus. The sequence goes on along the minus strand of JASDDO010000267.1, from coordinate 53,215 downwards.
TGAGAGGCTTTCCCTTAACCGGAGCAGCCAACACCGGCGGGATCTGCAGGTACTGTTTAATCTCGTCCAGCGCGCCCTGGCATTTTTGATCCCAGACGAATGGAGTCCCCTTCTTCATCAGGTGACTGTAAGGGCGGCACTTGCCAGAGAGGTTAGCTATAAATCGCCGAATATATGCGAGCTTTCCTTGGAGAGACCGCAACTGTTTGAGAGTTCTCGGCGGAGGAATTTCCATGATCGCCTTGATCTTTGACGGATCTATCTCGATGCCTCGGTGTCGGACGATGAATCCCAGGAATTTGCCCAAAGAAACTCCGAATGCACACTTGAGAGGGTTCATCTTCAAGTTGTATTGTCGAAGACGTCGAAATACGGTCTTTAGATGCTCGAGATGCTCCTCATATGATTTGCTCTTGACCACGAGGTCGTCGATATAGCACTCGACGATTTCATGTATAAGGTCATCGAAGATCTTCGTCATGGCCCTCTGATAGGTGGCACCGGCGTTCTTTAGACCAAAGGGCATCACCTTGTAACAGAATATTCCCAGAGGAGTCCTGAAGGCGGTGTGCTTCTGGTCTTCGGGGTCCATCTTTATCTGATTATACCCTGACGAGCCATCCATAAAGGAGAAAACCTCATGAGTGGACGTGTTGTCTATCATCAGTTCGGTCACTGGCACTGGGAAATCTTCTTTCGGGCAGGCTTTATTGAGATCCCGAAAGTCCACGCATATGCACACCGTCCCATTATTCTTTATCACCGGGATGATGTTGGCGATCCATTCCGGATATTGAACCTCCTGGATAAAGCCAGAGTCGATCAGCTTCTTGACCTCGGCATTGATACTCATCTCAAGCTCGAGCCGCATTCTTCTTGGTGCCTGTTTGACTGTCTTGATGTCCGGGGATATCGCCAATCTGTGTACAGCAATTTCTGGATCTAGTCTCGGCATTTCGGAATAGTTCCACGCGAAGCAATCTCTATGCTGTAGAAGCACATCCTTTAACGCAGCTACCCTTTCTTCAGATAGCAACTCGCTGATGAATGTCGGTCGTGGATCGTTTGCCGTTCCCAACTCAATTTTCTTGAGGTTATCTGCAGTGGTATGGATTCCATCTTCCAGTTCTTTTGGCGCTGGTGGGAACTCTGAGATTATCTCGTCGCTGCTGTTTTCGAAGCACCAAGGGAGCTCATCTATGTCCTCGGGCTCTTCTTTTAATATTGTAGTCATGTGACAGGTGCGAATTCGCTTCCGATCCCAATGTGGAACCGGTTCTTCTTTCGTGGCCTTGGGCTCGTGCTTCTGTGGCGGCGCTACCCTCCAGTTGTCAGACAGAGTGAATTTGCCAAGCTGATACTGATCTTCGACCCAATTCTTGAAGGTGAAGCAATCTTCAAGAGGATGCCCTATTACTCGATGGTAAGAGCAATAGTCCGGGTGTGAGACTTTGCCCGCTCGTTCGGGATGTTTAGACTCCGGCAATGTAAGCATTTGATGTTTTAGAGCAAGATCAAGTATCTTCTTCGTCTTGTCCCGAGGAAACGAGTACGCTCGACCCATTTTCTTCATGAGGGATAGATCAATAACGCTCAACTCCTGTTTGCGTGGTTTCTTAGCCCTGCTTTGTTGTTGTTGAGCGCCTTTTTGGCCTTTCGACTTATTTCTGCTTTTGCTCCGAACCTTCTTTATAACGGGTTGACAAGGAGCGGCATTTTCATCCTTTACGGCCTGTTGGAGAAGGCGTTGCGTCTTGGATTTCTCGTAGATGGCCATTTCGCGGTTATGGTCGTCCCAGACTTTTTGACCTGCTTTCCTTATGAGCTTGTCCATTTGTTCTTCGAACGACGGACTGGGCTCTTTTGCATTTGGAACTTTCGCTGTCTCAGGATTAGCGTCCTCCCATTGAGCATCCGCTTCTTCATCGAAGTCATACATGACATATCAGCTGTTTAGTAGCTCTCGTTTCTTTGACCGGATGTATCCAAGTCCCTTTGTTTCCATTCCCCCATTAGGCAGTTTGCGTTGAGTCCCGGGAACGTTCCAGATTTTGTCATAGAACCTGGCCTTTCGAACGGTCTGCTTGAAGGATATCCCCTGGCGTTTCAGCAGTTTTTTCAAACCCTCTGTATAATATCTGGGAAGACGGATAGGCTGAAGCCTGTCGAGCGTAGGATCCGCGCCATGCCAGATTTCTTTTTCCACTTTGGTTTCTTCAGAGCGGTAGAATAGAATTGCTTTCTCGCTCTCTCGCCTGGAAGGGATATAGAACGTTTGCAGCTCTTCTACATTGTAAATATTAAGTGCATCCAGTTCTTTATGGTGTTTAAGTGGCACTATGGCGATTTGTAGACTTTGCTCTTCGTCAGCGGACGTTCGTATGGAAGGTCGAGCAGAGAATACAACATGGATCTCATCTTTCGAGTTGCTACCAAAGACCAACGTAGGAGTGGACGGTCCTGGCTTGTTGTGTTGGGGCTGACCCGAATACACTATCTCCTCTTCTTCCTCGGTATCACTGCCGAAGACAGGGATGGTGGCGTTAGCTTTGATCTCCGGCTTGTGACACCTCTCCGTATCTTCGAAATCTGGTAAGAAGTATTTGGCATCTTCATATTTGCGGACCTCGTTCACAGAAAACGGGTTCAGTTCTCCCATCACGGTATACTCGAAACCATCCTTAAAATACTTCATACACTGATGTTGTGTAGAAGGGATGATGTTGTACTCGTGTAACCATGGTCGGCCGAGCAAAGCGTTGTAGCATGTCTTAGCGTCTATGACGTGGAACTTAACGTCCGTAACGAGTAGCCCGAAGCGTAGCGTCAGTATCACAGACCCAAGGGTTCTTGATGACTGGGAATCGAACCCGGAGATGGTGATCTTGTCACGAGCGAGGTGCTGGACGCTCATGCAGATTTCTTTTAACACCCGCACGTTGAGGAGATTAACGGAGTATCCATTGTCGATCAGGATTTTGCCTATCTTAATATCGTGGCAGTATCCTGAGACATAGAGGGGGCGATTGTGCTCGCACGTCCCAAGGAGAAGGTCCTCGTCTCCGAAAGTGACATCGGCCGTGTGCACTTCCTCCAATTCGTCCTTCATCTTTTCCTCGGCCAGGCAAGCTTGGAATTGTTCCGGATCTTGTAGTGCCTTGATCAACGAATCTCTCGCTTCTTTTGATAGTAAAAGGGCGTCGAGAATGCTGAGTTGTGAGGGTAGTTTCCTTAGGTGTGCTAAGACGTTGTAATCCACCTTATTCTTCTTCAGCGGGTTGTTGGCGCTTAGCTCCTCCAGAACTTGGTCATCTAAGACGATATCTTCAGAGACCTTTTCTTTCCCTTTATCTTTTCTGTTTGAGGGTCCGAGGTTCTTTTCAGGCAGCGTTCGATTCCGCAGCCGGATATTTTCGCAGACCTTCGGCTCTTCTTCCTTTCTCGAAGTGAACTCTTTGAAGAGAGGGGCAAGTTCTAGCTCCTCATCAGAATCGCTCCCGAATGTAGGCACTTGTGACCCGCCAGTGTTAACCATGCGACAATTGCCGGTAGTTCTTTTAATCCCTTCAGTCGTATTTCTTTGCTCTCGACGAGTTTTACGTTTTTCCCGCTTAAAGCGTTGCCGGTGAGCAACATATCCTTGCCACCATCTATCGAAAACTTTGCACTCTTGAGTGGGGTGCGAAATCCTTTGATGATATAAGCAATAGGAGGGGTGCGTTTCCATTTCACCAGTGATGTTTCCTTCAGAGGATGGTAGCTTCATGCCTATTGATATGGCCTTAGCAAAATTTTTCCTCATCTTGAATTGGCTTTTGTCGGTAGCGAAGGTGTTTAGCTCCAACGGGATCGTCTCAGCTCCTTTATCAAGTCGCTGGCGCTTGGCCCTTTCAAATATAGCCGCCTCGCGCTGCCGATCAGCTTTACTTTTCAACCGAGCTTCATTAAGGAATGCGTCAATTACTTCATCTGATGGCCCCAGAACTTTTGGTTCAGGATCTGCCCCCAGCTTTTCGGTGCAAGGAGTCTCCTCATCGTTTATGATCGAATGGGAAATCATATGACAGCTCGCCACATATTCCTCGGACTCATCCGATGAACTTTCTCCCTCATCTTCTTCTTGAAAGACGTGATTGAGGAACTCTTGAAGCGTAATGGGAGTCCGTGCCTTTTGGTTGTATTCATCCAGCGCGTCAATTTGCTTTTGTAAGTCCGTGCGCTTGTCGTCAGGCTTCACAGGCTTCTTAGATTTCTTCTTCTTCTTTTTCGAAGATTTTGACGGCTGGCTGCAAGTGCTTGAACCACTACCATCGGTCTTTGGAGTTGGACGTGGCTTCAACATCCCTTTAATGACCTGCGGTTCCAACGGGTTCTTCCACTTGATCGCTGGACATGTCTGAAGATCGTTTAGCATCCTCTTTGTCTTGGCTGATAATACAACCTCCCAAGGAGCTTCTTTAATGAAGGAGCATGTTGCCCCCGGCGTATTTGTCCCCTTAGAGGTGTGGGGCTGTGGGGGATTCACCTTCCATTTGTCAGATAACGCGAACCTGCCCTGTCGGTACTGGTTTTAAAGCCAATTCTTGAAAACGTAGCAATCTTCGATCGGATGGCCTAGTACTCGATGATAAGGACAGTAGTTGGGCTCGTTGACGTCACTTGGTTGCAACGGACGTTTTGGATCCGGCAGATTTATGAGTCTGTTGCGCAACGCCAGCTCGAATAACCTCCTCGTTTTATCACGGGGAAAGGAATAAGGACGTCCCATCCTATCCTCAAGGGGTACGTACGGGCGCATATTATTTTGACGAGCAACCGGCTTCGAGTCGCTCGGTTGTTGTTGAGCATTAGCGACGAAAATCGCTTTTCCCTTCCCTTTGTCATTTCGGGAGTCCGGCCTTGGAAGAGGGGGTTTATGGCCCATTTGATCCATTTGCGCTAGTTTGTCAATCAAGGCCTGGAAGGTAGTTGGTTTGAAAAATATCATAAATTGTGAGATGGTCGCTTGCGGATCAAGGGTTCCCACAAACATACCCACCGCGGGAGCTTCTTCAATGCGCTGCTCACACTTCGACCATAAGTTCCGCCATCGTATAGCGTACTGAACCCACGTCTTGCCGGGTTTTATCCTGGCGTTAATCAGTGCCGTCATCGGGGTACGTTCACTGGCGCTCGCAAAACGTTGAGTAAACAGCAGCTCCATCTCTGCGAAGGTTTTAATAGAGTCGTTCGGGAGCTCAGAGTACCACTCGAACACCGTATCTGATAAGCTTCCAACAAACTGGCGAAGCAACAGCTTGTCATCACCGCCGGTGTTGCTGCAGAGTGCCCTGAACTGGGCAACATGCTGATGAGGATTGCCCGTCCCTTTGTAGACATGGAATTTGGGAATTGTGTAACCGGGTGGGTACTTGATTTGATCGTACCAACTTGGATATGGCCGTCCCGTTTTTACGACCTGACCGGCCGCTTCAGTCGCATGATGAACCCGTATTTGCTGGGCGATGTACTCATCCAAATCAGCTTTGGAGATTGTATCCTCCTTAGCTGTCGATAGAGCTGGTGGAGGATTTGATGTCTTTCCCCTATCGTCTCCAAGGACGATCGGGGGCTCTTCGGTCGGAGGATCTTGTTGTATCATCATCCCTATCATGTCTTGGAAGAGGAGGCCCATACACTGTATGTTGGCTGCTTGTTCAGCAGCCTCTTTGTCCTTCTTCTCCAATATCCGACGAAGGAATTCAGCGTCGGTTTCTTCCTCCTGACGTTCGTCCGAGGACGTTTTAGGGCTTTCTTTTGGTTCGGTAAGTGCAGCCATAGCATTCATCATTTCTTGGAGCTTTTGCTGTTGCTCCTGTGCCTTGGTCACTGATCGGGTGAGCGGTCGATGACCCGTAGATATGCGGCTATCTTCTTTACCAGATGCCACGTAGACGGTATGAACTATCATGCCCCCTGACTTAGGGCGTTTGGGTTCATCACCTCTGATATCTGTCGCCGATGCGGGGGTTTTCTATGGCCTTCTTCTTTTGTGGGCCGTTGAAGTTGAAGGGGCCGTTGCAGTGGGCACCCTAGCGATTGTTACCCCTTGCTGTTCAATAGAACGGTCTTTTCCTTTTTGCACCTTCGTCTTATTTCGTTGACGAGAGTGATCTGGGTTGATCACAGAGTCTTGAACCCTCCGCCAAACTTTATAAATTCTTGAGGACAGCCGTTGAGAGGGCTTTTCTTGTTTTGTTTCCGGAACTCTCTCCGCAGGTGGAGGAGATCTTTTCAATGTAGTGGTTGGAGAGTTCTTCCGTACCCTCCTCAGCAGTTCAAAACTGTTCCCAGTTGGAACAACAGCGTTGACTTCTACCACTGGAGCTGGTGGAGTTAGCCCTGAGGGGGAGTTGCCCGCTGCCTTTCTCACTCGTTGCCAATGGCGACGTCGAGCATGACGAGCCGTTGGGACTGACTCGGAGATTGAGACAGCTTCTTTTTGCCCCCTGTCTGAATGAGGCGCCACCGGTGTTAACCTCTTAAAGACTGAGGTTGCCTTCTGAGGGGCGATATCCAACATATCGAAGACAGATCCTCGAGCAGGGACAGGAGCAGGAATCGTCAGTCTTGAAAAGACTGACTCTTTGACAGGGGAAGCCGCCTTGACGACTTCTGGAGCAGCAGTCATTGCCTTCCTTGGGACAGCCAGTTTAGAGTTCTGATCTAGCCTGGTGAAAACAGAGGTTGTCGGTTTGGTAGTTGGCGACCCGTTGACAAGGGCCGTCGTAGCAGTGAGCCGGTCGAAGACCGACTTCTTGTTCACTTCCGGTGCAGGTATTAGCGCAGAGAAGCTTGTAGGTGGGATCATGGTCCCGAAGAACATGCCAGTGGTGGCTTGGGTCACCTGATCTACCGGCAGAGCGAGGAAGGAAGCCGCTTGGGGCCCACATGCTACACCTCCCGGTGAGGTAGAGCGTCCGTTGCAGTGGCATTTCGAGCAGTTGGTGCAGTTAAATGCTATTGAATCTTGAGTTCTGTGCCAGGAAAAAGACCAAATCTTAGTAACTTGAAATCCGAAGGCAACCATTAACAAACCGCGATTGGTTCGCGAAGACGGCACACGAAGTGTGGAGTGGAAAAAGGAAAAGGTCGCACCGGGCGTGCCAGAATCAAGAATCCCCTCCGAAAGATGGCGACGACGTGAGGACGTCTTGCCTGAGATTCAGGACAGATGCTATATGGTTATATCCGTCTACCTCTCCGAAGATGCCAAGTTGATTTATGGCACGTGTATCGGAGGTTTAGACGGATGCGGCCGATGTAGCAGACTTCGTCAGATTCCCCCTCTCTTGAGGGGTTTTTGATTGTGGGGACGCTCTTCCCTGCAGGCGCAAGCCCCTGCAGTTAATTATGCTACCGCATCGCGGTAACAACTTTCTCCTTCTCCAGAATTTCACTTCGTGTCGTGGGTGTTTGTTTTGTTTTTGGTTGCCCGTGGATTGTATACGGAGACTATTTATTTCGTTGCCCGTAGGACGTGGATTAGTCCAAATCCGTATTTTCTTAGATTTGGGTTTTGGGGTTTTGGTTTGAGGATACGTTAGCCGTATTTGAGGCTAAGATCAACTCAAACGTTTGTTAAGGATACGTTAGTCCAGTTTGAGACTAAGATCAACTTAACGGGATCGTTTAGATCCGATAAAAGAGCATTTAAGGGCTCTATTGTTCCAGTTTAGGGACGTAGTGGTCCATTTAATATATGGCCGTCGGGACCCGTCACCTCTCTGACGTCGTTGAAGGATTACAACGATAGGTATCAGAGGAGTTCAAAGATGTACCCTCGAACCAGAGTTGATTTGGAGTTTTATAGTCCATTTGAATGTTTAAGGATACGTTAGCCGTGTTTGGGGCTAAGATCAACTTAGACGGGATCGTTTAGATCCGGCAAAAGAGCATTTGGAAGCTCTATTGTTCCAGTTTAGGGACGTATTGGTCCATAGATAGTTTAAGGACGTTGCGGTCCATATTCCAGTTTAGGGACGTGGTGGTCCATTATTAGTTTAAGGACATTTTGGTCCGACATTAGTTTAAGGACGTTTCGGTCCCATATTAGTTTAAGGACGTTTCGGTCCAATATTAGTTTAAGGTCGTTTCGGTCCACGAGTTTAAGGACCCCGCAGTCCGTATTAATGTGTGGTCGTCGGGACCCGTCACCTCTCTGACGTCGTTGAAGGATTATAACAATAGGTGTCAGAGGAGTTCGGAGATGTACCCTCGAACCGGATGTAAATTGATTTAGGGAGCAGCCGTGCCCAGTCAATTTAATTTGAGGACTTATGGCCATGACTGGGCTAAGTCCAGTTGAATGTTCAACTTTTTTATTTGTCTTTGGCCTATTAGGCCTGAGTTAGGGCTTTGCCCCTTTTTAAATAATGCACTGCATTATTTTTGTTTTGTTTGGGCTATGCCCTTTTATAAATGATGCAGAGCATCTATTTTGTTTGGGCTCTGCCCCTTTTATTGCACTGCAATTTAATTAGGCCTACTAGGTCTTTTTGATTTGGGCCTGGCCCTTTAGGAAATGCATTGCATTTGTTAGGCGCTTTGCGCCAATCAGAGAGCGCAAATGCTTGTGGTGACGACACGTGTCACGCAAGCGTAGTGCGCTACGCCAATACGCTGCACTTGCGCTGCTGACACGTGGCACGCTCTGGTGAGTTGCGCCAATTCCAGAGAGCAAGGCTCTATTTCAACAGCGCATAGCGCAGATGGTTCAGATGTTGACACGTGGCGCTCTCTGGTGGCTTGCGCCAATCCAGGAGCGCAACAGCGCAGTTTGCAAGTGCAAGGCACCATAATTTGAGAATCTTTTCTAGAACTAATGGTTCATGAAAAAGTGCAAAGCTCTGTTTGATTTCTTGATCTAATTTAGATCAAAGAAAACAAGTATTTCTTGTTTTTCTTGTTTTGAAGAACCAGTGGTTCATAAAAGTGCAAAGCCATGTTTATTATGTGAAGATCATTGATCTTGTTCTTAGATCAATGATCTATTGGAAGAAATTTCTTCTATTTTATGAAGGTTTTTACCTTTTTCTTGAAATTTCTTCAGAGTTCTCTCTGTTTGAAGTTCTTGATTTCTCCCCAATCTTCATTCTTCTTCTTTTTTTTTTTAATTTTAGAAAGAAGGATCATTGGTCGTTGGGACCCACCACCTCTCCGACGACACTGAGAGATTACAGCGCCATATATCGAAGGTGTGCAGGGATGTACCCTTTGAACCATGTCTCACTCATTAGGGGGGAAGAACAGGCTGGAGCTTAAGCTTCTCGCTACTGAAAAAGGCTTCTTTGCGTTCGCGCACGTGCGTCGCACGTGTTGGGCGGATGTGCGTCGCACGTGTTGGGCGCTCATATTTGCACGTAGCACACATGGATCTTGCGCATATGCGCATTATGGGGGGGAGCAAGCTCCTATGGAGAACGAGTCTCCTTTGAATATTCTCATGTGGTGCGCACGTGCGTTGCACGTGGTGCGCGCGTGGCGGGCACACGTGCGTTGCACGTGGCGCACATGCACATTATGAGGAGAAGCAGAGCTTCTATATATGGAGAACATGCTCCTTTTAATATTATTAAATATTCTCATATGGTGCGCACGTGCGTTGCACGTGGTGCCGCATGGCGGGCACACGTGCGTTGCACGTGTCGCATTATGAGGAGAAACAGAGCTTCTATATATGGAGAACAAGCTCCTTTTAATATTATTAAATGTTCTCATGTGGTGCGCACGTGCGTTGCACGTGGTGCCGCATGGCGGGCACACGTGCGTTGCACGTGGCGCACATGCGCATTATAAGGAGAAGCAAAGCTTCTATATATGGAGAACAAGTTCCTTTTAATATTATTAAATATTCTCATGTGGTGCGCACGTGCGTTGCACGTAGTGCCGTATGGCGGGCACACTGCGTTGCACGTAGCGCACATGGCGCTTGCGCACATGCGCATTATGGAGGAGCATGCTCCTATCTTGGAGAACTAAGCTCCTTTGGAGAACTAAGCTACTTTGAGTATTGAATCCTTTGAGGATTTTAACTCTCCCTTTCTAAGAGGTATCCCCTCTTATTTATATGGGAATGGTAGAGAAGCCATCTCTCCTTTTCCCGATGTGGGACTAAAAAATGCATTCCCCATGTAGTAGAGCATTACTTTAGATTACACGTGCATAATACATTTGCTCATAACTTTTGATCTCGGATGAATTATGAGGTCCATAATATATCAAATCAAAGGCCTTTTCGAGATGCTTTCAATATCATCAGAATTTAGCCATTTCTCGTTCCGGAGTTTGTCAAAATACAGCTCGGAAAATACTGGTTCGCATCTTCTTCCTTATATCACATGTGCATAGACATTTGCTCATAACTTTTGATCCCGGATGAATTATGAGGCCCATAATATATCAAATCGAAGGTCTTTTTAAGATGCTTTCAATACCATCAGAATTTAGCTGTTTCTCATTCCGGAGTTTGTCAAAATACAGTTCGGAAAATACTGATTCACATCTTCTTCCTTAGATCACATGTGCATAGATATTTGCTCATAACTTTTGATCCCGGATGAATTATGAGGCCCATAATATATCAAATCGAAGGTCTTTTCGAGATGCTTTCAATACCATCATAATTTAACAGTTTATCATTGGGGAGTTTATTAAAATACAGGCCAGAAGATACTGGTTCGCATTTTCTTAAGCGTATCGCCGCCATTTGATACCTTGGACTCTTTTGCCCAGAAATTTTTGGTGGGAACAATACTACTGGGACTTGTGTAGTCCACAAGCACATCCTTTAACTATTCCTAGTCGAGAGAGTATCGAGACATGGCATCGATATTCCAGAGTAGACTAGTGTGTACGTTTCTTGAACCTGTAGGGGGCGATGGTTGATCCCATAACCATTAGTGTTTGACATCAAAGATTGTACACATGTGCTTATTAAAGAATGTGTACACTGAACATGACTCGCCGAGAACTCTTAGATGGTACCATACCTATCGTTAGATAGCGGTTCTCTGGTGACACTGGTACATGTTAGTTTGTAGATCCGAGATCGTCATAGTGTCTTGTGTGGTTCCCACCGTGCTTTGATTTCCTCCCTACCACGGCTCAAAGGAGTCGTGCAAACAGGTGGATTTTGGGTACAATCCCGAGTCACATGGAGGCAGTGAGCGATAGGAGGGGTTTCGTCTCTCCCGGTTTGGGAGTTGATGTTGTGCTATGCTCGATTGGCTATAACAGTAAGTCTCTGGCCAGGGATGATGAGATTTACTGGTAAGTGTTATCAGTAGTTTCTCGAACCGTTATGAGCCACACATTGGAATGACTTATCAAGTTACTGGGGTCTGATGATTCCACCCCTAGATTCGATATGCGACATATCAGACAAAGAGACCAGACTGTACGGTAAGTGTTACTTATAGGCTTCATGGGAGTTTCGACAAGCTTGCTTGTTGATCTTCTATTCGCTCAATACCTGAGTAGCCGTTACGTCCAGCTAGTACCGCTGAAGGCTTGTGGGTGACTGATGTGATCATTACCTACTGCTGGCATATTGACGAGTCTTTAGAGTCCCACACAGAAGTTTCATAGTTCAAGCGAAACGAAGTAGGGAACATATGTTGAAATGTGCGGGGGAGGGGGGCTTGATTAAATACTAGTATGTGATACCGTATTTTAATCTGGCGGTAATTTGATATCAGTTAGGTTATATGTGATATAACTGGATTATTGAATCAAGTGTTGATTTGATAATGTGATATACAGATAAATGATACTAGTCGGTTATATATGATGTAACCGAATTATTGAATCAAGTGTTGATTTAATAATATGATATATATTTTTATTTGATATAATTATATATTAACTAATATTATTGCTCACTAATTATTTTGTTTTCTTAATATATATATATATATATATATATATATATAATGAAGCATGGCATGGATTTTCTATTTTGAGAAAATAGAAAAATGAGGTGGAAAAGGAGAGATATTTATGGCATGGGTGTGAAGCATGGCTCATGTTATTTTTTTTATTAGTTTGGATTTACTATTGAAGCATTGTAGCTATTTTACATTGAGGTTTATTCCATGCTTCAATAAATGAGGGTTTTGTGAAAGTCATTCTTCACTTGTTCATTCTTCTTGAGTTCATTCTCTATCTCTCTCCATCTTCTTCCTCCTCCTCCTCCAAGCCCTAACCCTCACATGTGATGTAAACCATAAGGCTTTGGACAAATCCTAAGTGAGCTTAGAACCCCTACTTCACCATCCTACACTTGATTAGCATTTGAGTTTATGGTGTTTCCTTTACTAAAGAAAGATTGGTGAAGAGGTAGGTTGTATTAGAGAAATTTCGGGTGGATCATTTTCGACACGAAGATCGTGAAGCAAGTTCGTGCACTTCTTCAAGTGGAGCTACGAAGAGTCGTATGGACTACAACCCGGAGCTATTGAAGTGAAGGACTCAGTCTTCAAAGGTTGTTGCCTCCTTCACTTAGTGTTAAAGTTTATATATCATCATGCAAACCCAAATTATCTAGTTAGATTCTAGGTTAGTGTAGCTTACCATCTCGAATTTTTTAAAATAGCATGCTAGATGCCGGTATATACTTTGTGGTGGATCTAGGGTACACCTTCAGATATGTGAGTGGCCCCAGCCACATACTTGATCATTCAGAGCTGTAACACTTTAGAATGCGGTTAGTGTTAATTAAGCGATAATGCGGGTTTTTAATGAAATTTAACCAATAATTATTTTAAACACATTTTATTTAATTAATTAATATTTTTATACTTGCACACACATGTGCATGTTAAATTAAGGTTCAGGAGGTGTTAACCATGCTTTACTAGCCATGGCACACTTAACCATTTCTTTTTAACATGTCATGTTACTTTTACACATGTATATCAATTTTAATTAGTTTTAAGAAAAAGGGGTTTTAAATTTGTTTTTGGAAATAAGAAGAGAATAGAAGAATGGAATTATTGGAGGAGACTTTGGAGGCATGGTTGCCATTTAATGAAGAGAGAGAGAGAGAGAGAGAGAGAGAGTGCGCGCGCACAAGGCTTATACTCACCTCACACTTGTTTCCCCAATAAAAGAGCAAAACTTTGTTCAAAACTCAAGAGGCAGCGCCTCACGTGCCTTCCACGAGGGCGCCATCGCCAGAGTTAAAAACTCTTATATGAATAGCGCCCGTGTGCAAAGCACACAAAAATCTTAAGCAGCGCCCACATGCACAACACGTGAGTGTCGACGCCCAGTAGAATTAAATTCTACTCTCTGTTAAGCAGAGCCATTGGATCAAAGATCCAACGTAGTGATTGATAGATTTAGTGCTTATGCGCTTTTAAAAGATGAATCAAAAATATTTGTAACCGCTATAAAGAACGGCGTCGCTTGGTAGCTAGCCGGTGAGTACGGGTCAGTCCACAGGGATTTTGTGTATTCTCTAATCGTTCTAACGAGTTAATTCCAAACGGTGTGAATGGATTGATTAAATCTAAAAACTAAAGTTTATCTAAATCTTACTAGGGTTAGATTTAGGTTAAGTTTGGAAAGTCAATATTCCTCATCGCTTTCTATCCCCATATTAAGATCTATTAGGTGTTATGGTAATTATTCATAAAGTGGATTAGTACCATCGGGAAGAAACGGTGTTTCTTCCTCTAGGTTCTTGTCCTTCCTTTCTTAATCCTTACCCTAACCTCCATGGAAAACACCCTCAACCGGTCCTTTATACTACGGTGTCACCGCTACCTCGTAGGATAGGGTGCCGTAGGGAGCGGTGTGTGCATGTATGCATGGAGTCCTATAAAAACGTGTGATGGGCAAGAAAGGGGTGAGAGATCTTCATCTCTCAAGCCTTCCCCAAATCTAACCCTAACAAGCGAGGAGACTACTCGCTCATTAAGGAATTGAAAGACATTTCTAAACTATCTATCTAGGGCAGAGAATTAAAGATCTAACTAGGGCAGATAAGAAAATTATACTAGGGCATGGAAATAGAATTTAACTAGGGCAATGAAAAGAAAACTTACTCCTAATTTTATTTGATGCTCTCTTCCTTCTTTACAGAAATTTACAAATCTGAATTTTGAGATTTACAGTGAGGCACAAGAAAAGGCATAACCTAAAACAGGTTTTAGGGTTTCTATTTATAGAACATAGAAACCCTAGGGTCACAATCGCGTCATATCTGCAATTACAAATATAACCCTAAGAAGACTAGTCAACGCGCCGACGCACCGACACAAATTTCCACCGACACGGGATCTTTATGGCCGCGGAACCACGGCCAAATCCCCTATTTGGCCGCGGATCCGCGACCATCTAGTGGCTTCTTGAGCTGCAATTTTTAGGGGTTGGTCTGGTTGCACTTGGGTACTTGTTTCTTCACTTGGTTTCTCAGATTGTCTTCTAGTTTTCTTCCAGATTTCCACAGTGAATAATTTTGTGGACTTTACCGCTTGCTTGGTGTCGAAGTCTTGAACCTTTGCACTGCCTTTGTTCTTTGTGAAATTGTCCATTGATCTTCGTTTATTCTCCAAACTGTAGGCTTGATCAAGATTCTTCTATTTGTTGGTCGTAGTCTCACTTTTGTATCGTCTTTTCATCTTTTCACTGTTTTTGTTCCGAGAACCTGTAACCTGCAACTATGTAGCAGACATGGATCAAAGCACCTGTTTATTTGTAAAATGAATAAGAATGTGGAATATAATAATGCAAAATTATGAAATGAACACGCAGACGATAAATCGTCAGGATGCAGAATTAAATTCTGTTTAGAGAAAATATTTCTCAAATCTTTCTAAACAAGAAAAATTGCCCTCTGTAAAACAGAGTACCGTTGGATTAAAAATCCAATGGTGATTAAAGAATCACCGATCTACAGAATAAATTCTGTATTGGTAAATATTTTCCTAATCCTGTTAAAAATAAGAAAATATTTTCTGTAAAACAGAAGTCCTTGGATCAAAGAGTCAACGGTGGGTAAAATCCGCAAATCATTTGGGATATCTTAATGAGAGATTTCTTCAACTAATCAACAAACTTGCCTCTACTATATAAAGGACCAAAGACTTCAAGTCTAAAGAGGAGGAACCCCCCCATAAGCTTAAAAAAAAGAGAAAGCTTCGAAAGAACAGAGAATTAAATTCTCGAGGAAGAACTCTCTTCTTGGAAATTTTAGGTAAATAAAAGTAGATAAAAATCCTGTGAATCATTAAAAAAAAGGACAGAGAACTCAGGAGTGCTTAGCACTCAGTAGGCGGCGCTCAGCGCCCAGCGCCCCACGTGCCTCTCACGTGGACGCTACAAAAGAACTCAGGAGTGCTTAGCACTCAGTGGGCGGCGCTCAGTGCCCCACGTGCCTCTCACGTGGGTGCTACAAAAGAACTAAGGAGTTCTTAGCACTCAGTGGGCGGCGCTCAGCGCCCAACGCACTACATGCCCCTCACGTGGGCGCTACAGGAGTGCCTAGCACTCATTGAGCGGCACTCAGTGCCCAGTGCCTCACGTGACCCTCACGTGAGCGCCACAGAATAAAAGTGTTTGGCACCCACTAGGCAGCGCCTAGTGCCTAGCTCTTCACGTGCTTCGCACGTGGACGCCATAAAGAGTGCTTAGCACTCCATATAAAGACAAAAGGGGTAAAGTGTTTAACACTTATTGGGCAATCTTCATGACTAAAAGCCCACATGATTATATGTGAGTATCAGAACTTACATAAGTGCTCAGCACTTTTTGCATAAAAAAAGGGACCGAGCCCAAACAAGTGCTTAGCACTCTTTTTCAAATAAAAAGAAAACTGAGTGGACTAAGCCTAAGTTGGTTAGGTCCCTTGAGAGTAGAAACTCCCTAATTCAGATCAACCGAGCCCATATGCTGAAACTGATATTAGTCCCAAATACGACTATCGATCTTCCAACTGATGATATCCCAAAACGATATTCGTCCCATATTCCCCTGAGGAAATCTTAGTCTCAAAATATGACTAATGATTCCTGGGTTTACCATTAATCCCTTTTCCCTCAAACACGGGAATTGGTTCAAGGGTACATCTCTCTACACCTCTGATACATGTCGTTGTAATTCCTCAACATCTTCAGAGAGGTGGCGGGTCCCGACAACCAACTACTTTTTGGTGCACTTCCTAAATTGATGTGCACATCCCAGATCAAACCACATCCCAAACTGGATGCATCTCATATCATCGTTGCTCATCCCGTCACGTAACAAATACACGTGCACGCAAGATGGACAATGGACCGAGATGTCCCTAAACTAACAACGGACCAAAACATCCTTAAACTAAACTCTCATCTCCAAAATAGTGATCAACGGACTGAAACGTTTTTAAACTAAAACCTCACCTCCATTATGGTGATCAACAGACCGAGACGTCCTTAAACTAAAACCTCACCTCCAAAATGGTGATCAACAGACCGAGACGTTCTTAAACTAAATTCTCACCTCCAAAATGGTGATCAGACCGAGACGTCCTTATAGTAAAATTTCACCCTCAAAATGGTGATCAACATACCGAGATGTCCTCAAACTAGAACTTCACCCCCAAAATGGCGATAATGGACTGAAATGTCCCTAAACTAAGACAACAGAGCCCAAATGTTCTCTTGTTGGATCTGAAACAAAAATGATCCTAAAACCTTGTTAAATAGATCTTAGTCTCAAATTGGATTAATGTATCCTTAACAAAAAACCAACCGAGCCCCTAAATGCTCACATACATTTAAGTCGAGCTTAATCCCAAAATAGATTAACGGTCCTTAAATAAAAATCTCAAACCTAAGATATACGGTTTTGGACTAATCCACGCCCTACGGGCGATGACAAAAATTAGTCTCTGTATGCAATCCATGGGCAACCAAAAATAAAACAAACACATACGACACGAATTGAACTTCCGGGGTAGGAGAAAGTGGTTATTGCGATGCGGTAACGTAATTAACTGCAGCAAGCCTGCAGGGAAGAGGGTCCCCACAATCAAAACCCCCTCATAAACGAGGGGGAATCTGACGAAGTCTGCTACAACGGCCGCATCCGCCTAAACCTCCGATATATGGTGCCATAAATCAACTTGGCATCTTCGGAGAGATGGACGGATAAATCCAAATAGCATCTGCCCCTAAAATTTAGGCCAGACGTCCTGGTCGCATCTTTCGGCGGTGAACAGATTCTGGCACGCCCGGTGTGACCTCGTCCTCTTTCCACTCCACACTTCGTGTGTCGTGTTCGCGAACAAAATCGCGGTTTGCTATGGTTGCCTTTGGATTCGAGATACTAAGATTAGGTGTCTTGTTCCTGTGCAGAAAGAAGAAGTGAACATCAATGGTTTCCAGCTGCACCAACTGCAACAGCAACTCCTGCTTCGCCCCAACTGGAGGAGTGACATACGGGCCCAATGCAGCCTCCATCTTTTCAATGCAGTGGGGCAAATGAATCAAGCCACCACTGGATTGTTCTTCGGGACCATGCTCCCGCCAGCAAGCTTCAGCGCCCCAGTGCCACCACAGGAAGCTCCCAAGAAGTCGGTCTTTGATCGACTTGCAACCACCACGTCCCCTCTCAACGGGCATCCAAGTCTGCCACCTCAGTCTTCAACAGGTTGAACCGAAGCTCAAGTGGGCTCGCAAAGAGGCTCGTGATACCTGAAGGGGCTATCCCAAAATGAACAGTCCTTCCAACTCCTGCTGCAGGTGAAGTCATCAAAAGTGCTTTCCCTACTAGAAAGTCGGCCTTTGAAAGATTGGCCATTCTTTTTCAAAGGATGTCAGTCTTCGACAGGTTGGCACCAGCAGCAGCCCCTCACCAAAGCAGGAGGCATGATGGAGCCGCTTCCACAACTGAGGTGGTCCCATCGGCAAGGCACGCTCGACGTCGCTACTGGCGTCGAGTGATAAGAGTTGGGGGCAACTCCCGCTCTGGACTTACTCCACCAGCTCCAATGGTGGAAGTTGATGTTGCTGTTCCAACCGGGAACAGCTTTGAACCGCTAAGGAGGGTGCGCAAGAACTCCCCAACCGCGGTGTCGAAGAAATCTCCACTTCCTGCTGAAAATATGACGCATGCAAAGCCGGAGCAACCCCTTCAGCGGCTGTCCTCCCAAATCCACAAGGTCTGGCGGAAAGCCCAAAATTCTGTGATCAACAAGAACTACTCTCGTCAACCGAAGAAAATGAAGGTTCGACAAGAGGAAAATCATCCCTCCACCATGCAGCGAGGGACTTCTTTCACGAAGGCGCCTATTACAATGGCTCCTTCAACTTCGACTTCTCACAAAAAGAGTAGGCCGGAGAATCTACAACCACTGACGGCAAATCCCAAAGGTGATGGATTCAAACGCCCCAAGTCTGAGGGCATGATCGTGTACACGGTTTACATGGCTTTCGGAAAAGAGGAAAGCCGTGCTTCCGTGGGTCATCGGCCGCAAAATCGGTCGTTGACAAAGGCTCGGAGCAACAACAAAAGCTCCAGGAGATGCTGACAAAAATGGCAGCACTCACCGGGAAAAAAGAAAGTTCGGAGTCAGCAAGTGAACAGCGCCAGGAGCAGGAGACTGATACAGAGTTCCTGCAAAGTATGCTAGAAAGAAAAGATAAGGAGGCCGCGGAACAAACTACTAATATAAAGCAGATGGCGCTTTTGTTCCAGGACATGGTGGGAACGATGATCCAGCCAGAACCTCCAGCCGAAGATCCACCGATAATCATCGAGGACGACAAAGGAGAAACATCGAACCTTCTTCCTGCACTATCAGTGGCCAGGGAGGAAAAGATCCATAAAGCTGCCCTTGACGATTACATAGCTCAACAAATACGAGCTCATCAAGCGAGTGAAACGGCTGGCCAAGTCGTCAGAACTGGGCGACCGTATCCGGGCTGGTATGATCAAATCAAGTACTCGCCGGGATATACGATCCCCAAATTCCATGGGTACAAGGGGACAGCTAATCCGCATCAGCATGTTGCTCAGTTCAGAGCTTTATGCGGCAATACTGGAGGCGACGACAAATTGCTGCTTCGTCAGTTCGTTGGCAGCTTGTCAGAAACGACATTTGAATGGTACTTGGAGCTCCCAAATGACTCCATCAAAACATTCACGGAAATGGAATTGCTATTCACGCAGCGGTTCGCCAGCGCAAGCGAGCGCACCCCAATCACGGCGTTGATCAACGCCAGGGTGAAGCCAGGAGATACCTGGGTTCAATACGCAATCCGGTGGCGGAACCTATGGTCAAAATGCGAACAACGCATCGAATAAGCTCTGGCCGTGGGCATGTTCATAGGGACTCTAGAAACTCAGGCAACTGTGTCCCAGTTTATCACGTTCTTTAAGCCAACTACCTTCCAGGCTCTGATTGACAAGTTAGCCCAAATGGATCAGATGGGCCACGAGCCTTCCTCTTCAAAAATGGACCCTCGGAATTCAAAGGGTAAAAGGAAAGCGGTCTTCGTTTCCAACACTCAACAAAAACCGAGTGACCCAAAATCGGTTGCTCGCCAAAACAACGCGCGCCCACGCCAATCCCTCGAAGAGAAGTTTGGATGTGCTTACTCTTTCCCCCGTGATAAAACGAGGAGATTGTTCGAATTGGCAATGCATAACAAACTCATCACTCTGCCGGACCCAAAACGTCCACCGCAGTCCGGTGACGTCAACAACTCCAACTATTGCTCCTATCACAGAATAGTGAGCCACCCAATTGAAGATTGCTACATCTTCAAAAATTGGATCGAGGACCAGTATCAATGGGGGAAATTTGTGCTTTTTGAGAACTGAAGGGTGAACCCGTCACAGAGGCATGTTTCTAAAAAGGTGGATACGCCGGGGGCATGATGTTCATTGGTGGAAGAAGCACCGTGGGAAGTCTTCCTTTCAGCTAAAACCAAAAGAATACTGAAGGATCTTCAAGCATGTCCTGGGATCAGGTAGAAAAGCCCGCTGGAGCCCGAGATCATTGAGGGGATGTTGAAACTGCGTCCCACATCAAAAACTGCTAACGATGGGCAAAACATCCAGATCAAGCCTTCAAAGTCTTCGAAGGGAAAGAAGAAGACCAAGAAGCCTGTGCAGCCTGACGACAAGCACACGGACCTGCAAAAGTACATCGACACGCTGGAGGAGTACAACCATAAGGCGCGGACCCTAATCACCCTCTAAGAGTTTCTCAACCATATACTTGAGAACGGAGATAGTAACGATAATGAGGGAAATGGCTCGTTGGGAAAAACCGAAGATTATGTAAAAAGTTGCCACATGGTTTCTTATTCGTCATTAAATAATGAAGAAACTCCCTCGGCGTTAGAAAACAACGCAGAGGAACTAGGGGCAGGATCGGTGCCAAAATCCCCAGAGTTGCTAGAAGACCCAATTGACAGGCTGGTAAACGAAGCTTTTCAAAAGAGTAGAGCTGACCGAGAACGTGAAACGGCTATATACGAAAAGACCAAGCATTGGCGTCAGGATGAAGAAGATGCAGCGAGGAAGATTCACAAAGCACACCTGCTAAAAACAAGAGCATGATCAAAGCAAAGAAGCGGTTCGCCAAAACCCTGTCAATAGGAATGAAGCTGCCCCCTCTCGTGGAAAACGCTCCCGGGATCATGTGCCTTGACGAAATGGATATACATCCGAACTACTGATTATACTATCGGAGGGTCACACACCCCACCGAAGAGTGCAATGCTTTCAAAAAGTGGTGGCAAGGATATGTTGCTCACCGACAACACTTCAAGCGAATGAAGCGCAAAGCTCGTCCACAACAAAGAAGCGTGACAGACGAGCGTGAAGGAACGGCTGGCAACTGTCATATAGTTGATACCAGTTCGAAAAAAGGAAAATCTCAAGTTCTTACATTCGGGAGCGATTCTGAGGAAGAAATAACCCCCGTCCTCTCTTCAAAGAATCCACCTCTGGAAAAGAAGAAGAGGAGAAGAACTGCGAGAACATTCAGCTGCGTAGCCGTACGTTTCCTGAAAAGAACCTCAGGCCTACAAACAAAGGTTCGAGCAAAAGAGACAAGGGTAAGGAAAAAGTCCCTGAGGAAATTGCCCTCGATGATAGAGTCGTCAAAGAGCTCGCAGCTAAGGATCCTCCTAAGAAAAATAAGGTGGATTACAATGTCCTGGCACATTTGAGGAAGATACCCTCACAACTAAACATATTGGATGCTCTCCTCCTGTATAAAGAAGCAAAAGATTCTCTGATCAAGGCGTTACAGGAGCCCGATCAGTTTCAAGCTTTCCTTGCAGAAGAAAAGATGAAGGACGAGCTGGCAGAGGTTTATGCAGCTGACATCACATTCGGCGATGAAGATCTTCTCCTCGGAACGTGCGAGCATAACCGTACTCTATATGTCACCGGGTACTGCCACGACATCAAGATAGGGAAGATCCTGGTTGACAACGGGTTCTCCGTCAACCTTCTCAACGTAAAGGTGCTGAAGGAGATCTACATGAACGTTCAGCACCTAGTTCGGGATAAAATTACCATCTCCGGATTTGACTCGCAGTCATCACGGACGCTTGGGTCAGTAATATTGACATTACGCTTTGGGATGCTCATCACCGATATCAAATTTCATGTCATTGATGCCAAGACTTGCTACAACGCCCTGCTCGGTCGGCCTTGGTTACACGAGTACAACGTCATCTTTTCTACACAACACCAGTGTATGAAGTATTTTAAAGACGGTCTTGAGTACATAGTTACAGGGGAGCTGATTGGCACGATCTAACTGTGTCGTGTTTAAAAAGAATTCTGAAATTACCGCAATCAAAACGGTGTCGCTTGTAGCGAGCCGCGATGAATACGGGTCGTCCGCAGGGAGATGGTAAGTTTCTTATTGCTTGTTTTAACGAGTTAATTCCGTGTTTTGATTTGTTGGTTAACTAATTGTCGTAACAAAGATATGAATAAAAATGACTTGTTAAGGGTAGTAATAAGTTAGATTGTATGAAGGTGATGTTTGCCAATTCCTTATAGCCCCAACTTGGTATTGATACTGAAGCAATAGCTAACAACGCGGATTAGGGAACTTGAAATACGGTATTTGCGGTATTTCGCTAAATCCGTTTTCCTTGTCCCTTGTCCTTCCGTTGTTATCTCTTGATTTTAGCCTTCGGCAAACCACGGGCAATCCGGTCATGATTAGGAATCATCACTATCGGGGTAGGATAGGATGCCTAGTGAGCGGAGTTGCGGGTGATTTGCATGAAGTTTCAATAGGCAAGTTTTAGGTTTTAAAGTTTGGACAAAGAAAATCTTCGAATACGATCTAACATATTACACCCTTAACAAGTGAAAAGATTACTCACACATATTTACAAATTAACAAGAAAGAAAAGAGAAGATACATAAAAACATGCAATGAAATAAAGAGGAAAAAAGAACCGATGAGTTCAAGCGTTTTATCTCCCAGTGTTCAATCCCCGGCAACGTGTGAGATCCAAATACCAAGCTTTAAGGTTGCAAGCTCACTTAAGAGGTTGCAAGATCAAAGCAAGGCATGAATTTCACAATTGAAATCATGTAAAGTGGAACAAGACATGTAATAAAAATACGAACTTTTATTGAAGAACAAACTTGTTACAAGAGATCTTGAAGTCAAGAACCTAAGCCTTAAGCTTGCAAGTTCTAAATGAGAAGTTGCAAGGTCAAGACAAAGGGGCAAGAGCTCAAGAATGAAAAGAAAAATTACAAGAATTCTAAGATAGAACTAAAGAAAAAGCTACCCTTTCCTCTTCCCTCTGGTCTCTATTTATAGGCTCAGAAAGAAATATTCATATCTGCCCCATTATGGCTCATGCTGATTTGTTTGATTGCCTTTGATTTGAACACATGCTTTTTAGTCTTGAATGCATATAATATCATATGCATATAAAATCATATCCTTGATTTCATATAAAATCATATCCTTGATGATTGCATATAAAATTATATCCTTGATTGCATATAGAATCATATCCTTGATGATTGCATATAAAATCATATCCTTGATTGCATATAGAATCATATCCTTGATTGCATATAAAATCATATCCACATGTGCTTAAAAGTCTTGTGTATACACTTGTTGTGTTGGACCATTTAGAAAAAAAAATGTGTACACAACTTGTTGCATAAAGGAACTCCTGAAGTATCGGTCGGTTAGCGTTTCTGGTCGCAGTGTCTTCCCTCAAGTGATATATCCGTGCTGTTGGATGCATTTCCAGTATTTTGTCATGGATACCTGTAATCTGTAATACTGAGCAGACACTGGTCAATAATACCGATAAATACAACAATTAGATAATGAATGAACGGTATTAGAATGCAATTTTCTGATATGAACAAATACCCCCAAACTTATCTATTGCTCGTCCCGAGCAAAACCAATTTATTCACAAAAAATTTCCTAACCTCACTTTCGCAGGGAACGCGATTGCACTGAGCAAGTGCAACAAGCCGTTAAACCTCTAGGTGTCCCTAGTAGGAGGAGTGTTGTCTCCTGAGGGTTTTCAGCGGATACTACCCACAAAATCCGGTCAAGCTAGTTTTGTAAAATAACTAAGATTCAAACCCTAAAGTTTTATTTCAGAAAATAACAATTCTATTATCCTAGGTCTAGACTATCGACCCTTTATTTTTCACACCTCGCTTCTTGTTTAACTACAGCTTTTATATGTCTTCACGTGCAGTGTAAATAGTGTCGTTAAGTTCCCGAAAGGTCGAATAAAGTCATCATATCACACAATTAAGCCCGGATAAAATTTTTAAAAGGATCACATAAGTTTTATAAAGAGTTAAGCAATTTTTCAAGCTTCGTTTTCCAGTAAAAAGTTTCAACTTCAGAATTTATATCTTCCTTAACAGGAAACTAGGTCTTATTTTTCACTCCACCCTTTCCTTGTTTTCATTTCATACACACCTCTGTGAATCGTGCAATAGTCTTTATCATAGAATAAAACCTTCATATCTCCGCTAAATTTTTTTTAAAAAGCCTGTCTTTTATCAAGATTATTCTCACACAAAGAACCGTTAGGAATTTTAACTCGGAGAGAACACTTGCTTGGCTTTGTTTTAATCTTAACTTTCTAGGCTTCTTAGCGAGCTTTGGGCCAATACACCCACACCAGTTGGTTTTAGGGCATTAGGTGTAGAAACACCCCGGCGGACTTAATTACTCAAGTTACCCAGGTCCAAAAACAAAAGACAGTTTGGCGTTAAAATCAGATGATTTAATACGAACGGAGATATAACCGGCAGTTCAATTATTTTTTGGATAAAAGACGTGTTTAGTGGGTTTGGTGTGTAATCATTCCAATCAAGTTTCAGATGGGTTATTTTTCAGACTTAGTTCCAATTACGGCATCAATAACATTCCTTCATATTCGCTTTACTTCATAAACTATTCTTGACACTACTTATTTCAGAACAAACCTATTTGATCCTCAGAAAATCATTGATCCATTTAAAAGTTTTTCGACATAAAAGACTTATCATCTAATTCCCAAAAACTCACGACACGTATAGTGTGATGTAAAGACATATATCAGCTATAGTTAACTTCAAAGGAGAGTTATTTTTCAGGTTTTCAAAATCTAAACATAAGATTTAGTTATTCTTATTTTATCAAACAAAACCGTCGAAATGTTGAATCAGAGTCCTCCCACTAGCTAACTTGACAGAAAAGTTTTTATGTTTTTAGAAAATTTTCAGATTTTTATGGATTTTAATATGCAGATGCAAAATATACATATGAATGCGAAGGTAAGAAATGCGTACCGAGCGTACCCCCAAACTTAAACTGAACAGTGTCCTCACTGTCATTGCATGAAGAGATCATTTGAAGGGTCAAAAATTGTCGGTTAGCGATACACAATTTTTATTTGTTTTTGTTTGTAAAGAAAAGAAAAAGAAAAAGAATGGAAAAGAATATTCACAAATATATACAAAAGGCTTTATACATACCCCCAAACTTATTTGGAATAGTGTCCACTGTTCTTGGCTGGATAACCGAAGTTTGGAGGTGGGCAGAGGAAGATCAGGCAGGGTAAACCGGCTCCTGTAAGAATAGGAGCTCCTCTGTTGGTTCGGCGCTAAGGTACGGTTTTAGTCGGTGTCCGTTCACTTTGAAAAATGAACCGTCCTTTGGATTTTCCAAATCCACAGCGCCCTGCGGATACACATTCCGCACAAAATACGGCCCTTTCCAGCGAGATCTGAGCTTTCCTGGATGGAAGTGAAGTCTGGTGTCGTAAAGCAGTACCTGCTGACCAGGTACGAAGGTTTTGCGCAAAATGTGTTTATCGTGAAACACCTTCGTTCTATTCTTAACGACAACCGCGTTATCGTAAGCCTCATCCCTAAGCTCGCTCAGTTCGTTCAGTTGCAGCTTCCGATGGCTGCCCGCATCTTCGAGAGATAGATTCAGTTCTTTTATCGCCCAAAATGCGCGATGCTCAATTTCGACAGGAAGGTGGCAAGCTTTACCATATACAAGCCGATAGGGAGACATGCCAAGGTCGGTCTTATAAGCAGTTCGAAAAGCCCAAAGGGCGTCCGTTAGTTTCAGCGACCAATCCTTACGGTTTTTGGAAACCGTCTTCTCCAGTATCTGCTTGATCTGCCGATTTGAGACTTCGGCTTGACCACAGGTTTGGGGGTGATAGGGCGTGGATAGCTTATGATTAATGGAATACTTCCGCATTAAGGCCTCGAAAGTCTTATTGCAGAAATGACTTCCATTGTCGCTAATGATCGCTCGGGGGTGCCCAAAACGGGAGAAAATGTTTTCTTTAAGGAACCTTGTTGTCGTTAGTCCGGCTGGACACAGTCTCGACCCACTTAGAGACGTAATCAACAGCTAGAAGGATGTACAAGTTCCCGAAAGAGCTGGGAAACGGCCCCATGAAATCTATCCCCCACACGTCGAAAATCTCCACCACCAAGATTGGTTGGAGCGACATCTCGTTTCTCCGGGATATCCGGCCCATATGTTGGCACCGGGAGCAAGTCTTGCAATAGTCATGAGCGTCTTTGAAAAGTTGTGGCCAGTAAAAACCACATTGCAAGATCTTCTCAGCTGTCTTTCTGGGCCCAAAATGCCCGCCACATGCTTGATCGTGGCAAAATGACAGCACACTCTTGAATTCCTCATCAGGGACACACCTACGAATAATCTGGTCAGGACAGTACTTGAACAGATAGGGTTCGTCCCAGTAAAAATGTTTTACTTGGGATAAAAAGCGAAGTCTGTCCTGACTTGACCATTCGGTTGGTGGTAACCCTGTGGCCAAATAGTTCACAATATCTGCGAACCAAGGTTCGCGAGATACTGTCAAGAGCTGTTCATCTGGGAAAACGTTATTGATCGGGATTTGAAGCGACGGCGAAGAAGGAAGTCGTGAAAGATGGTCGACAACGACGTTTTCACATCCTCGTTTGTCCTTAATGACAAGGTCAAACTCTTGAAGCAAGAGGATCCAACGTATAAGCCGAGATTTGGCATCTTTCTTCGCAAAAAGATGGCGCAGAGCAGAATGGTCAGTGTAAACAATGACTGGAGAGCCGATGAGGTAGGGCCTGAACTTCTCTAAAGCAAATACAACAGCCAAGAATTCCTTCTCAGTTGTTGTATAATTCAGTTGGGCGTCGTTCAGGGTTCGGCTAGCGTAATAGATTACGTGCGGCATCTTGTTGATGTGTTGTCCAAGGACAGCACCGATGGCAGAGTCGGATGCATCGCACATAATCTCGAATGGGTGCGTCCAGTCAGGGGAAGAGAGAACGGGAGCAGAAGTGAGTGAGTGTTTCAATGATTCAAAAGCAGCCACACAGCTCGAGCTGAAGTCGAATAGCGTGTCCTTGGCCAGTAGAAGAGTCAAGGGCCTAGCAATCTTGCTAAAGTCCTTGATAAACCGTCTATAGAAACCGGCGTGGCCAAGGAAGGCTCGGATATCTCGGACGCATCGGGGAGGAGGAAGATTGGAAATGACCTCAATCTTTGCTTTGTCTACCTCAATGCCTTTCTGCGAGATGATATGTCCCAAGACAATACCTTCGCGCACCATGAAGTGGCACTTCTCCCAGTTCAAAGTGAGATTCTTGTCCTTACATCTGGTAAGGACAGCGTCGAGATGCAGCAGACACTCGTCAAAGGAATCGCCAAAGATGGAGAAGTCGTCCATGAAGATCTCCAGAAATTTTTCCACCATGTCTGAGAAGATTCCCATCATACACCGCTGGAAGGTAGCGGGCGCATTGCATAACCCAAAGGGCATGCGACGATATGAAAACGTGCCGAAAGGACAAGTGAAAGTGGTCTTGTCCTGGTCTTTTTCGGCGATGGGAATTTGATTATAGCCAGAGTAGCCATCAAGAAAGCAATAGTACTCATGTCCGGCCAATCGTTCGAGCATCTGGTCAATAAAAGGTAGCGGAAAGTGGTCTTTCCGCGTTGCGGCGTTGAGTTTTCGGTAATCAATGCATACTCGCCACCCAGTTTGGGTGCGAGTAGGGATTAACTCGTTCGCCTCGTTGGTTATGACCGTGATGCCCGACTTCTTGGGGACAACATGAATGGGGCTAACCCACTGGCTATCGGAGATAGGGTAAATGATACCACTATCCAGACATTTGACGATCTCCTTCTTCACAGCCTCCTTCATGACTGGATTGAGACGTCTTTGTGGATCCCGGGCTGGTTTGGAATCATCCATCAGATGAATATGATGCTCAACGATCAGGGGACTAATCCCCTTAATGTCCGCCATGGACCAGCCAAAAGCTTGCCTATTGCCGTGCAAGACCGAAAGAAGGGCTTTCTCTTGCTCTGGAGCTAGAGAAGCCGAGATGATAACCGGAAGGGTCTCGTTCTCACCTAAGTAAGCGTACTTAAGGTGAGACGGCAAAGGCTTGAGTTCGAGAATTGGAGGTGAAATGATTGAAGGCAGGATTGGAGAAAAGGTCTCGAACTCAAAGGATTCCATCAAAGGCTCAAAACGAGCGTAAGCTACCGAGTTGGATGGTTCAGGTAACTCATCCGGAAAGTCAAAAGATTCAAACTCGGGTTGTGAGCGGCTAAGATCGTGTGAGAACGTAAAACACTCATAGTCGTAGTCGGGCGCAGAAGCAGCAGCAGGTTCGAAGAGAAACGCACTAGTGGCGTCAAGGTTATCGCGGTCAAACAGAAACTCCTCGAATTCACACTCTTCGGGTGTGATCTCCTGGATCGAGCAAACATCTAATATATGAGCATTAGGTTCGGTGGGCTGATTCCCCAACCTAAAAATGTTGAGTTCAATTGTCATATTACCAAAAGAGAGGTTCATCGAACCATTGCGACAATTGATCACCGCATTTGAGGTTGCAAGGAATGGGCGGCCGAGTATCACCGGAATTTGATTCCGGGGGTTAGCTACAGGCTGTGTGTCTAGTACAATGAAGTCAACGGGGAATATGAAGTCCTCGACTTTTATTAACACATCCTCTAGCTCACCCCTAGGATGGGTGATCGATCGGTCGGCCATTTGGAGAGTGCAGTGTGTGGGTTTCAGCTCTCCAACGCCTAATTGCTCATATACAGAATATGGTAGCAAGTTAACACTGGCACCAAGATCTAATAGTGCGCGGTTTATGTTCTTATCCCCAATAGTAATAGAAATCGTAGGACAGCCAGGGTCCTTCCGTTTTTGTGGTAAAGATTGGGTAAGGGCATCACTCACAGCACTAGCCAAGAAAACTTTCTTGGGTACCTGAGACTTCCTCTTTTTTGTGCACAAGTCCTTTAAGATTTTCGCGTAGGACGGGACTTGTTGGACAACATCTAAAAGAGGAATATTAATGTTAACCTGCTTAAACAACTCCATAATCTTCTCCATATGTGGATTTTGTTTATTAGACCTCAACCGGTTTGGAAATGGGACGTTTTTAAAATTGGTTGAGTCTAATGTTGGTGGAGGAGACTGTGGAGTTGGAACGGATCCCAAAATAGGTGTTTGGAGTGAGAAGCGGGTCCGTTCAGAGCAGCAGAAGAAGAAGAAGGAGAGCATTTTGAAGAATGGAGAATAGGCTCAGAAGATGATGAAGAAGAAGAAGAAGAAGCAGCGGCCGGGGTGTCATCGTTGATCCGTGTGCTAATGTTGTTTTGCAGCGTCCTTCCCGATCTCAATGTGGTCACGGCACTCACATTATGGTTCTGTTGTTCAAGAGCAACATGTGCATTATGTGGGTGACCGGGATTTGGGAGTGGTTGGGACGGGAGCTTCCCCTTCTCTCGTTCGCTTAAGGCCGCGTTCAGCTGTGCAATCTGGGCCTCGATGGTCTTGATGCTTTGCCCGTGTGCGGCAGTGTGTTGCACTAAGGATTGAATGGAAGACTAGATGTTGGCGGTGGATTGAGTCGATTGTTTAACAAACGCCTCCAGACTTCGTTCGAGCGAGGAAACCTTATCGTTGTTTGACGGAACAAAGTTGTTTTGTGGAAAAGAATTGTTGGGTGCAAAGTTGTTCGTCGGATTTTGAAAAGGTTGGGGTTGGAAGGGCTGCTGATATTGATGTTGAGTTTGTTGTTGCGCTTGTTGTTGCGGTGGAGGGGCTCTTTGGAAATTATTGCCTTGGAATTGATTCTGATTCTGATTCCAGGCGAAATTGGGGTGGTTCCTCCAACCGGGATTGTACGTGGAAGAGTACGGATCATTCCTTGGTCTTTGCTGAAATGCAGCATTAACCTGATCCTGTCCTTGAGATGGAGAATTGTAAGGACACTCTTCGGTTAAATGAGAGGGATCGGAACAACAAGCGCAGATGGTACGAAGGGGAAGAATAGGGGTGGGGGCAGGAGCAGAAAATTTGCTTTCTATCGCTTCAAGCTTTCTTGTTATTGCAGCCATTTCAGCTTTCATCGCAATAGAGACATCAAGTTGGTGGATTCCTACCTTAGACTGACCGGTAGAAGTGGAGGTAGAAGAAGAAGACGTCGGTCTGGTGCTCTCCCACTGTAGCGTTTGCTCCGCAAGGTCGTCAAAGAACTGCCATGCTTCCTCGTCAGATTTCGATAGGAAGTGGCCCTGACAGATGGTTTCCAGCAACTGCTTCGTTGCTGGGTTCAGTCCCTCGTATAAGGTTTGATAAAGTTGCCATTTCTCTATACCGTGGTGAGGACACTGAACAAGAAGGTCTTTGTATCGGTCAAAGCACTTCCAGAAGGGTTCAGAAGGAAGCTGGGAGAATTGGTTGATTTCATTTTGAATTCTTGCGGTCTTATGATTTGGATAGAATTTTTTCAGAAACGCTTTAACAAACTCGTCCCAGCTGGTGATTGAGTGGGAAGCGGTGATATACAGCCATTTTTCAGCGAGATCGCATAGAGTGAACGGAATGACCCGTAGACGTATAGCATCGTCCGACAGCTGGGTGGTTTTCATCATGGCACAGACGTTTTGAAATTTGTTGATGAAGATATAGGCATCTTCAGATTCAAGCCCATGAAAATGTGGAAGCATGTTGATGAAATGGGGCTTAATTTCAAAGTTGTCCCCATTGGCCGGAGGAAGAGAAAGGCAGGTGGGAAGTGCAGAACGGGTGGGGTAGAAACGATCCTGGAGCGCGATTCGCTGCGGCGCTACAACAGGCGGAGGTGGTGGGATATTGGTCTCCGTAGGAGGTGGAGCCAATCCAGGGGTGGTCAAAGAGATGTTCGGATTAAATCCCGACATCGCGGAAGAAGAGGTTGGTGAAGGTGAAGGTGAATGTGAAGATGTATGAATAGAATTCCGGTCAACGTTGGAGTTGGCCGGCAAAGGTAGGGGTGAAAGAGGAGTGGACGGAGTTTCGACTTCGGAGTCGATCGCGTAGTCGGTAGCGACTAACGTAACGCGGACTAGACGGGCGCTAGTGTCCCGAGTCCAAGCGGACATACACTAAACGAGTTTAGTATAGTCAAAGCGGAGAAGGTGAGGGTAAGAAAACGTCAATGGAGAAAGGCGATGGGTGATGGGTGAAAAATGGATTTGGCGACAAAGGGCAAGTTTTTTATAAAAGTTTTTGATTTTTCCTTTTTTTTTTAGAAGGAGATTTACAGAAATATGTACGGATATACGGCTTAAGCAATCTCAAACAAGATATGCACAATCACACCTAGATCTAGGGTAACCTAGGTCTACTAGACCTACTCCTGAACTTGATTGTCGAAGTTAAACAGTGTCGAGAAACGGGCTTAAAAATACACTGATCACAAGGCCAGGTAAGTGCAGAGATAAGGGGAGGTTGTCCAACGCTTTCGCGAAGTTCCTTAATTAAGTAACCCTTTCTCTTTCGGCGGTTGCGCCTTTAACACTTTCCTAGACACCCCGTAAACAATATACCGTTAAGCGAGGTTCTAAACACGGTTTATCTTCTCCTAATGAGCGCGAAGTCCTTAGGGCTGAAGTCTAGTATTTTTTAAGTTACAATGGACAATGCATATGCTTTAGTGATTTTTGGGGTCCTGAGAAGGGTGATGAAATCCCCACCCAATCTGGATTGGTGTTAGAGCCCCTTAAGTCCGTATTAAATGATGCAATGCGCAAAATTCAACCAAGTTTTGTTTTCAAGCAATCAGTTATCGTTTTTTACTTTTAATGCGGCGCTGCAACAAATACGGTTAGTTTTTTTTTTTTGGCTTTTTGCGGCGATTTTTGCTAAGAATCCTGCAAAGACAAGAATATTGGAGTGTCGGGTTTGAGAGGGGAAGTTTAGAAAAATACATACCAAAAAGCACGAGTTTCAGAAACTCGTGTTGATATTGCCTCCGAGTGGTCGAATGGTTCGCTTGCGCGGGTCTAACTACCCGGATCTTTGGCACTGAGTGTTCACCCTCCTTTGCACTTGAAAATGCCCCTTTGTTCCGTATGATCGCTGCTCAAAATCCGTCAAATCTGCATATGTTGGAAAAATACGGATATTTGAGCCAAAAAGCAATATTGACAACCACAATTCTGAACATAAATAATTAAGAAAATCAGAGTGTTAGCAGAATTCAAATCCAGAGAAGAAAAGAATTTTATTTGTGTTTGTGGTTGGTTTCAAAAAGAATGGTTATTTGTTTGAATGTGTTAGAAGTTAGTTTTATACAGAATATGCACAAATTTAACCCGAAACTACAAGTATAAAAAGCGTTACCGTCTCCCCGGCAACGGCGCCATTTGATTGGCACGATCTAACTGTGTCGTGTTTAAAAAGAATTCTGAAATTACCGCAATCAAAATGGTGTCGCTTGTAGCGAGCCGCGATGAATACGGGTCGTCCGCAGGGAGATGGTAAGTTTCTTATTGCTTGTTTTAACGAGTTAATTCCGTGTTTTGATTTGTTGGTTAACTAATTGTCGTAACAAAGATATGAATAAAAAGGGCTTGTTAAGGGTAGTAATAAGTTAGATTGTATGAAGGTGATGTTTGCCAATTCCTTATAGCCCCAACTTGGTATTGATACTAAAGCAATAGCTAACAACGCGGATTAGGGAACTTGAAATACGGTATTTGCGGTATTTCGCTAAATCCGTTTTCCTTGTCCCTTGTCCTTCCGTTGTTATCTCTTGATTTTAGCCTTCGGCAAACCACGGGCAATCCGGTCATGATTAGGAATCATCACTATCGGGGTAGGATAGGATGCCTAGTGAGCGGAGTTGCAGGTGATTTGCATGAAGTTTCAATAGGCAAGTTTTAGGTTTTAAAGTTTGGACAAAGAAAATCTTCGAATACGATCTAACATATTACACCCTTAACAAGTGAAAAGATTACTCATACATATTTACAAATTAACAAGAAAGAAAAGAGAAGATACATAAAAACATGCAATGAAATAAAGAGGAAAAAAGAACCGATGAGTTCAAGCGTTTTATCTCCCAGTGTTCAATCCCCGGCAACGTGTGAGATCCAAATACCAAGCTTTAAGGTTGCAAGCTCACTTAAGAGGTTGCAAGATCAAAGCAAGGCATGAATTTCACAATTGAAATCATGTAAAGTGGAACAAGACATGTAATAAAAATACGAACTTTTATTGAAGAACAAACTTGTTACAAGAGATCTTGAAGTCAAGAACCTAAGCCTTAAGCTTGCAAGTTCTAAATGAGAAGTTGCAAGGTCAAGACAAAGGGGCAAGAGCTCAAGAATGAAAAGAAAAATTACAAGAATTCTAAGATAGAACTAAAGAAAAAGCTACCCTTTCCTCTTCCCTCTGGTCTCTATTTATAGGCTCAGAAAGAAATATTCATATCTGCCCCATTATGGCTCATGCTGATTTGTTTGATTGCCTTTGATTTGAACACATGCTTTTTAGTCTTGAATGCATATAATATCATATGCATATAAAATCATATCCTTGATTTCATATAAAATCATATCCTTGATGATTGCATATAAAATCATATCCTTGATTGCATATAGAATCATATCCTTGATGATTGCATATAAAATCATATCCTTGATTGCATATAGAATCATATCCTTGATTGCATATAAAATCATATCCTTGATTGCATATAAAATCATATCCACATGTGCTTAAAAGTCTTGTGTACACACTTGTTGTGTTGGACCATTTAGAAAAAAAAATGTGTACACAACTTGTTGCATAAAGGAACTCCTGAAGTATCGGTCGGTTAGCGTTTCTGGTCGCAGTGTCTTCCCTCAAGTGATATATCCGTGCTGTTGGATGCATTTCCAGTATTTTGTCATGGATACCTGTAATCTGTAATACTGAGCAGACACTGGTCAATAATACCAATAAATACAACAATTAGATAATGAATGAACGGTATTAGAATGCAATTTTCTGATATGAACAGGAGCTAAATCGATTCTCCGTAAACGAAGTCCAAAAATATGAAGACGCAAAGTACTTCCTTCCAGATTTCAAAAACACGGAAAGATGTCATAAGCCGGAGAATAAACAAAAAGCCGTCGCCACTATCCCGATCTTTGGGAGCGATACCGAGGAAGACGAGGATATAGTCTACGCGGGGCAACCCCAATGCAACAGGCCCAGACCATCTACTCCTATTTTGGTCTTCGGCAGTAACTTTGAGGACGAGACCAATGCTGTGTTTTCCACTCGCCCGTCAGCACAAACCATTACTAGAGCTGATCAGAGTTTACAAATCACCATGGTTCCACCACGGCATTATAAAGAACTTGATGCGCTCAATACATACAGCGTACAAGAGCTGCAAACTTTCTACGTCCCTCCCAGACGAAGAGGTGAAAAGGCAATCCTCTTCTATCAATCTACGGAGACCAGAGTGGAGGAAGAAGTATGGCATGGTACCGAGTTTGCACTTGACAGACTTCAACCAATCCGTCTACCCAGATATTGTGCAGAGGGATTGATAAGGCTATTAAGATGCCAAGGCGTACCCTTCAAACAAACCGCTCGACAAGCCCAGTTCTATAACAAGATTTGGGACATTCCTGGGACTCAGCGAAAGATACCCGACGGGAGGATGGAGACGGCTTGGCTTGGATACGTTCGGTCCAAGAAACGGGAGCAATTCCATGGCTGCTGCGTTATAAATAACTCCGGTGGAGAAGAGAATGCTTTTCCAGATAGCGCTGATATTGAACCAGAGCGAGATCCCGCCATAAGAATGCCAAGTACGTCATTCGAAGAACAAGTTAACAAGCTAATGAGAGAAGCCGGTCAAAAGGTTCGTGATGACCACGGCCGTGAAATGGTCATTTACGAAAAGGCCAGGACGAAGCGTCTCACTCAGCAGTCTTCGGAAAGAGAAGATTATGATGCTCTTCATCCTCAGCCCGCTATACGCGACAAGAAGAAAGCCCGACGTAGAGGCAAAAATAAGGTGAAGAACGAAAATAACGTTCAAAAATAGCGAAGCGGATCTAAGAACCCACGCAATCGAGAAAAATTCAGCTGGAATCCGTCTTTCATCAAGAAGATAGGTCGGGAATACTCTTTCCCTCAAGACAAGATAAGGAAAATATTCAACCTTGTCATCAAGCATCAGATGATGACGCTCCTGGAGCCTCGGTACCCCGAACAAATAAACAAGGTCCATCATCCGGATTATTACCCCTATCATCGAGCAATAGGACATTCTCTTGAAGACTGCTTCACTTTTAAAGACCGGGTCGAAGATCAATATCAACAAGACATGTTCGCTTTATCCGATAGTTGGTGGGTGACCCCACCGCAAACGCATGAGCCAAAGAGAACCTATATCGTGAAGGCGGGACCAGCTCAACACCAAGAGTGGAAGCGAACTCGTACTTGCCATATGATAACACTCTCAAAGGGGGAGAGCACGAGAATATAGATGACTCCTCCAGGTGCTTCGCAAATGAAGACGAGGATGAGGTGATCTCAGAGTTTCCACCAGCACCAAAAGAGTAGGAAGATGGGATACACACTACGGCGGACAACTTAAAAAAAATCGACTTGGGGACGGAAAACGAGTCGAAACCCACGTTCGTCAGTGGGCTGTTGTCTAAAAAACAGGTGGCCACACTAAAGGACGTGCTTATGCAATATAAAGACTGCTTCGCATGGAATTATTCCGAGATGCCGGGACTAGATCCAGAAATAGCAGTACATAAACTGGCTATATCAACGGACGTCAAGCCAGTCAAACAGGCACCAAGAAGAATGCGGCTCGAACTCGAGATGAGTATCAATGCCGAAGTCAAGAAACTAATCGACTCTGGCTTCATCCAAGAAGTTCAGTATCTCGACTGGATTTCTAACATTGTTCTAGTGATGAAGAAAAATGGAACAGTGCGCATCTGCGTGGACTTTCGAGACCTTAATAAAGCTTGTCCGAAGGATGACTTCCCAGTACCTGTTACCGAGTTGATGATCGATAACACGTCCACTCATGAGGTCTTATCTTTCTTGGATAGATCTTCAGGCTACAATCAAATAAAAATGCATCCGGAAGACCAAAAGCACACCGCCTTCCGGACTCCGTTTGGTATATTTTGCTACAAGGTGATGCCCTTCGGTCTGAAGAACGCTGGTGCTACCTAGCAGAGGGCCATGACGAAGATCTTCGATGACCTCATACATGAGATTGTTGAATGCTATATTGCCGACCTTGTGGTGAAAAGCAAATCGTACGAGGAGCACTGGGAACATCTGAACATAATGTTTCAGCGTCTTCGGAAATACAATCTAAAGATGAATCCTCTTAAATGCGCGTTTGGAGTCTCCTCAGGCAAATTCCTAGGATTCATCATATGACACCGAGGCATCGAAATAGACCTATCAAAGATCAAGGCGATTATGGAAATGCCCACGCCAAGAACTCTCAAACAATTGCGGTCTCTTCAAGGAAAGCTCGCGTATATCCGGCGGTTCATAGCCAACCTCTCCGGCAAATGCCTCCCCTACAGCCATCTAATAAAGAAGGGGACCCCGTTCGTTTGGGATCATAAATGCCAAAGTGCAATGAACAAAATCAAGCAATACCTGCAGAACCCGCCGGTACTGACCGCTCCGGTCAAAGGAAACCCCCTCATCCTGTACACAACGGCCCTTGAAGGCTCTTTAGGCATGCTATGGGCACATGGGAACAATCAGGGAAAGGAGAGAGCTCTCTACTATTTGAGTCGAGTTCTCCTGGGGGCAGAAAACAACTACCCCCCATCAAAAAGCATTGTCTGGCACTGATCTTCGCGATAACGAAGCTCAGGCACTATTCCTTAGCACATGATGTCCATCTTATATCAAAAGTGGATCCTCTCAAATATCCGATGTCGATGGCCATACTAACATGAAGGCTTGCCAAATGGGCCATCCTCTTGATGGAGTTCTCGATAACGTATCGACCCCTCAAAGCAGTGAAAGGCTAGGCCATCGCCAACTTTCTCGCTGATCATCCGATACCGGCCGATTCTCCCTTAAATTGCGAATTGTCAGACGAACACGCGTTCGACACAATCGAAAGGAAGATGGAGGAAAATAATGTCCAATGGGAACTCTACTTCGATGGAGCATGTTCCATGAAGAAGCGTAAGCATAACACCCCTATAATCAAAGCCGGGGTTGGCCTCATCTTCGTGACTCCGCAAGGAGGGATAATGCGTTTCGCCCTTTCCTTAACGGAACCAAGAACAAACAACGAGACTGAATATGAAGCTTTGATAGCGGGACTTGAGATCGCTATTGATATGGGAATCGAAAACCTCCTCATATATGGAGACTCCCAGCTGGTTGTTAGCCAAGTAAATGGCGATTATCAGACGTGCAAACCAGAGTTGATAAAATATGGCAGGAGAGTGCAGCAACTGCTGACATAAATCCCCTCCTACATCCTGGAAAGTATACCGCGTGCGGAAAATAGCAAAGCGGATTCATTAGCCAAGCTTGCTAAGGAGTTGGCTGATGAAAACCTCAATGATGTAAGGATCGTTATGCAAAACCGCCGGATTTTCGCGCCAGCAGAAATATCTTCAGAAGATTCAATGGAGCCATCTGAAGGAAAAGAAATGACCAAACAAGTAGTCCTTCAAATAAAATACGAAGAAAAGGTCAAGGATTGGAGGGAAGTCTTCATAGACAATTTCAAATCCCATCGAACGCCCGAAAACGCGTTGTCAAGACATCAGCTCATGAAACGGGCTCTATCTTTCACTTTCATCAATGATACTCTATACAAGAGATCGCTTGACGGTTTATGTCTAAGGTGCTTGGGGCCAAGAGAAGCAAGGAGAGTCGTTCAAGAAATTCACGATGGACTCTGCGGTTTTCATCAAGCCGGGCCAAAGATGAAGTTGAAGATCAAAAGAATGGGTTACTATTGGCCCACAATAATTCAGGACTGCCTCAAATATGCCAAGCAGTGTCTCTCGTGTCAGATTCACGGGGATTTCATCCACTAACATCCAAATCCGCTACACCCAATGATAGCTAGCCAGCCGTTCAAAATGTGGGGAACCGATATAATCGGCCCCATTGAGCCCGCATCATCCAAAGGACATCGGTTCATACTAGCAACGACCGACTGCTTTTTCAAGTGGGCAGAAGCAGTACCACTAAAGGAGGTGAAGACGGAGAATATTCTCCATTTCTTCAAGACACATGTCATCTACCGGTTCGGCACTCCGCGATGGATAATCTCGGATAATGGACCAGCCTACAGGAGCCATAAAATCAGCTGCTTCGCAGAACAACATAAAATAGACTGGAGATACTCCTCTGTCTATAATTCCCGTGCCAACGGTCTAGCTGAAGCTTTCAATAAGACCTTGACCAAGATTATAAAGAAAATGATATACAGAAACAAAAAGGTCTGGCATGAGAGACTGCACGAAGCTCTCTGGACATACCGAACGACGTTCGAAACGGCTATGAATACAACACCATATGCGTTGGTATTCAGCACTAAAGCAGTCCTTTCTTTGGAAATAGAACCCCCTTCTCTCCGAGTAGCGGTTCAATACGAGCTAACGGATGACGAAAATGCCCATCTTCAGCTTGAGGAGCTCGACGCCCTCGATGAAACTCGCCTTATGGCTCAACAAAACCTAGAAGCTTACAAGACAAGGATGGCATGCTCATACGAAAGACTGACTAGGCCGAGAACATTCCGCCAAGACGAACTCGTGCTAGTCGTCAAAAGACTTATGATCCCCAATCATGCAAAACGGGGGAAATTCAAGCCAAACTATGAAGGCCCGTACATCATAGACAAGGTCTATCAAGGTGGGGCCTATTTGCTCA
This sequence comes from Agapanthus africanus, assembly GCA_030015575.1. Lineage (NCBI taxonomy): Eukaryota > Viridiplantae > Streptophyta > Magnoliopsida > Asparagales > Amaryllidaceae > Agapanthus > Agapanthus africanus. The sequence continues at coordinate 14,447 of JASDDO010000267.1, read as the reverse complement.
TAGATATGCATGGTAAAAGACCTTTCCGGGCAATAAACGACCGATTCCTTAAGAAATACCACGCATGACGAGTCACGACTTAAGTCAATGATAGATGACGACACTCGTGTCCGCTCGCTATCTTCCTGAGTCAAAACTCTAAGTAGTATTCGGAAAAGCTTCACCCCAAAAATGGTGATAATGGACCACCACGTCCTTAAACTTGCAATGGACCACTACGTCCTTAAACTGGCAATGGACTGAAATGTCCCTAAACTAGTACTCTGCCTCAAACATGGCGCATCACCCCAAATACGACGATATCTTCTCTTGGGATCTATGTTGCAATCAAAGCTCCAACGGCGAAGACTGCAACCCAAAAAAAAATTCGGTACGTCCACAAGCGAAATGGGCACGGATGAAAACCCGAAAGGGCGCCGTGAGTAAAAACAGCATGGTTACCGACGAGTTTGTGAAAACCTGAAAGGACGCAATCTCGTTGTTAAAAAAAATGGTACGTCCACAAGCGAAATGGGCACGGATAAAAACCCGAAAGGGCGCCGTGAGTAAAAACAGCAGGGCTACCGGCGAGCATGTGAAAACCTGAAAGGGCGCAATCTCGTTGTTAAAAAAAATGGTACGTCCACAAGCGAAATGGGCACGGATGAAAACCCGAAAGGGCGCCGTGAGTAAAAACAGGAGGGCTACCGGCGAGCTTGTGAAAACCTGAAAGGGCGCAATCTCGTTGTTAAAAAAAACGATACGTTCACAAGCGAAATGGGCACGGATGAAAACCCGAAAGGGCGCCGTGAGTAAAAACAGCAGGGCTACCGGCGAGCTTATGAAAACCTGAAAGGGCGCAATCTTATAAAATTTTCACTTACGAGATCCTCTCGAATCGTAAGGAGAACTCCCCCTATGAGACCTCACGACTCACAGGATTCAAAGTATTAAGTTACAGGGATCCAAACCTGTCCTTAAGCCGTCGTATTCCCCAAGTTGCCCTACAGGCGGTCTGATATTGGCCCTTGTATACAATCCACAGGCACAAATAAACGTTTCCCCCACCAAGTTCCACCAATCACGAGGAATGTACTCATATGGTGAACGACACTTGTAAGTCCTCTAGACTTATAAGGAGAAAACGCTCTTGTAAGATCCTTACGACTTATAAGAGAACACACACTTAGAAATCCCCATGATTCCTAAGGAGAAAATACGCCTACGAGATCCTCACGATTCGTAGGGAGAAATAACTTTATGAGACTCTTACGACCCATAAAGTCGAAAAGTATTAGTCGGCAGGATCCTAACCCTGTCTACTAAGCCACCTTTGTTCAACTCAATAAAGGTAAATGATGATTCGCTCCTGGCAATATTCCAGTCATAGCGATGCCGATGCCTAAATCGGTATCAAATTTCAAGTCCTTTCGCGGCAAATGATGATTCGCTCATGGCAATATTCCAGTCGTAGAGATGCTGATGCTTAAATCGGTATCAAATTTCAAGTCCTTTCGCGGCAAATGACGATTTGCTTTTGGCAATATTCCAGTTGCAGCGATGCTGATGTCTGAACAGGCGTCAATTTTCAAGTCCTTTCGCGGCAAATGATGATTCGCTCCTAGCAATATTCCATTCGCAGCGATGCTGATGCCAGGTTTGGTATCAGATCTTAAGTTCCATACTCGCAACAAAAATCAGCGAGCAAAAAAGATGCATATGAAATAGCCGAAATGATAGGGCAACTCGCAATAAAAATCAGCGAGCAAGATATATGCATATAAAAACAGCCAAAATGTTTGGGCAACTCGTAATAAAAAGCAGCGAGTAAAAAGAAAGAATACCTAAATGATTGGGCAATCGCGACTTTCGCGATATAAAAATCTGAAATGATAGAGCATCACGGAAAGAGATAAAATGAAATGAAACTTTTGCCCTACAGGTGAGTCCACATCAACCCCTGCATACAATCCATGGGCACAAACGAAAAGGAAACCATATTTTCCCACCAAACTTCGTTAAAGGGAGAGCCAAGTCTTAACGGTTCACAAAACAACCTAAATACTATCTCGACACGCTTCTCGTTACAGCAGACGCAATGTTAACAACGGCGTTCCTTCTCACTCCAGCAGGATGCGGACGCGACGTCAACAAAGGACCCTAGGGTCGAAACAAAACGGAGCCATGGCAAAATTCCTAGCTCCAAGTCTTGACGGTTCAAAAAACAACCTAAAGACTACTCCGACATTCTTCTCATTACAGCAGACGCAATGTCAACAAAGGCTCCAAAATAGCCAAATCAAAAGGAAGCAAAGGCCAAATTCTTAGCTTCAGGGTCTTGACGGCAACTCAAATAAAACCCGAAAGACTATCGGAGATCATCCCACACCAGTGCGGAGTGGTCATGACTCACCGGGGCTCCCAAACTGAGCCTGACCTCAAGTAAAAAGCGGCATGGCAAAATTCCTACCACTTGCTCTTCCGATGGTCAAATTGCCTAAGAAGATTACTTGAAGACATCTTGTCCACCCCCGAAGGGATCAGAGACACGACAGTCGCAGGGCTACTCGAACAGCAGCGTAAAGTCTGCATATCGGGGAATGCATCAGCCAACACGACGGTATTACGGACTAAAATCCTAGTACCACAAAGCCTAACGGATCTCTGACGTAAAGAGCAGGGGTTAACTATAACGTTAGGACAAGTTTTCCTATAGGCCTAAGAGAGGTAAACTAAATAAACTCCGAAATGAGTCCATAAACTACAAGCTCCTAAATGAGTTCATAAACTAAATAAACTTCTGTTCCCTTCCTAAAGACGCGCAAGAAAGACGTCTTGCCTGAAATTCGGGGCAGATACTAATTGGAGCTATCCTTCCACTTCTCCGAAGATGCCAAGTTGATTTATGGCACCATGTATCGAAGGTTTACACGGGTGCGGCAGATGTAGCAGACTTCGTCAGATTCCCCCTCGTTTGAGGGGTTTTTGATTGTGGGGACGCTCTTCCCTGCAGGCGTAAGCCCCTGCAGTTAATTACGCTACCGTATCGCGGTAACAACTTTCTTCTTCTCCAGATGGTCACTTCGTGTCGTGGGTGTTTGTTTTGTGTTCGGTTGCCCGTGGATTGTATATGGAGACTAAGTTATGCTGTCGCCCGTAGGACGTGGATTAGTCTAAATCCGTATCTTTCTTAGATTTGGGTTTAGGGGGGGTGTTTAAGGAAACGTTAGCCTTATTCGAGGCTAAGATCAACTTAAACGTTTGTTAAGGACACGTTAGTCCAATTTAAGACTAAGATCGACTTAACGGGATCGTTTAGATCCAACAAGAGAGCATTTGGACTCTATTGTTTAGTTTAGAGACATTGCGGTCGATTACCAATTTAAGGACATGGTGGTCCATCATAGTCCGTGGAATATATGGCTGTCGGGACCCATTACCTTTCTGAAGACGTTGAAGGATTACAACGACAAATATCAGAGGAGTTCAGAGATGTACCCTTGAACCAATATTTGTTGGGAGGTCTATAGTCCAATTTGGGACTAGAGTCTGTTTGAAGGTTTATGAGCATATGAGCTCAGTTGAACATTTTATTGTTCTGGCTATTGAGCCTTTATTTGGGCTCGGCCCTTTATAATGCATAGCATTAGGCTCTGTAATTAAATGCATAACATTTATATTTGGTCTGTTAGACCTTTACTTGGGCTCTGCCCTTTAATAATGCATAGCATTTATAGTGGTCTGATAGTGCGCCACATGGCTTGTCAGGCGCTTTGCGCCAGTTAAAGAGCGCAATGCGCTAGCGCATGCGAAGGTGACACGTGTCACGCTCCATGCTAAGCGCAAGTCTGTTAGCGCAACGTGCTTTCAGAGTGCGCTGCGCCAGTGCGCTGCGCCAGTGAATGACACGTGGCGCGCTCTGGTGCAGTGCGTCAGCCCAAGAGCGCAGTGCGCTATATTTTGAAGCGCAAAGCGCAGATTGTTCTGTGGTTGACACGTGGCGCGTTCTGGCGCAGTGCGTCAATCCAATAAGCGCAAAGGTGCATTTCAAAATTGCAAGACACTGTCCAATAGCGCAGAGCACATCTTGATCAAATTAAGATCAAAGAACAAGTTCTTTGTTCTCTCAAAAGAGGTTCTACCTCAAGATTCAAGAACCAAGGTTCTTATTTTCATCAAAAGGCTGTGCCTTTATATAGATCAAAAGATCTAAGAATGAAGTAAATTACTTCTTTAAATTTTTATGATTGGATCTTTCTGATCTTTTTCTTTTTTATTGAAGATCTTGATCTTGTTCTTAGATCTTTGATCTTTTTAGAAGAAAATTCTTCTTTTTGTGAGATGTTTTCAACTCTGTTCTTCAAGAATTAAATTCTTTACCTTTAAAGATGAAGAAGATAATCTTCTTTCTTCAAAGGCTTGTCTTTTCTTTCTCTTTGAGTTTTTTCTCAAAGTTTGCAGAGGGTTTTCTCTCTTCTGTATCTCTATGTGTGAGACTTGGAGTCTAGGAGCCTTTATATAGGGCCAATTGATTTGTTAAGTTAGTTACAGAGATCTTTCTCTGATTGATCTGGGGATATTTCCCCACCGTTGGATCTTTGATCCTAAGGCCTCTGTTTTACAGAAGATAATCTTCTTATTTTAATAAGATTGGAAAGATCTTTCTAGAATTTTAATCCTGATTGATTAATAATTTATTATTTAAAAGCACACCTGCGTTTGACACGTGGCGGGCAACGCTCCTGCGCTAGCGCTCCTGTGTTTGACACGTGGCGCGCAGCGCAACTGCGCTAGCGCTCCTGTGTTTGACACGTGGCGCGCAGCGCAACTGTGCTAGCGCACCACTGTTTGACACGTGGCGCGCAGCGCAGAACGCAAGTGATCTGAAGCGTTGCTTCATTTAAAATTTGAATTTTGAAACAGAGCTTTGCTCTGATTGGGGGTGCGCTGCCTTGGGCGCAGCGCTCTTGGCGCTGGCGTGTCTGCTGTTGACACGTAGCGCTCTGCGCGCAGCGCAAGGAATCTGAAGCGTTGCTTCAATTTTTGAATTTTGAAATTCAAACAGAGCTTTGCTCTGATTGGGGGAAACAAATGCTCCCCACCGTTGCGCACATGTGGCGCACACGTGAGTGCAGCGGTGGCAACATCTGAGCCATTGGATCGACTCAGAAGTTGAGGAGGCGCCTCAGCGCCTATAAATAGGACCCTTGGTCCTCAGATGATTATCATCTCCTTCAAGAATTTTATTTTCAGAGCCTTGCTCTCATTTTCAAGAACTTCAAGAGTTAAACTCTAGAAAAATTTTAGGTAAAAATTTAAATTAAGTTAATTCTAATTAACAGAGCCTTGCTCTCATTGATCTTTTGATCTAAGGAAAAACCCCTTTAGGGTTTCATAAACAGAGCTTTGCTCTCAAGAATCCATAGATCTAAAGAGAACTTTCCTTAGGGTTTCTTAGCCCATGGGTCAGAGCTCTGCTCTATTGGCAATGTATAGATCTTTTGATCTTTTGATGAAGAACTCTTAAGAGTTATTTTTTATGGATCTTTAAGATCCCAGAACTTTAATTCTTAGGAATTAATTTTTCTTTGATGGATTTTTCCATCATTATTACAGAGCTAGGCTTTTTAAGGAATTTTATTCCCTCGTGACCAGAGTTTGACAAGTGTCACTCTGTTACAGAGCTTTGCTCTGAAAGGAAGATTTTCTCCTTGTCTCGAGGGATTTCTCATTTAATGAGAATATTCTTTGAGTCTCATCCAATGATGAGGCTGTCTTATTAACTGATGCATTGTCATCTGGATTTTGTGGGTCCCCCTTTGGTCCCTTCTCCACTGCACTGCAGTGTGGTACAAATTTTAAAGTACCAAGCGTCGGGCTTTTAAAATTAAATTATGATACTGATAATTGAATTTCGCTTTTCCTTGCAGGCAACATGCCTGCTGATCTCTCGTTCCCGTTTTTCCGTTCGGAGGGAGGATTCCCTGAGGCACCTGTAGACTGGGAGGTTCTTGCTCTCATTAAGGACTACGACCCGGAGTACAAGAACCTTCATCTGTGGGGTAGGTGGTACAGCGAAATTATCAAAGGTCGCCGAAGCTTATCTTGCGCGACGCCGTCGGATCCAATCTCGTCAATCTCATACGCAGATATACCCCCGGTGAACTATGCCGTGGAGGTTGTAAATTGGAATTCGGAGGATCTTCTTCAACCTTCGATTGCTGCCATACCCGTGCAGCCACCGGCAGCCGTGGATATTCTGGGGCAGCGCATATTCCAGGGTGAGTCGTGCCCTTAGGGACAACCCTATAACATTGGATTGATCCCTCGTCATTCGGTCGGGTATTTGCAGTGGGCTAGGTACATTTTGTCAGCAAAGAAGGCGCATTTGCTGAAGATCGGTCTGTACCCCGCAGTTTACGCCTCGCTGTTCGAGTACCCTGCTCCTCCGACGTGGTAGGTTAAGGCGTTCATGGAATAATGGAACATCCCCACCCATACCTTTCTTCTGACGGACAGGGAAGTTTCCATCCCCCTAGAAGAATTTGCTGAGATTTCCGGTCTGCCGGTGAGGGGGGAGCACTATGAGGAGCTACTTCCTACGGATGAATATGTCTTCGCCACCAAGCAGTTGGTAATGGACCTAACGCCGGAGAATGCTATTCAGCACCAGTTTCCGAGCCTGGTAAAGGTGCTGGATATGTATGAAAGTCTCTACTTGGAATCGGGAGGCCGGGGAGTTAGTTTCGCAGACTTCATCGCCCGCTTTCTTCGACCGGAGATTCTATCGTAGCGGGGCGAAAAATTTGCCAAGCTTGACGACCCTTTCAGCCTAGGCTTAGATCGTCGACCAGCACTGGAAGACGACCAAAAGGGTTTTTACCTTCCCGATGTTGCAATCATCCCTTTATCGGAAATCGCCGCTCCGGGCATCGACGAGAAGACTTTCTTTCTCGGGTTTCTAAGGCTATGGCTGTGCTGGTTCACGCTCCCCATGCACCCACGCTACATGAGGCCGTCCGTCTTCTACTCAGCGCATCGGATGGTGGCTGGCATACAATTGTCGATTGGAATCGCCGGGTTGGCCCATCTGTACCATGGTTTTAGCGTGGTGGTGGACGCAAATGAATCGGGGGTGCAACCCGCCAATTTCCCGATGCACTACTTTACTTCATGGATGGAAATGCATGTGCTCGGGGTATTTGGTATTCATAAGAGACCCTCGTTTTACGAGAAGTGCAGACTCCCGAGAGTTATGCGGCTGATTGGCGCCTCTATTGTGAATCCGCCTCCGCGGGAGGCTAGGGGGTTGCTTCTTCGTCCGCGCACGGTCGGAGCAGGCATTTCTTTCACGGACAAGGTCATAACCATCGGCCCGGAGACCTCCAAGGCGGTGTTGGTGTTGCGTGATACATTCAAGGACGGGGCCTCCGTATTGAAAGCCCGGGAGATTCTACATTTATACTCCATCCGGCCGGGCTTCCTTGTATTCAGGCAGAATGATGCGGCGCTTTTTATGAGGTACAACCCCCATCGCTTCACCCAACAATTAAGTTATAACCAAGGGGTCCCACTGGAGGCGTTTTTGGAAGAGCCTGCGGCCACCAGAGAGGGGATACAGAATGCATTACATCACTTCATGCGGCTAAATACGGGCTCCCATTTCTTCATTAGCGAGCCGATTTGCATTCCAAGGGCCCTCAACGTATACGGGGCCTGGTATCAGCACGCGATGGGCGCTGTTGTCAGGGAAGAGAAGCGGCTGCTGCTCGATAGCAAATATACGCCCCCCGCCAGCGATCGCAACGTTCCCCTAAGGCGAAGACCCCTGTCCCTCCTCCACTAAGAGGAGATGCTGGAGATGAGCCTCCACGTGTGCTAAGCCCCACGCGTGGATTGCCCTGTGATCCTGTGGACGCGCCCTCAGTGCCCTGTGCTCTCGTGGAGACGGTGAACGTGGTTTCTCCTGAATCCGGCGTGGGCTCGGACATCGGGACCCGCCGTCCCAAGGTGCCCACGAAGCGTAAGCTGATCTTCGGTGCGGCCGGAGTTCGCGCGCAAAAGAGGAATAAGAAGTCGGTCCTTTCTCTTGATGCCATACTCGGCTTAGAGCCTCAGGCCCCTCTTACCGAAGGTCTAAGCGAGTATGGAACCAACGAGGGTTTCTTTGTAGAGCCAGAAGACACCGATCTGGCGGCCGCCATCGCAGCTTCTGAGCGATTGGCAAGGCGCGACGCGTGGTTGGCTAAACTCGTGCAATCAGGCAATCACCAGTTGTATTCTTCGTTATTTCATCGTATTTTTATCATTGTTTTTGACTAACGCTTTTCTTTTTTAAACAGGCATTTCTACCGAAGAAGCCATCGCTGCTTCTCTCAAAACTTTCGAGGAGGAAGAGAGGAAATGCGCTCTATCGGGCGTTGGTACGTCTCGGCTCATTGGGTCTTCAATCTCCTTTTTACGGCCAATCTAACCCTTTCTTATCTCATTGCAGAGACCGCAAGACCTACTTCGCAAGCCGATGCGGGAGTTCTCCCCGGGCCAGCTACCGAAGTCCCGGCCTCTTCGGGGTTGCCGCGAGAGGCCCTACTTAAAAAGCCGATGATGGATGCCTTGAAGGCTCTGGAGGCAACCCTGAACGCGGACGACGACACCTTGCTGAAGAAGGCTTCAAAAAGGTCTGTAGCAACGGCTCGGGAGGAAAGGAAACGCCTAAGGCGCGCAGCAAGGGATCGTAGCGCTGCTTTGGCCGTAGGAGCGGGCTCAAGCGCCGTTACTCCCGCTGCTACTCCTTTAGAGGAGCTCCCGGTCGCCTTGTCTACTGCTCATAGACGGGCGGCGCGTGTGGCTCGGGAAGCCAACGGTAAATCCGTCTCAGGTAATGTGCTTTCGAGGCTTTGTTATCAAAGTTTTAAAACCGTCGGTTCTTATATATTTTGTCCTGTAGGGCCGAGTCTCACTGAAGGGGTGGCGGTGACCGTCGAGCCTGAGGGGACGGTGGAGGAGGTGGCTGCGGAACCCGAGGCGACGAAAGGCGGTGTAACCATAGTTGCCGGGCCCGAGATAGTGGCTGACGATACAGTCAGAACTGCTATGCCCGAGAAGGCTGCCGACGCCGAGCCCAAGGTGCCGGCGGGTGAGACGGCTGCTATGGCCGGGCCTGAGGTAGCTGTGGATGAAACGGCTGCTACGGGCGAGCCTACGGCAGCGGTGGACGAGACGGCTGTGACTGCTGAGCCCGAAGCGGTAGCGGGTGAGACGGCTGCTATGGTCGCTGAGAAAGAGATGGCCGCTCTTTCTCAAGAGTCGGGCGCCGCTCCGATCATTGCTCTCCCTGCTTACGGTTCCTTGTCATCTTCCGGTGTTGCGAGCATGACGATGGCTCCTGTAGAGTCGGGCGATGAGGCAACGGGAGGTGAGGCCATCCCAATGGAGGAGGGAGACGCAACCGTTGCATCAAGTGACGCCCTCATTAGGGCTCTGGCCGGCGACTCTTCAGGTAAATTCTGGGTTACCGTCCTTCTTTTTTATTCTGCAATCTTTCCTAATAAGGTTTATCTTGTTTCTAATGTAGGTGTGTCTAGTGCTGATATCGCGCTACTCGAGACAGCGTCGTCAGTTACCGCCTTGACGGTGACCACCTCTCTACCTGCTCTCGCACCGTCACAAATGCTAGAAGGTATGGATTCATAACCCATTAGTCTTATCTGTCGGCCATATAATTCATGTACTGACGTCGAGTCATCGCGTTTTTGCAGGAGTTCTTTTTGACCACCTGTACCAGGTGTTTCACCCACACTTCTCCTTCCCGTCGGAGCTTGCTTCATCCAGTGGCGCTGGTAAATATAGCTTTCAATTAATGCTCTTTCTTTTACCGATAATGAAATTGTTTTTGATTCTTCTTTGCCCTGATTGCAGTGCTACAGATTGAAGGAGGAGATGTGAGCTCAGTTGTGCCTCCGATCCTCCCGGCTTTGCCGCCTGCTGCAGCTGGTATAGTAAATTCCATTGTTCATGAATCTCTTATATTTCTAGATCCGTCATCTGATTGTGATTTGTTTCTTTGTTGTCACTTCGACTCCGGTTTCTTTTGAGTCTCGCATTATGATGCCGGCAGGCCCATTCTCCAGACGTCCATCCTCAAAGGGTGCTACGATGAGTCTGAGTATGCTGAGCGGATGCGTCGAGGAGCTTGACGCAGAAACTCCTACATCTGCCACAGATTTCGCTGTCGAGGTCAATCCGATGCTGGCGACGCTTGTAAATTTATATAGTGAAGGCGTTGTCGAGTCTTGGGTTAATCACTGCAGGGAGATCGAGGCCTGTCTGCATCAGCTTGAATTTATGTGTCCTGCCCCCGAGACCCAGGCTTTGAACTCCCAGCAGGCCGCATGGGTTGAGCAAAGTGTTCCGTTACTTCGCCATTTCGAACGAGAGGCAACCCTTAAGCGAAAGGAACGTGAGGCGACTGCTGCTGAATCTGCCCAACTGCGCGCCGAGGTTGCGGCTAATACTGCCCAGCTGAACACCATTTTTGAAAACCTTCAACGATGTATCTTAGACGGGTTGCTGCTGAGGAAGAAGCTTGATCTTAACGAGCAGGTCGCGCAGAGTCAGGAGGCTGCCCAGCAGGAAGTTGATCAGCAACTCTCGTCCTGTTTGCAGCAACAGGCCCAAGTTGAAGCAGAGCTGGCTGTGGCGGCTGATCATGAGAAGGCATTGAAAGAAGTGCGAGAACAGCTCGCGAATTTGTTGAAAACGCTTCCTTCTCAATGAAAATTTTGTATCATTTGTAATTGTGAATAAAATGTATTTATTTCTTTTATTCTTTAACACGATGTATTTTGTACTCAATCGAATTCATGAATAAAAGATACACGTTCTTCATAATATCTTGTGTCATTTCTCTGCTTTCTTCTTTCTTGCTGTGTTGTTTGTCATGTGATTTTAGCAAGTGTGGTCTGTAGATAGAGTATAGCTGTCAGTCTTAGGCTCTTTGTAGAGTGGCGATGGCTTAGAAAACAGGGTTAGGATCTGTCACCTAAGACTTTTCAACTTTATGAGCCGTGAGGGTCTCATAAAGAATTTTCTCCCTACCGGCCGAGAGGGTCCCGTAGGTGTAATTTCTCCTTAAGAATCATGAGGATTCCTAAGTACGTTTTTCCTTATAAGTCGTAAGGATCTTATAAGAGAATTTTCCCTCTTATGAGTTGAGAGGGCCCGTAAGCGGTTGTTTCTCTCCTTATCGAGATTCGACTTTGGAGAGTGTGACCCATGAATAGTATGCAAGAGTCCATTTTGGACCGACTTGCAGGGCCCTAGTGCTTAGGAAACAGGTTTTTTAATCCCCGCTGCCTAAGGCTTTACCTCACAAGTCGAGACGAATCGAGCATTTCTCGCAAGGATATCCTAACGTCACAGTTAACCTCTGCTCTTTACGATAGAGGTCCGTTAGGGTCTGTGGTACTAGGGTTTTGTCCATCGTACCGTCGCGTTGGCTGATGTATTCCTCGATAGGATACCTTGCTGTTCGAGTGGCCTTGCGACCGTCATGTCTCTGATCCCTTCGGGGGCTGGATAAGACGTCTTCAAGCAATCCTCCTAGGCAGTTTGATCGTCGGAAGAGCAAGCATTAGGAATTTTGCCATGCCGCTTTTTACTTGAGGTTAGGCCCATTTTGGAGAGCCCTGATGAGTCATAACCACTCCGCGCTGGTGTGGGATGATCTCCGATAGTCTTTCAGGTTTTATATAAGTTGCCGTCAAGACCCTGAAGCTAGGAATTTGGCCTTCGCTTCGTTTGCTGGCACTGCGTCTGCTGTATCGAGACGAATGTCGCGGTTGTCTCTAGGTTGCATGTGAACCGTCGAGGTTTGGAACTAGGGATTTTGCCATGGCTCCGTTGTTTGATTGTCACGTCTGAATCCTGCTGGAGGAAGAACGCTGCGGTGATATCTCGTATGCTGTATCGAGATGAACGTCGAGGTGGTGACCACTCCGCGCTGGTGTGGGATGATCTCCGATGGTCTTTCAGGTTTTATATGAGTTACCGTCAAGACCCTGAAGTTAGGAATTTGGCCTTCGCTTCAATGGCTTTGGCGTGTCCGAATCCTGTTGGAGGAAGGACGCTGTAGTGACATATCTTCTGCTGTATCGAGACGAATGTCGCAGTTGTCTCTAGGTTGCTGGTGAACCGTCGATGTTTGGAACTAGGGATTTTGCCGTGGCTCCGTTGTTTGATTGTCGCATCTGAATCCTGTTGGAGGAAGAATGCTGTGGTGACATCTCGTCTGCTGTATCGAGACGAACGTCGAGGTGGTAACCACTTCGCGCTAGTGTGGGGTGATCTCCGATGGTCTTCCAGGTTTTATATGAGTTACCGTCAAGACCCTGAAACTAGGAATTTGGCCTTCGCTTCAATTGATTTGGCGTGTCCGAATCCTGTTGGAGGAAGGACGCTGTAGTGACATATCGTCTGCTGTATCGAGACGAATGTCGCAGTTGTCTCTAGGTTGCTGGTGAACCGTCGATGTTTGGAACTAGGGATTTTGCCGTGGCTCCGTTGTTTGATTGTCGCGTCTGAATCCTGCTGGAGGAAGAACGCTGTGGTGACATCTCGTCTGCTGTATCGAGATGAACGTCGAGGTGGTAACCACTCCGCGCTAGTGTGGGGTGATCTCCGATGGTCTTTCAGGTTTTATATAAGTTGTCGTCAAGACCCTGAAGCTAGGAATTTGGCCTTCGCTTTAATTGCTGGCACTGCGTCTGCTGTAGCGAGACGAATGTCGCGGTTGTCTCTAGGTTGCATGTGAACCGTCGAGGTTTGGAACTAGGGATTTTGCCATGGCTCCGTTTGATGGTGTAGCATCTGTGTCCTGCTGGAACAAGGAGGCACACCGTTGTTGGTCTCCAAGCTGTAGATGTGGCCATTGAGATTTGGAACTAGGGACTTTGCGATGGCTCTGTTTCGTTGCGACTCTGAGGTCGGTTGTTGATGTCATGTCTGCATCTGGTTGGAGTGAGGAGAAACGCCGTTGGTGATCTCTAAGTTGTCGATATTGATGTTGAGACCCTGAAGCTAGGGATCTTCCTTTGCTCTGTTTGTTGACATTGTGTCTGCAATTTTGCGACAAATGTCGAGGTTATCTCTAGGTTATCTATAAACCGTCGAGATTTGGCTTCGCTTTCTGATGGAGCTTGTTAGGAAGGTATGGTTTCCTCTTTGTTTGTGCCCTTGGATTGTATACAGGGATCGATGTGATCTCACCTGTAGGGCAAAAGGTTTCATTCTTTCATCATTTTTTTATTCTTTCCGCGATGCTCTATCATTTCAGCTTTTTATATCGCGAAAATCGCGATTGCCCTATCATTTCGGCTAATTTTCGTGGTGCCCAATCATTTCGGCTATTTTTTTTTACTCGTTGCTTTTTATTGCGAGTTGCCCAATCATTTCGGCCATTTCGCATGCATACATTTTTTCTACTTGCTGATTTTGTTGCAAGTTGCCCCATCATTTCGGCTATTTCGTATGCATGTATGGCTTGCTGGCTTTCCGCCGCAAGATTGGAATTAGACACTGATTTCGGCATCAGCACCGCTACAACTGGGATATTGTCAGGAGCGAATCATCATTTGCCTCTGTCGATATCGAACAAAGGTGGCTTAGCGAACATGATTAGGATCCTGTCGACTAAGGCTTTTGACTTCATGAGCCGTAAGGGTCTCACAAAGGTATTTCTCCCTGCGAGTCGTGAGGATCTCGTGGGTGCGTTTTCTCCTTAGAAATCGTGAGGACTCCTAAGTGTATGGCTTCTTGTAAGTCGTAAGGATCCTACAAGAGAGTTTTCTCCTTATAAGTCGAGGGGACTCACAAGAGTTGTTCATCGTACGAACATATCCCTAGTCACGGGTGGGACTTGGTTAGGGAAATGTTTATTCGCGCCCATGGATTGTTTACAAGGGTCAGCATTGAGCCGCTTGTAGGGCAGTAGTGGGGGTTGTGGGGGCTGCTCAAGAACAGGTTCAGGTTTCTGTAACTTAAGACTTTCAAATCTTATGAGCCGTGAGGGTCCCATAAAAAAGTTCTCCTTACGAGTCGTGAGGATCTCGCAAGTGTAATTTCTCCTTAGGAATCGTGAGGATTCCTAAGTGTGTTGCTCTCTTGTGAGTCGTAAGGATCTCACGCAGGTGGTTTCTCCTTACAAGGTCGAGAGGACCCTGTAAGTGTCTTTTAACGAGGTTGCGCCCTTTCAGGTTTTCACAAACACTCGTCGGTAGCCCTGCTGTTTTTACTCACGGAGCCCTTTCGGGTTTTCATCCGTGCCCATCTTGCTTATGGACATACCGTTTTCTTTTTTTTATTCTTTTTTTTTAATGAGGTTGCGCCCTTTCAGGTTTTCACAAACACTCGCCGGTAGCCCCGCTGTTTTTACTCACGGAGCCCTTTCGGATTTTCCTCCGTGCCCATTT